>JACEEZ010000560.1:25322-55322 GCA_016584305.1 Chionoecetes opilio
AGCTCATCGAAGGTCATATGGTCTCCATTGGTTTTTTGGATCAGACTCATTCCATCTATGATACAAGTTGAAGGCTGCACAATTTCTTCAGCTGAAGAAACATTAGCCTCAAGTTTCCTGGCAAGTGCAGCCTTATTTGTTTTCTTTAGAGTTCCGTCACAGTTAGCAAGTGACCATGGGAGATGACCCAGAGGATACTGCAGTACCTCCTTCATTTCAATTTTCCTGCTTGAGGCAACCAAGAGCATGTGCCCAAAGAGTTTATTATCAGTCTTTAGGATCAACTCCTTGTTTGATACCTTCTTAGTCACCCTTTGTTTGATGCTAGCGAATGTTTTTAGTTGTAGTCTGGGTATTTTATCAAAAACTCCACACTTGGTCTGCTCAATCCTGCTCTCCTGGAATGTTGTGTACACTTTCTCACCTTTTTCCTGAGCTGTAAGGAGGTCATTGACAATCTCGGGTGGTGCTGAAGCACCTGTAGATAGGCTAACCAGTTCAGATGGTTCACTACCAAATGGATTCGTCCAGTTGTTTTCCATCAGCTCCACCAGTGACTGAACTGCTTTCTCGTCTTTATGTCTCCTTGAAGGAGTTAGGTCTACATGACTCTGTTCTGAACTACCCACTTGAGTCATACTTCGAAGTTGCTTCAGACAAAGGCTCCTGTACTCTGCATTGATGTAGTGCTTGCTGACTGCCCCAGCTTTGAGGCTGAATCCCTTCGTTCCTCCTGCTGTCTGAGTATCTTTGTTGATTGTCTCTTCTATTGTTTGATCCACAGCAATACGACCAAATGGGTTATGATCACTTAACTGTACAGAAAATCCTCCTAATAATAACATCTCATAACACTTTTTCTACTAAAAATTAGACAGAAACAAGTTTTAATTGTGTTTTAGTACTGAAAACGGCCCTCGACGAGAATGAGCAGATACAAATTCTAAAATTCGTAATAACCTCTTTGAGCTACCATGTTGGAAAGTCTATCATGCAGTTTTGTACCGTCTTATGATGTACTTAAGCAATAAAATTGGTTTTGTGACCTGCCCTCATATGATACCACTTTCTCCTCTGGCCCATGGACTAAGAGGTTCTCAAACCTTTTTGGCCTGCGACCCCTCCAAATAATTTTGAAAATCTTGCGACCCCCCCTACCCTTACCAAAGCATTTCTGACAATCTGACACATTTACATTATTTGTCTTTTTTCTCTCTCTCTTACACACACACACACACACACAGCACACCACACGCACACGCACGCACGCACGCACGCACGCACGCACGCACGCACGCACGCACGCACGCACGCACACACACACACACACACACACACACACACACACACACACACACACACACACACACACACAGTCGTATTGATCCGTATCATAACAATCTATGTATAATATATTTGGTAAAACATTATGAGTACTTAAATGATACCGTAATCAGTGCAATTTATATACTATATTCTTGCTTTAGACGCATCGAAAAAATAAGTCTAACCTAAATAAAGTTATGACTTGTGATGTGGATTTGTAATGCATTAACAAGGGTCGGGCAGCGATGATACAAGTAGCCTACCTATGTATGGCTATGGACGTGTGAGCGTGGTGGTTCACAAAGTCGATACCGTAATTTGTGCAACGTTCACAATCTGTGATTATTTTTCAGTTATTTTCCAGTCATCATGATTTGTAAATTGTTTTGTGTGCAATATTCTCAATATTATAAACATACTCTAATAAATTAATATACTCTATTAATTATCTATAAGTTCGCATGTGGTGATTATTTTCCATGGTAAAGATATGGATTAATTAAAACATTGAAGCTCTGATTTGATTGTTTTAGTACTTATTAAAATCATAAATTACTATCCAAAGACTACTGTATACAGTAGGCGTTGTGCTATCCTAACCATTGTCATATTAATTTCCTATTAAAATTGCTATCCTAACTATTTCCTATTTCATAGCCTTTTCAAGAATAAAAATTCTGGATGATATCAACTGAACAGCACGACCTGTCCCACGGTCAGCACGTCCGTGCACAGAGGCCACTTAGGTTGTTCATTTTCTTCCAACTGGGGAGGAAATAAGATATCTAAATAACTAATACATTATTATGGCAACATTAGTACAATGAAAAAAATCAAGGATTCATTTGTTACTTGCGCCACTGGCTACAGTAGCTACAACTAATATGGCACTGCTACAAAGAGCAATCTAAAGATAATAATATGAATACAATTGTCTCTTACAGCAACATAAAGAAGTACTAACTATACTGGTCTACGTACTACAAACATTGATGGAGACAGAATTGCAAGAATAAATGAAAGGTAACACTTCCGCAAAAAAAAATAACTACCTGCTGTCGTAATACTAGACAATGACACAGACAGCGATTTAAGAATGAATGAAAGTTAAAACTTTTACTTATATTATCTGCAATGAATACCTGCTGGGGTTCTGGAACTCCACGCCTGACACAGCGGTTGTGCAGCAGAAGACAAGATGCTACTATGATCTTGCAACATTTGAGGGGTGTGTACTGCAGGGCGCCTCCAGACTTGTGAAGACACCTGAGAAATTAGACAATTGTACAAGTCAAAGACATTTTACAAATGTAATACAAATTGACTTAATCATATATCTGCTGCATATCAAGCAGAGATTACTGTTTCTCAGGAGCAGAAGATTGATTGTAGACAAAAGAATTAGGTGATTTTCAAAAGGGAGAGGCATGATTTAGCTTAATTTTTAAACCCATATAGAGTGCAGGTATAATAAGCGTAATGGACAAATGAACTACTAATGACGAAAAATGAACTGTGAAGTGGTGAAACTTATCAAACGCAGCTCCCTAATGTGATTCATTCACTCAAGAGAGAATGAGGACTGACATGACAAAGAGGATTTACCTGAGTGGATTGGATGCTGTGGGTGAGAGAGGAAAGTCCTATATAAAATGGGAAGACAGAGTACTAGAATACTTGAGGATGAGGTAGGATAAGAGAGTGAAAGGATTGAAGTGTGAGTGGAATGTATGGGCAGGAGCAACTATAGACACTTGTTGTGGCCATCCCATTGAGGGAGTTCCCAGGATGAAGAGACACAGTAGATTAGACTATAACATTTATATCTACCATATAACTACTTAAGTGCTATCACGAAAGAATAATAAACTTTTCATAGGTTTCATTGAGGTGAAAATCTTATACCGACATGTTAAGAAATTGGAAATTAAATGAAAAATTTGTCACCTGAAGCGACTTTTCAGGATACCGAAAGTCTGTTCCACGGTGACGCGTGTCCTCGTATGACCCCTATTGTACCACGGTGACGCGTGTCCTCGTATGACCCCTATTGTACCACGGTGACGCGTGTCCTCGTATGACCCCTATTGTACCACGGTGACGCGTGTCCTCGTATGACCCCTATTGTACCACGGTGACGCGTGTCCTCGTATGACCCCTATTGTACCACGGTGACGCGTGTCCTCGTATGACCCCTATTGTACCGCTCCTCGGGTATCGTTGTAGGGTGCTTGACTGGCGTCATCACAAAGGACTCCAAATGATAGCCGTTGTCGCCTGTTATATTTCCGTCACACAATTCCATTATCCTTGAGATGATAATCTAAGTCCAGAAGATAATATAACTCGTGAAATAGCTACTGGCAAGGTAATTAGATATCATTTGTTATGCAGCTTCATTCCAAGAGATGAGAACCTCCGCCCCCCACCCATATACACACCGATAAGAAGGTAGTTCCCAAAGTCGCCTCTGTCAAACCGCTATCGCAATGCAGTTATTCCAGAGGATAGCATCATGTGTAGACTGCAAAAAAGTAATTGACTGAACTCACAAGACACTCACAATTGTTGCTGATTATATTGCTTTGCACATTTTTTCCTGCTAGCAAATCTGAAATTACTCACAAAAACAGTAACAATTTATAAATGCACTAATATGTAGTAGTTGTTAGTGATATGATCATCAGTACACTGCCATCTCCATTGCAGTAACAGTACCTGGAAATCTGGCACAGAAGCTGATGATCAGGTTAGCGACATCACACACAACTTGAACATTCATAGAGTGATACCTCTTGCGGTTGACGTAGATCCCTCGTCAACACTTGGCCCCTTGATGGCAACATGAGGACCTATGGACAAATATGTAAAAAAGACATATATCATTAAGAGACAGCCTCATTGTGTTCCTATTGCTTTCTCTTATGTGCCAATTTAACCAACTAGAACCAACAACATGATACTTAAACAATATTTCTGACCTTACTGCTACAACTTATGTCATTTAAACCAAATTTAACCAATAACATGATATCTAATATTTCAGACCAAAAGGCATAACATCTTACAACCAATTGCTCCAATCGCTCGTGGGAAATTACGTATCCTCCTGAAGTTTACAGCAGCCACACTCAAATCCTGTGCTGTTGAGGGCATTTTTATTTCCTCCGCTGCCTTGTTGCTTAAGGCATTGGTGGCATCCCTTAGGATGCGGGATTATTTTTCACTCACTATTGTTATGAGAAAATATTTAGAGGGTCAAGCAGAACTATACAATATAATCAACCTAACATAATGTAGCCTTTCTAACTATTATAAATGTATCCAATGTAGTCAGATTGTTAGCAGGTTAGGTGAAAACTACTGACCTAAGTATAAAAAAAACCATGTTTCAGGGAATATCAACAAACAGTAATATCTCCAACAATATTCTGAAAGGAGCCGCTGGCAGAGCCGCAGGGCTATCAGAACCTGCGTTTGGGTAGGGAAGGCAAGTCCTCTCCTTGTCCTTCTCCGCAGTGCTGGCTCCAGCTCTTGGATAAGTTGAATCAACTCATGACGAGGGAATCGGTGATGCCGATGCCAAAAGGGTATGATGTAGTATCACAACCACTAATGGCATGGATACCAGGAAGAGAGTCTGCAATGTCCTTGTGTTTAATGGCGGTGGCCTTTATATCTATAAGTGTTCGACCAGCGACAGGACTCACCATCACCACATCACATGACAGCTTCTCTTTGTGGTAGAAATAGATCAGGAGAATGAAGACGTCTGTGTCATCACAAACTACACGAATATTTGAGGCGCCTGTGGCTGCAAGCTTCACCAGCTGATTAACGATAATAACATCAGCCTCCTCATG
Source organism: Chionoecetes opilio (assembly GCA_016584305.1). Classification (NCBI taxonomy): domain Eukaryota; kingdom Metazoa; phylum Arthropoda; class Malacostraca; order Decapoda; family Majidae; genus Chionoecetes; species Chionoecetes opilio. The sequence goes on from JACEEZ010000560.1 coordinate 30,512, forward strand.
AAGGTTGTGAAGATCAGGTCTCCTCGAGATGTCACCCTTCCTCAGTGCTAGGGGTACTGGATGTTCTGATGTTATGACCAGCTCATTGGTATTGGCATTCAGGTGTTCCACCAGATATTCCGTTATCAAGCTGATGAGTTGGGTTTTGTCGTGTGACATTCAGGAGTACTTTCTGTTCGGGTAGGGGCATTGATAACGTCAATAGATGACTGATATCTCATGAATCTGAGCATCATGAATTTCAAGAGTATTCCACACATGGGATTTGTCTGCTGATATGTCACGCACGGATTAGATCATTGAGAGAAGTGTCCTCTGGTGTTTGTGTTGCCTCATGTCCTGCAGCAGCTCTCACATTCCTGTGGTTAGCATCAGCAGCATGCAGATCTGATAGGGCACCATTGACTCTACCCTGACTTTATCAGCAAGTTGATCATTGCGCAAGTCACATTCATGCAATATGTTCGTTTGAAAGAATCCACAGTTCGACACTGGATTACAGTTCTCCATCTACTGGGGTTACGAGGGTCAGCTGGTAACATCTGTCGCCACAGAACAGACAATGTCCCTGCAAATGAAAGTGTCGCCAGATCGCCGAGACTTCTTGAGTGGTACTTCTTCTGTTGATGTGGCTTGCTGTCTGAATAGGTATCTCTGAATATGATGTTCGGAAGTATATGTGGAGACACAACTCTTGTGACATCTGATTGTTTCAACTCCGGGTACAAGGTTGTTAGCTACCCCATCTCCGCGTCTAACACTACATTTCTCACCGTTTCTATTCTTACTGAGCCACAGTTAATAAGACCAGAAGAATTATTTCCACAGTCAAAGAAGCACTGGTCATCCATAATGGCTCATGATGTTATGTACCTGTAGGAGGCAAAAAAACATGCATATAAGCGAACCATCCCCATAATACATGCAATGCATACAAAAAGCTATATAATATCTGGTCATGCTGGCAATTTCATACTGTGGGAGAAACATACTGATGTTTGGGTGGTATCAATGGCTTCCTTGACCCGGAAAACATGGGAATAGACACCCAAAATTGGTCTCTAGCACCAATATCAAAGAAGTTATACCATATTCTGTATATGCGATTTATGCGATTGGCGGCCATTTTGTTTTTGGCCCATAAAAAAAATTCCTCAAGGGTGCCAAAGTGGCACCCAGCTGATTCTGGCTCAGGACATGCCAGACTACCACAATCAACCATAAAAGTTCATACATACCACAAAACACGCTTAGGTGTTAAACACCTCTTTGACAAAATGGACTATACTTCCTCAATAGCGGTTGGCTATCACTGGACGGACTGGCTGTTTTGAAAACTTTGAAAAGGCAGCAGCCAGTGGGGGTAAATATTGCAGTGCCAGACAAAAAAAAGAAAACTCTTTGAAAGGATACTGCGGCAGTTTTGGTAATTGCTGCTCCACCCCCATTGCGTCACTTTGTGATTATTAGTAATGTATATATAGTGTATGTACAGTCGGCGCAAAAAAACTTAGGAAGGATTGAAAGAAAAAAACAAATATTTCCTCAGATTAGTACTTTATTCAGTACTTGGACATTTCTCCTTGGTATTTCAATACATATGAATGCGCTTTGGCATAGAATGAAATAAAATCAAGAACATATTGCCTTTCCAATTCACTGCACCAAAGTTGCTTGATGGCGTCCGGTGTCGCATAAAATAAATCACGCCTGTAAATAAGTCTCACCCTACTTATTTTATGCGTATACGGAAAAAATATGTACCCCCATGAAATATGTATTGGGTCTTGTTTTTGGCAAGGGTGTAGCTACAGGCTTTAACAGATACGTCTTTTAAGTTGTGTCTATGGAAATAAGAAACATAAATAGCGTGTGTGTGTGTGAGAAGAACAGAACGAAGCTACGCCGCGAGGCCTATATGTGGTACCGTAGATAACACTAACGTCGCCAGGACAAAGTTTTTTCTTTATTACAGACGTGTGGTGGCGTTAATTCTTACATTTCTACATTTTTGATTTCAAGAAAGTTAGAAGGGGCTATATGGAGAGTCTGTGTCAAGTAACAGGGGAGTCTTCATCTGTCATAGTATGGCTATAAATGAACAAATTACAAAAATATAACAGTGCCGACGTTGGTAACGGGCTACACTAAGGTCGCCATCTAGTGTTTATTTACTGAGTGTCCTCCCGCCGTCGTCGTCGCTATATACTGAGTATTACACCATGGAAGTATTTGACATAAGATTTCCAATCTATTTTCGTTTTCGGCACGGGCCCCCTTGCCCCCCCCCCCCCCCTGGCTGCGCTACCTGTTCTATACCCCCTTATACACTGAGTCTAACCCATCCCTAAGGCCTGGTGCAGCCATGCCCTTCCATACAACCTTAACTATCTTTTACCTGAATAATGCTTTAAAAGAATCTATGGCAGACAAGAGACAACAGTATGGATATACTCTTTACTTACTCTCTTCTTGATAATGAAGAGCGAAATTCAAGTTGTTAAAAATATATCAAAATAGATAATACCATAAAGAATAATGAAGGATTGCATAGAATTTGTTCTTTCCATACACATGAAAAAAACGGAAATGTTCCATCTTTGGTAATCCTACACCTGTTCCTGCACATCATTTATTCCCTCAGCTCAACGCCACGCTTAATACATCATCTATTTTAGGGAACAGTGAAAACGAATAAGGAAAATAAAAGGCCCTGAAAACTGAAAAATAAAATATATTCAAATTCTCCTTTTTTTTTTAAAATTAAAGGGGTTTATTAGGGCCCATTTTGCCCAAAAGATTTTTCCCCCCACACGTAAGAGTAAATTCGCCCAAAATTAAAAGAGTAAATTCGCCCACATATAAAGTAAATTCCCCCCTATAAAAGTCAATTCGCCCACACTTTTTCCATGCACGCCCCCTGACATTTTAAAAAGTGAGAGAAAAATAAAACCACCAGAGTAACCTTGGGCAAATGACCCCAAAATGTGGACAATTGACCTGGGGGGGCAAAATGACTCCTTTGGGGGTGGCAAAAGGGAAATGTGGGCAAAATGACCGGAAAACCATTTTCAATTATTTTAAGTCCCACACACCCCAAGCCAACCAACTCCCCCATCCCTCACACTCACAACTCACATACACTACCCCAAAAATTTCATATATATATTTTTATATATATATTATTTTTAAAATTATATATATATATAATATATATTATATTATATGTTTTAAAATATATATATATATTTTATATTATATTTTAAATATATTTTATATATATATATATATATATATATATAATATATATATATATATATTTATATATATATAAATATATTTATATTATATATTATAAAATATATATATATAAAAGGGGAATATTTTTAAAAATATATATATAATATATAATATAAAATTATATTTTATATTTTATTATATATTATTATATATTATATATTTTATTTTTATATATAATATATATATATATTTTTATATATATATATATATATTTAATATATATATATTTTTAATATATTATATTATAAAATTTTTATATATATATAAAATATATTATATATTATATATTTTATATATATATAATATTATATATTGTATATATTATATATATATAATAAAATAAAATTTTATTTTTATATATAATATATATATATATATATTTTAAAAATTTTATATATTAATATATATTTATATATAAAATTTATATAATATTATTATATATATTAAAATATATATATTAAAATTATATATTTATATTATATATATTATATATATATTATTATATTTTAATTTATATTATATATATATAATATTATATATTTTTATTATTTTATATTATATATTTTATATATATTTTTTTATATTATATATTTTATATATATTTTAATATATAGTATATATATATAAAATTATAATAATATTTATATATTTTATATATATTATATATATTATATATTATTATTTTTTTTTTATTATATTGTTTTTATATATTATTATTATATATGGTATATATTTATATTAATATAATAAAATATAAATTTTTATTTATTATTTAAAAAAAAAAATTTTTATATATTTTTTAATAAAATATATTTTTTATTTTAAATTTTTTATATTTTTAATTTATTATTATTTTTATTCTATATATTGGATTTTTTAATATTAAATTATATAAAATTATATATAAAATAATAAAAATTATATATAAATTTTTTTAAAATTATATATATTATATTTATTAAATAATATTAATTAAAAATTTATTCATTATTTAATGTTTTTATAATTATAAAAAAATATATTTATTTATATATAATTTAATAATTATAATATATATATTATATAAAATTTTATATATATATATATATATAATTTTAATTTTAATATATATATTTTATTTTATATATATATATATATATATTATATATAAAATTATAATTTTATATTATATATATTATATATATAAATATTTTAATATTATATAAAAAATTATATATTTTATATTTATATATATATATTATTTTTATTTTATATAATTTTATAATATATATAAAATATATATTTTATATATATATAATATATATTAATATAAATTATATATATATTTATATATATTTAATATATATAATATTATATATTTTAAAATATAATATTAAAATTTTATATAGATATATAATAATATTTTTTATTTTAAAATTATAATATTATATATTATATATATATAAAAATTTTAAAATCTATATATATATATATATATAATAATATATTAAAATATTATATATTTTTTATATAAAATATATATATAATATATATAATATATATATATATATTTTATAATATATATTTTAATATAATTTATATATTTTTAATATATATAATATATATAAAATATAAAATTTTATTATATAATAATAATTTTTAATATATATATATATTTTAATATAAATTTTTAAAATTAAAATTATTTTACACAAAATTATATATTAATATAAAATATTATTATTTTTATTTTTATAGAATTTTATATACATTATCAATTATATTTAAAAAAAAATTTTAATCTATAATTTTTAAAATTAATATATAATATTATTATTAAAAATTTGATACAATTCTATTATTATAACCCTTTTTATATTTATAAAAATGTATACATAAATATATATTAATAAAAGTATATTATTTTTATAATATTTTAATTATATATATAATATTATAAAATGAAAACCATATAATTATTTTAATTGAAATTTTCCTATATATTATATATATATTAAAATTTATAAATTTATATATAAATTAAAATTTTATATAATATTATATTATATAATAATAATATAATAATTATATTTTATAATTATACATATATATATATATTATATTTTATAAATTATACATATATATATATATATAAAATATTTAAATATATAATATATATATATTAAAATATATATATATTTTATATATATATATAAAAATATATATATTTATAATATATAAAATTTTATATATATATTTTTATATAAAATATTTTATTTCTAAAATATATATATATTTTAATATTATAAAATTATTTTAATATCTATTTAATATATATTTTTATATATTTTCCTTATTATCATTTTTAAAATTTTAAAATATATAAATTATATATAAATATATATATATATATTTTAAATTATATATATATATATTTTATTTTATATTTTTAAAATTTTCTATATAAAATTATATTATATATAGTATATTATTAATACAAATATATATTTTTTTAATTTATAAAAATATGTTTTTAATAATATATTTTTATTTTATATAAAATATTTTTATTTTATTTTATTATATATATATTTTTAATATAATTTTTATATCTATTTTTTATATATTATATATTTTTTAAAATATATATTTTATATATAATTTTTTATTTTTTCATTTTATAAATAAAATTATTTATATCTATTAAATACCCTTTTATATATATATATCTATTATATATTAAAATTTTGAAATTAATCTATTTTTATAAAAAATTATATTTTTATATATATTATTTTTATATATAATATTTTAAATCTTTATATTTATATATATTATATTACTTTATTTTATATTATATTCTATATTATATAAAATATATATTTTATATATATATATATATCTATCATTATATAATTTTATATTTTTATATTCTTTTTATATATCTATATTTTTTATTTTTATATTTATTTTTATATATTACATTAAAATCTAATATTTTTATTATAATAAATATTATTTTTATATATATATAATATATATCTATTTTCCTATATATATATATTAAAAATATATATATATATCATATATACTATATTCTTTCTAATATATTTTTAAATATATATCTTTATATATTTAATTCTATATATATTTAACCTATATACCCTTATATTCTATTTTAATATATATTCTTATTTTATATATCTTATTACCTTATAAAATATTTTTATAATTATCTATATATATATTATATAACTAATTATCATATTATATATCTCATATATAAAATCTTATATATATTATTTCTCTATTACTCTATAAAAAACTTTTCTTGCTATATTATATCTAATCATATTTTTTAATATATATATAAAATATTATAAATTTTTTAAAATTTTTATAATATATAAAATCTTCTTTTATTATATAAACTCTCTTATTTTAATTTTTATTATTTTTATATACTAATAATATCTATCTATATATATTTTCTATATATATCTTTATATATACAGGGTACCTAGATGTATATCTAGGGGATTACTCTAACTTATATATCTAATATATCATTATATCTATCTATCTATATCTGTATAGCTATATCAAATTTTTTCTATATTTTTCTTATTTTATATTATTAAAAAATTTTTATCAATTAATATATATTTTAAAAACTATATTTATATTATAAATAAAAAACAAAATATATTATATAAATGTTTTCCATATATTTTATTATATAAAAGGGAAAATACATATAATATATATTTTAAAAAGGGTATACATTTTAGTATTTATAATTAAATGTATACATATATATATTATATATATAAATTATAATATATATATATTATATATATAACTTATAAAAATATATATTTTAATAATATTAAAATAATATTTTATATATATATATAAAAATTATATAAATTAATTATATAATATATATTATTTATATAATATTATATATATTTTAATATATAAAAAATATATATTTTATTTTTTTATTTATATTTTATATTTATATATTAAAATATATATTATATTTATATATATATTTATATATTTTATTTAAAATTTTTTATATATTTTTATATTTTTCAAAATATATTTATATTTATTTATATTGAAAATTTATATATTTAAAATTAATCATATATTATCTAAAAATTAATTATATAATTTTTAAAAATTATTTATATATAATATATTTTATTATATATATTATTAAAAATTAATTTTTTTTTTATATATATTTATTTTATTTTTTTAATATATATTTTTTATTTTATTATATCTATATTTTTATAATAATTTTAATAATAATTATTATTTTTAATATATAAATCTATAAATATATATCTATATAAAAATTATTTTCCATATACCCAATCTAAAAAAAAACCTATAAAATATATTTTTTAATTTTCTATAATTTCTCATCAAATCTATATTTTTTTTTTTTTTTTTTTTTTTTTTTTTTTTTTAATTTCTTAATTTAATACAAAAATTTTAAAAAATTTTTAAAAATATAATATATTATATTATTATATTATTAATTATATATATTATATAGAATTATTATATATATAATTTTTAGTATTATTATATTAATATAAAATTATATATATAATAATATATTATATAAATATATAATTATATATAAAATATTATATTAATATATATAATATATAAAATTATAATATATATATTTATTATTATATTTTATATACTATAAATGTATATATATACTAAAATTTTAAAATTTTAAATGTATACATATTTTATATATTTTATAAAATATTATATTTATATATAATATAAAATTATAAAATTATTATATATATATATAAGGCAATCTTTCTCCAAGAGGGAACGAGATCTTATAATGAAGATAAAAACCAGCGGGGGGTAGAAAAAATCTTTAAATTGTTTATTTAAAACTTTTTCCCCGGCTAAAACTTTAAGCCATCATCGGGCCTAAAATCGGATAAAACATTTTTTTTTAAAAAAATGAAAATATAAAATTATAAAATTATTTCCGCTTTTAAAATGCCTAACCTAAAATAAAATATATTAAAAAAAAAATTAAAAAAACTTTTTAATAAAAAAAAACTACACCTCCCCAACAACACCCGGGGGTGGAGTGGGGGTTTCCTACATTTTTTTAAAAGCACAAAAAGGGGGGTTTTTGAGGTGCCCTGTGCGCAGAGGGACGGTTTGTTGGGGGTGGGGTTTAGGAGGCTCCCATATCCATCGGGTGGGGCGTTGGGGGCTTGTGGGGTAAAATATTTTTGTCCCTTTGGGTTTTTTTATTGGGTGGCCTTTTTTGGTTTTAAATTTTTTTTTTAGGGTTTGGCATTTTTAAAAGCGCAAAAAATTTTTTTTAAATTTTTATTTTTCCTTTTTAAAAAAATTTTGGGATCCGATTTTGGCCCCATGATGGCTTATTTTATAGCCCAAACCCTTAAATAAAAAATAAGATGTTTTTTTAATTTTTATATCCCCATTATATATATAATAAAATTATATATATATATATATAATTAAAATAAAAAATTTATATATATATATAAAACATATAAAAATATAATATTAAAATATATTTTTTAAAATAAATTATTTATTATAATTAAAATATATATTAATAATATAAAATTAAATATATATATATATATAAAAATAATTTATATATATATATCTATATATATATCTTTAATTTTATTATATATATATATAATTTTTTTTTATTAAATTAAAAATTTTTATATATATATTATATATTAATATATTATATATATATATTTTAAAAATTTTATATATAATAATATATTTTTAAATTTATAAAATTCTTAAAATATTTTATAAATTTATTAATATTAAAATATATATATTATTATATATAATATATATATAAAATAAATTATAATATATTATAATATTTTTAATTAAAAAACTTTAAAACCTTTTTTATTTTTCTACTATATTCTATAAAAATTTTAAAATTATCTATAAATATTATTAAATATATATATTATATATAATATATTATATTTTTATATATATATTTTTAAAATAAAAATTTTATATATATAATATTAAAAATATAAAGTATAAATATTCTATTTTATATCTATTTTATATAATTTTTTTATTTTATATATCTATTTTATATATTTATTATAAAATTTTTATTTATTTTTATTTTATATTTTATATATATATATAAAATTAAAATTTTAAAATTTTTTTTAATATTTTTATATTATAATATTTTATAATATATATATTTAAATATATTTTCTTCTATATAACTTATATATAATCTTTTTTTTAATATAATTTATAAAATATTTTTATTTTTATATATATCTATATATATATTTTTATATATCTAATATATATATTATCTATTATATTTATATAATTTTCCTTTTTATTTTTAATATATATATATTTATCTTTTTTATTCTATATATTTATATTATTATATATATAAAATTAAAATTTTCTTTTATTATTTATATTTTATATATATATTTTTATTATATATATATATATATTTATATAAAATTTTATCTATACTATATAATTTTTTCTAATTAATATAACCAACCTTTTTAAATCTTATTTTTATTTAAGTTTTTTCCCATACATAAATTTCAACCCAAAATTAATTTTAAATTTTTTTAAAAATAAAATATCCAAATTATAAATTATTTTTAAAATTTAAAATTCCTACCCTAACCTAAAATAAAAAAAAAAAAAAAAAAAAAAAAACAAATAACACAAAAAACTTTTAATCTTTTAACCAAATCCCCAACTCCCCCCCAAAAAAATTTTCATTAAAACCCTTTAACCCCCCAAAAAAACCTTTTTTCCCCCTCCAACCCCCCTAAAATTTTTTGTTGCTTTTTACAAATTAAATCCCCCATCCCTTTCATTATATTATTATTTTTTTTATACTTTTATAAATTTTTATTCTTAATATATTTTATTTTTATTAATCATTTTAATCCCAAATTTTTAAAATTTTTTAATTTTAATTTTTTTCCCTTTTTTTAACAAATTTTATCCATTTTTACTATATTTTATTTTACCAAATTAAATAAACAATCAAGATTTTTTCTACCCCGCTTTTTTTTATATCTTCCTTTTAAAATTCCTTTGCCCTTGTAAAATTTTTTTAAAAATTTTTGCCTCTATTTTTTTTATATTATATAATATATATAATTTTTATATTTTTATATATATATTATATAATATTATATATTTTATTATTTTATCTTTAATTTTATAATTTTATTATATATATCCAATTTTATATTTTATAAAATATAATTTTTATTTTATTTTTTATATATATTTTTTATATCCGTTTTAATTTTATATATACTTTATATATATATATATATTTTTTTTTATATTCTCCCAAAAATTCTTATGTTATATTTTACCTTTATATAAAATATTATATATTAATTTTTAATATTTTTTATTTTTATAATTCCTATACAATATATCCTTTATATTTAATATCTTATCCCCTTTTTTTATCCCTTTATTATTTTCCATATATTTTAATTTTTCCTTTTATCTATCTATTTTATTTTATATATATATATATATATAAACCCCATAAAATTTTAAAATTTAAATTTTTATATTTTATATTTATATATATTTTTAAAATAATTTATTTATATTTTATTTTTTTATTTTATAATTTTTTATATTTTTTAAAATATATTTATAATTAATTTATAAAATTTTTAATATATTATATATATATATTTTATTTTTTATATATAATATATATGTTTTCCTTTTACTCCATATCCCCAAAACTCTTTTTTAAAAAAAAAAAAATTTCAAAAATAAAATTTTTTCCATTTAATAATAAAAAAAAATAAAACCAAAAAACCCTTAAAAACCCCCTTTTTAAAATTTTACCACAACTCCCAAATCCCCCTATATAACCTCCCCAACCACCCCAAATCCCCCCTTCCAAACACCCCAAACCCCTTTCTTTTAAAATTTAATAATCCCCCATTTATTTATATTATTTTTTTTTATTTTAAATTTTATAAATTTTTATTCCCTTTTAAAATAAATTTTTTTTTATTAGGATTTTAAATGCAAATAATTTTATAATTTTATATTTCTTTTTAAAAATTTTTTTGATTTTTCTATTTTATTATAACCAAATTTAAAAAAACAATCAAAATTTTTTTAGCCCTTTTATACTTTATTAAAATTTTCCCCTTTTAAATATTTCTATTAAAAAAATTTTTCTATATATTATAAATATTATAATTTATATATATATATATATTCCCGTTACATTTATATATTTTTATGGATACTTTTTATATATTATAATAATAATTTATATAAAATTTTATTAACATTGTATAATTTTATATATTAAAATTATATATATATAATATAATTTTTATAATTTTATATTTTTAATTATTTTTAATATTAGATTTACTATTTTTCGATATACATATAATAAAAATTTATATATTTTAAAATATATTTTTAATTAATCCATAATAATTAATCTTATATATATATATATTAAAATAAAATATATATATTATATCTATATATATAATTTCTATATATATATAATATATATCTATTATAAAATATATTATATTTATATTATCTATATATATATAAAATTATATTTTTATATTTTTTATTAATTTTATATATAAAAATATTATTATAATTTAATTATTATAATATAATATTTTAAAATTTTTTATTTTTATATATAATTTAAATTATAAAAAATATAATTTTATAAATTATATATATAATATTAAAATTTTTATATTTTTTATATTTTAAAAATATATTATATATATATTATAAAATATATTTTATATAAAATAAAATATATTTAAAATTTTTATATATATATATATAATAAAATTTTAAAATTTTATATATATTATATATATAAAAATATATATTTATAATATTTTATATTATATTTATATAATTTTATCTAAAATATTAAAATATATATATATTAATATAATAATATATAATAAAATTATTTTATAAAATATATATTTATTTTTTTTTAAAATATAATATATAATTTTTTCTATATAGGGGTATATTTATATAATTTTAATATTAAAATTTATTTATATATATTAATAAATATAAATATTATTATATAAATTTTTTAAAAATTATTCTTATATATATATATATATATATAATTTTTATATATAAATATTAAATTTTATATATATATAAAATATATATATATATTTTAAATATATATATATATAATTTAAAATTTTATATTATAAAATTTTTATATATAAATTTTATATATTTTATATTTATATATATTTTAAAATATACTAATTTTATATTTTATATACATATTATATTTTATATCTTTTAAAATATATATTTTATATATTATATAAACTTAAAATACAATTTTTAAAAAAATATATATATATTTTATATATTATTATACATTTATATATATAAATATAATATTGTATAATTTTACTATATAATAATTTTTTTAAGCAAAATTTTATATATAATAAAATTATTTATAATTTCTATTAATAAAATCTATATTATAACTTTTTATATAATTTATATATTAAAACATTTATATAAAATATTTTATTTTAAAAAATTATTCTTTTATTATATTATAAAATCTTTTAAAAATATATAGTAAAATAAATATATAGTATCTTCAAAATATAAAAATTATATTATATATCTTTTTTTTATCTTAAACCCTAATTCCTCTTAAAACAAGATATATATTATTTTTAATATTATTAAAATTTTATATATATTTTATATATATTATATTTTATTTATATTAATTTATTAAAAATATCTATATTTTTTATTCTGTTTTATATATATATTATATATATTTAATAATTTATATATTTTAAATATTATTAATACTTTTATTTTATTAATATTCTTTATATTTATCTATATATTATTTATAATTTTATATAATATATATATATTTATATATATTATTAATTTATAATATATATATATATATTTTATATATAATATATTATTTAATAATATAATTTTATATTTATATATTATATTATTGATATACATTTTTATAATATTTTATAATATATAATATTTAAATATACTATCAAAATAATACTAATAATAATTATATATTCTAATATATATTAAATACATTTTAAAATTTAAAAATCTAATACTTTATTATATTAAAAATATATATAAAATATTATAAATATATCAAAATAAAATTTATATATATATAATATATATAATTTAATATAAAATATATTATATTATTAAAAATATAAAATATATATTATAATATTTTAAAATATAAAATTATATATATTTTATAATATAATTTTATATAAAATTTTTATTATATATATATTTTATATAGTATATATATATAAAATATATATTATTATATAAAATATATATATTTATTTTTAAATTTTAAAATAAAATATATATATATATATAATAAAATATTATAAAAATTCTATATTATATAAATATATTATCTACCCATATTTAACATCTATTTTATAATTTTTATTATATAAAAATATTAAAATTATTATTTTATTCAAAAATATTTTATATATCTTTTTATATATATTCTATTTTCTTAACTTATTTCTTAATATAAAATTTTTATATTACTTTAATTTTTTTATACTTTCCCATATAAACTTATTATAAAATTTTTATATTATCCTTTTTATTTTCTTATATTTATATATATATTTAATATATAATAATTACTCTAATTCCATATTATTTATATATATTATCTTTTATTTATTAAACTTATAAACTTTTATCTTTTTATATAAAATTTTTATCCTTATATCCTTTTATATTCTATATTTTTTTTTATTTCTAAAATTTTTTAATTGGATTTAATATTTATCCCTTTTTAATATAAAATATTAAAAATATTTTTTTTTTTTTCTATTTTTTTTATTTTTTTTTATTTTTTTTATCCCATAATTTTATTTTATTTCTTTTTTTTTTTTTTTTCTTATTTTTTTTTTTTATCCCCTTTTTTTTTTTTTTTATTATTTTTATTCTTTTTTTAATTATATATATATTTTTTTTATTTTATCCTTTTATTTTTTTTTCTTTTTTTCCTTTTTTTCTTCCCCTTTTTTTCTCTTTTTTTTATTTATCCTTTTTTTTATTTTTTCTTTATTTTTTCTATTTTCCTTTTTCTTTTTTTTCTTTTTAAAATTTTTCTTTTTTTTTAATTTTTTTTTTTTTTTTTCTTCTTTTTTCTTTTTCTTTTCTTTCCCATCGTTGTTAAAAATTGTTTTTTTCTTTTTTTCCCCCCCTTTCCTCTTCGGGGTTTTTTTTTTTTTTTTTTTCTTTTTTTTTTTATCTCTTCTTATTTTTTTCCCCTATTTCTTTTTTTTATTTATTTTTTTTTCTTTTTTTTTAAAAACCCCTTTTTCTTTTATATTCCCCTTTTTTTTTTTTTTTTTTTTTTTTTCTATTCCCCATTTTTTTTTTATTTTTTTTTTTAAATTTTTTTTTATTTTTATTTTTTTTATTTTTTTTTTTATTTTTAACTTTTTTTAATTAATTATTTATTTAATATTTTTTTTTTTATTTATAATTAATTATATTTATTTATATTTACTCTATATATATATATTTCATTTTATATATTATTATTATATATATATCTCTTATTATTACTTCTATTATATATATATTTATATTTATATATTCTTATCTTCCTATATATATTTATATATTTATTTTTTAATATCTACTATATATTATATATATTTATATATTTTATTTATATTTTATATCTTTCTTATATATATTATTATATTATATATATTATTTATTTATCTACCTTTCTATTTTCTTTTATTATCTTTATTTTATTATCTCTATATTCTATCTTATATTATCTATTTATCTCTTATTATCATCTATCATATATTATATTATTATATATATACTTATTTCTATTACTATACTATATTTATATATATATTACTATCTATTTTCCATATATTTATCCTATCTCTCTATCTCTACTTCATATATTATACTCTATATTCTTATATATATTATATATATATGAAATTTGTGGTGTAGTGTATGTGAGTTGTGATGTGTGAGGGATGGGAGTGGTGTGGCTTGGTGTGTGTGTACTTAACTAATTGAGATGGTATCCGGTCATTTCGCCCACATGCCATTTCGCCACACCATGGAGTCATTTCGCCCACAGGTCAATTCGTCCACACTATGGAGTCATTTCGCCCAAGGTTACTACTGGTGGTTCATTTATCTCTCACTTGTTAACTGCTCAGTGGACGTGACATGGAACGTGTGGGCGAATTGACTTTATAGTGGGCGAATTGACTCTTATATGTGGGCGAATTGACTCTTATATGTGGGCGAATTGACTCTTACGTGTGGGCGAAAAGTCTTGTGGGCGAAATGACCGTAATAAACCGTTGATATATAGGAAAAAAGGAGAATATTGAATATATTCTATTTTTCAGTTTTCAGTGGCCTTGATTATCCTTATTCGTTTACACTGTTCCATAAAATAGATGATGTAATTAAGCGTGGCGTTGAGCTGAGGGAATAAATGATGTGCAGGAACAGGTGTAGGATTACCAAAGATGGAACATTTCCGTTTTTTTCATGTGTATGGAAAGAACAAATTCTATGCAATCCTTCATTATTCTTTATGGTATTATCTATTTTGATATATTTTTAACAACTTGAATTTCGCTCTTCATTATCAAGAAGAGAGTAAGTAAAGAGTATATCCATACTGTTGTCTCTTGTCTGCCATAGATTCTTTTAAAGCATTATTCAGGTAAAAGATAGTTAAGGTTGTATGGAAGGGCATGGCTGCACCAGGCCTTAGGGATGGGTTAGACTCAGTGTATAAGGGGGTATAGAACAGGTAGCGCAGCCAGGGGGGGGGGGGCAAGGGGGCCCGTGCCGAAAACGAAAATAGATTGGAAATCTTATGTCAAATACTTCCATGGTGTAATACTCAGTATATAGCGACGACGACGGCGGGAGGACACTCAGTAAATAAACACTAGATGGCGACCTTAGTGTAGCCCGTTACCAACGTCGGCACTGTTATATTTTTGTAATTTGTTCATTTATAGCCATACTATGACAGATGAAGACTCCCCTGTTACTTGACACAGACTCTCCATATAGCCCCTTCTAACTTTCTTGAAATCATAAATGTAGAAATGTAAGAATTAACGCCACCACACGTCTGTAAATAAAGAAAAAACTTTGTCCTGGCGACGTTAGTGTTATCTACGGTACCACATATAGGCCTCGCGGCGTAGCTTCGTTCTGTTCTTCTCACACACACACACGCTATTTATGTTTCTTATTTCCATAGACACAACTTAAAAGACGTATCTGTTAAAGCCTGTAGCTACACCCTTGCCAAAAACAAGACCCAATACATATTTCATGGGGGTACATATTTTTTCCGTATACGCATAAAATAAGTAGGGTGAGACTTATTTACAGGCGTGATTTATTTTATGCGACACCGGACGCCATCAAGCAACTTTGGTGCAGTGAATTGGAAAGGCAATATGTTCTTGATTTATTTCATTCTATGCCAAAGCGCATTCAATATGTATTGAAATACCAAGGAGAAATGTCCAAGTACTGAATAAAGTACTAATCTGAGGAAATATTTGTGTTTTCTTTCAATCCTTCCTAAGTTTTTTTGCGCCGACTGTACATACACGATATATACATTACTAATAATCACAAGTGACGCAATCGGGGTGGAGCAGCAATTACCACACTGCCGCAGTATCCTTTCAAAGAGTTTTCTTCTTTTTGTCTGGCACTGCAATATTTACCCCCACTGGCTGCTGCCTTTTCAAAGTTTTCAAAACAGCCAGTCCGTCAGTGATCGCCAACCGCTATTGAGGAAGTATAGTCCAGTTGTCAAAGAGGTGTTTAACACCTAAGCGTGTTTTGTGGTATGTATGAACTTTTATGGTTGATTGTGGTAGTCTGGCATGTCCTGAGCCAGAATCAGCCGGGTGCCACTTTTGCACCCTTGAGGATTTTTTTTTATGGGCCAAAAACAAAATGGCCGCCAATCGCATAAATCGCATATACAGAATATGGTATAACTTCTTTGATATTGGTGCTAGAGACACAATCTTGGTGTCTATTCCCATGTTTTCCGGGTCAAGGAAGCCATTGATACCACCCAATCATCAGTATGTTTCTCCACAGTATGAAATTGCCAGCATGACCAGATATTATATAGCTTTTTGTATGCATTGCATGTATTATGGTGATGGTTCGCTTATATGCATGTTTTTTTGCCTCCTACAGGTACATAACATCATGAGCCATTATGGATGACCAGTGCTTCTTTGACTGTGGAAATAATTCTTCTGGTCTTATTAACTGTGGCTCAGTAAGAATAGAAACGGTGAGAAAATGTAGTGTTAGACGCGGGGATGGGCTAGCTAACAACCTTGTACCCGGAGTTGAAACAATCAGATGTCACAAGAGTTGTGTCTCCACATATACTTCCGAACATCATATTCAGAGATACCTATTCAGACAGCAAGCCACATCAACAGAAGAAGTACCACTCAAGAAGTCTCGGCGATCTGGCGACACTTTCATTTGCAGGGAACATTGTCTGTTCTGTGGCGACAGATGTTTACCAGCTGACCCTCGTAACCCCAGTAGATGGAGAACTGTAATCCAGTGTCGAACTGTGGATTCTTTCAAACAGAACATATTGCATGAATGTGACTTGCGCAATGATCAACTTGCTGATAACGTCAGGGTAAGAGTCAATGGTGCCCTATCAGATCTGCATGCTGCTGATGCTAACCACAGGAATGTGAGAGCTGCTGCAGGACATGAGGCAACACAAACACCAGAGGACACTTCTCTCAATGATCTAATCCGTGCGTGACATATCAGCAGACAAATCCCATGTGTGGAATACTCTTGAAATTCATGATGCTCAGATTCATGAGATATCAGTCATCTATTGACGTTATCAATGCCCCTACCCGAACAGAAAGTACTCCTGAATGTCACACAACAAAACCCAACTCATCAGCTTGATAACGGAATATCTGGTGGAACACCTGAATGCCAATACAAATGAGCTGGTCATAACATCAGAACATCCAGTACCCCTAGCACTGAGGAATGGTGACATCTCGAGGAGACCTTATCTTCACAACCTTCATGAGGAGGCTGATGTTATTATCGTTAATCAGCTGGTGAAGCTTGCAGCCACAGGCGCCTCAAATATTCGTGTAGTTTGTGATGACACAGACGTCTTCATTCTCCTGATCTATTTATACCACAAAGAGAAGCCATCATGTGATGTGGTGATGGTGAGTCCTGTCGCTGGTCGAACAGTTATAGATATAAAGGCCACCGCCATTAAACACAAGGACATTGCAGACTCTCTTCCTGGTATCCATGCCATTAGTGGTTGTGATACTACATCATACCCTTTTGGCATTGGGAAGGCTACGGCATTGAAACCTCTGTACAGCGGGAGATCATTGAGGCTATTGGGACAGGAAGGTGCCGATCTAGATGCCGTGGTATCTGAAGCTACATCCTACATTGCAGCATGTTATGGTTCGAAGTATGAGGGTAACATGTCTGATGTACGGTACATGATCTGGTCAACGAAAATGGCAAACCCGAAGATCTCTAGTGCTCCACAGCTCAAATCACTCCCACCCACTTCGGATGCATTCGTGGAGCACGTCTACCGTGCCCATTACCAAACACTCGTTTGGAAGTCGTCTCTGTCAGATCAAACTCCTCCCTCTGCAGATCCTGTACAGTTAGGCTGGACGAACACAGATGGTTATCTGCTCCCCAGAATGCTACCTGAGGATGTGCATCTAGTACCCATTGAAGTGTTACAGATGATCAAGTGTGTATGTGCATCCAGTACCCCGTGTTCCAGTGGCAGATGTAGTTGTGTGGTTGCTCAAATGTCGTGTTCGATGTTCTGCAACTGTCACGCGGGGCCAGATTGTAACAATGTAAATACCAGAGTAGGGTCATCACAGGTTGACAATGAAGAAAACTGAAGTATTTCTCAGGACTTATCAGCATCTTATGAGTGTTTGGTGTTTCTTTGACAATTTGATGGTGTTCATTGTGTGAATGTGAATGTTTAATCAGCCGAGGGCTTTCTTAATGGAGTGTAAGCAGTTTGCAACGAAATTCGAAACCATTGTGTTATCTGTTTTTAAGTGCTGTTATTGCTCTACTGTGCTGGTGTTTTTCGATCGTGCAAAATTGTCAAAAGCAAAACATGTTTTTTTTTCCTCTGGTTGTGGAATATCATGTATATACATTATACACATATTAACAGTATGAATGTGATCACCTGAAATCATGTACTCATGCATTATGTAATTTCCTGCAGTAATGGGATGATATAAGATGCATAAATGACTTCCTTGACCCTGAAAACATGGGAATAGACACCAAGATTGTATCTCTAGCACCAATAATATAGAAGTTAAGCAATATTCTGTATATGCGATTTCTGCGATTGGCGGATATTTTGTTTTTGGCTCATAAAAAAAATTCCTCAAGGGAGCCAAAGTGCCACCCGGCTGATTCTGGCTCAGGACATGCCAGACTACCACAATCAACCATAAAAGTTCATACATACCACAAAACACGCTTCCCTCTCATATCCACTGGACTAGTATGGTGGAGTACATGAATTGTATGACTTAGTGTTCGCTCGCGCTCTTCGGAGGGAAAGACGATTTCGCGATCGCCTTGACCTTCTCGCCTTAAGTGACAGTGATCTGATTGAGAACTACCGATTCCCTCGTCATGAGTTGATTCAACTTATCCAAGAGCTGGAGCCAGCACTGCGGAGAAGGACAAGGAGAGGACTTGCCTTCCCTACCCAAACGCAGGTTCTGATAGCCCTGCGGCTCTGCCAGCGGCTCCTTTCAGAATATTGTTGGAGATATTACTGTTTGTTGATATTCCCTGAAACATGGTTTTTTTTATACTTAGGTCAGTAGTTTTCACCTAACCTGCTAACAATCTGACTACATTGGATACATTTATAATAGTTAGAAAGGTACATTATGTTAGGTTGATTTATTGTATAGTTCTGCTTGACCCTCTAAATATTTTCTCATAACAATAGTGAGTGAAAAATAATCCCGCATCCTAAGGGATTTGCCACCAAATAAAGCCTTAAGCAACAGGAGAGGNTCAGCAATTGGTTGCATATTGAGCATTTTGGCAGCCATTTTGTTTTTGGCCCATAAGAAAATTCCTCAAGGGTGCTAAAGTGGCACCTGGCTGATTCTGGCTCAGGACATGCCAGACTACCACAATCAACTATAAAATTTCATACATACCACAAAACACGCTTCCCCCTCATATCCACTGGACTATATTAGATGAAAAGGCCCATCGCCGCTAAAATCGCCGCCAAGAATTGCTCTGGATACTTGCATTCAAAATGCTGTATCTTTTTTATTCATTGATCAATTTATGATTTGTATGTTTTTTGGAATCTTTATTAAAAGAGCTATATAACTTACTAAGTAGTAATTTCTGTTAAATGGATTGTTATAGGAGCAATTTGTAGCCAATCTTTGAGGACCGTTTTCTCAGAATTACTTTTTGACTGGTTTCCAATACTTCTATAAGTCTCTACTTGCTAAATTTTTAACCAATTTTAAATCTTTTAAGTTGGTTTTGATCAATAAGATATCAAGAAGGATTCATTTTGCAAAAATATTGATATATGAGAAAATAATGTCTCTCCCAGATCAAATGAATTTTTTTTAATTTTTTTTTTATGTTCTTCAAAAATTGTATATATCTTGAAAACTAATCAGAATTTGAAAATTTTGATTGAACTTCCACACTGTGCCTACACCAACACTACATTAGACCTCATGACACACAGGTACCGTCTCGGGACCCACCTAAGCGGAGGTGCTTCTGGCACTTCACCTCAGCTAAGTGGGAAGACTTAAGGCAGTACTACTCTGATTTTCCATGGAATGATTACTGCTTCCATGTCAAAGACCCATCTCTTTGTGCAGAGCGCATAACTGAGGTCATAGTCTCTGGCATGGAGGCGTATATTCCACACACTTTCTCTAATCCTAAAGCCCGTCAACCTTGGTTTAACTCTGCTTGTTCTCATGCTGTCCGAGATAGAGAGGTGGCTCACAAACGGTATTGTAAGCATCCATCTCCTGATACTCATGCCCTTTATATTTCTGCCCGTAATCATGCCAAATCTCTACTTCAACTTACCAAAAAACTCTTTCATTCATAGAAAATGTCAAAATCTTTGTGAATCAAATTCCTCTCGTGACTTCTGGCATCTAGCTAATAACATCTCTAACAATTTTTCTTCTCCATCTTTCCCTCCTATGCTTCACCCAGATGGCTCCACAGCTGTCTCATCTACTTCTAAAGCTGAACTCTTCGCTCAAACCTTTGCTAAAAATTCCATTCTGGTTGATGAAGGGCTTGTTCCTCCTTCTCCTCCATCCTCTGACTATATTATGCCTGTCATTAAGATCCTTCGGAATGATGTTTTCTTTGCCCTTTCTGGCCTAGATCCTCGGAAGGCTTACGGTCCTGATGGAGTCCCTCCTATTGTTCCCAGAAACTGTGCTTCTGTGCTTGCACCTTGCCTGGTCAAACTTTTCCGTCTTTGTCTATCTACTTCCACCTTTCCTTCTTGTTGGAAGTTTGCTCACATCCAACCTGTTCCTAAGAAGGGTGACCGTTCTAATCCTTCAAACTACCGTCCTATAGCTTTGACTATATCTGGATTCTCTATGTGGCGATTGGAAACCTGCACTTGAAGCTTAGTTTTCAACATAGCCTTGTTCTGGGACCTCATATCTCCATTCTCATCAAATAGTGCTAGAGGAGTTGCAGACAGTTCATATGTGAGAACTTCCTTGATGTCCAGATCACGAGACTGTTGGAGACCAATGACTCTGGTGTATATGAGTTCTGTGTCACAGACTGGTGCGCCATCAATTTTCATTGATTTCTTGCTATCTGCCATTTTTGTAACCTGCTTCTTCAACGTAGCATGGAAGTTAGTTGGCCAACCAACCTCAAATTTGTTCAACTGTTGCCTTCCAATTTGGAGTGCTCTGTCAACATTCACGTTGCTGGGAGACACTAAACCTGTAGCAATGTTCACGATACCCTCTGGATGGCTGCTTGTGTCCAAAGGATCAATGAAATTGGATAGTGTTGTCCTCAACTTCTCTCTCACATTCCTGTGGTTAGTGAACGTCTTGTAACAATCCTCATGGCACTGGGCATCAGCAGCATGCAGATCTGATAGGGCACCACTGACTCTTACCCTGACGTTATCAGCAAGTTCATGATTGCGCAAGTCACATTTATGCAATATGTTCTGTTTGAAAGAATCCACAGTTCGACACTGGATTACAGTTCTTCATCTCCTGGGGTTACGAGGGTCAGCTGGTAAACATCTCTCGCCACAGAACAGACAATGTTCCCTGAAAATGAAAGTGTCGCCAGATCGCCGAGACTTCTTGAGTAGTACTTCTTCTGTTGATGTGGCTTGCTGTCTGAATAGGCATCTCTGAATATGAAGTTCGGAAGTATATGTGGAGACACAACTCTTGTGACATCTGATTGTTTCAACTCATGGTACACGTTTGTTAGCTAGCCCATCCCCACGTCTAACACTACATTTTCTCACCGTTTCTATTCTTACTGAGCCACAGTTAATAAGACGAGAAGAATTATTTCTACAGTCAAAGAAGCACTGGTCATCCATAATGGCTCATGATGTTATGTACCTGTAGGAGCAAAGGCAGCCATGAGGTGTACAGCTCTCTGTCAATGTGGGGGTGACTGCGAAACCTAACCAGTGACACTTGATTGTGCTGAATGCACTTCTGAAGCACCAGTAGTTTTTTTTTTAGGGTGGGGTGGATTTTTTTTTTACAATGACACATTGCCGTGAACAACTCTGTTAGTACATACCTTGCTTTCATAATGATTATTTTATACATCTTAAAGCATTGTATAAACTTTAAACATGCTATGCTCAATAAATTCCCGTGCTTTAAATCATATATATGTTTCACTGGCAGCCATTTTGGAAAATAGCTGCCATTCGCTTCTTGGGTAGAGTTCTTGATGGCCCCAGATATGAAAATCTTCATACGGGTCTAGTCTAACATTCTGCCAAATGGCATGCTTTTAACCCAATTTGAACAATTATTTCACATATCCGCCTAACTATTATTAGAAAATGATAAAGGGGAGAATTTCACATTTCAATTTTATCGAAGGCATTTTTCATTGTGAATTTAGGACCGTGACATCATTGCTCTAAGTCTAAGCAAAGAACCTCATCTCTCAGGGATTCAATTTTATCATCTGTTTTGTTACTACCTCCCTTCCTTCCCTCCTTCCATCTTTCCTTCTATTCTCCTCCTATTCTCCACAACAAACGATACAGTGTTCCCACATTTACACCTCAACGCGCGTTGATCGCTTGTCTGACCTTTCGGCAGATGACAGTCGCCAAGATTACCTGACAACGGCAAGACTCTTGCATGCAACGGTTCTTGTCCTATACTGTACGGGTAACTGTGCGTACCTCCGTTGCATCGAGAGGTATGCCACTTGGGCTTCCTGACGACGTGACAACATCCTCCTGGCACACGGCAGGATGTAGATATAATCTGAAATATAAGGAGTTCAAGAAAATCCTATGATAGAAAAATATGTACCTTGATGCTCTATTTCACTTCCTTTGAACGAAGCAAGTTTGAACTAAGGGTTAATGTTTGAATGAAAATGTCTTTACATTGTGGCTCGTGGATGCCGTGTTGAGTATATATAGAGAGGAGCAGCACGCGATGGCCTGGGACGGCAGGAGGGGAGGAGAGGCAACGGAGAGGCCAGGTAATACAGAACACCAAGACTGTTCTTCTCCGTGTCCTCTTAACTCTGCCAGATAGGATCGTGAGTCGTCCCGTTAGACTCTGATAATTCTAGGTTGCCGTTCCTCGTGTTAATCGCCAAGGCTTGTATTCCTCCTCCTCCTCCGTCTTTTCCCCCTCTACCTTCCCCCCTCTACCTTCTCTCCCTCCTCGTCCAGGCGACCCCCACACTTGCCACCATCGTATACATGCATGTCGGCTTGCCTGTCTCGTTCCAAAATTACTTAATTTTTCAGAGTTTTTCCTTTCATTACGCATTGTTCCTTGATGCCCTGACCGCCTCATCCTACCACTGTTCTTTGTCTGCTGTGATCATCATAAAAAAGTTTCAGAAAAAATAACAAAGTTCACACTGCACGGCCATCTTATAGCACCGCCGACCATTCATTGCCATTTTATGTACTGATAAATGGAAGAGCGTGTTTGATGCCAGATAATAT
>JACEEZ010000560.1:60322-77822 GCA_016584305.1 Chionoecetes opilio
TATGGTTATATACAGTACCACTGTAAACACTTGGCAGACACATACACCGCCAAACCATCACCAACAGTGGCCAAGCACCTCTGCAGCGCCACGGTGTAGTCAAGCGTCACACACTACAACACCACAAACACCCGTGGTGCCAACACCGCAACAGTACAGGCCACAGTATATTATGACCTGCACACATTCTCCACCCAGCCCACCGCACCACCGCCACACACACCTCTGCAACGGCCTTTAACACACAGCACACCGTCCCACACGTCATAAACAAGACGTCAAAGTGCGGGAGTCTGCTTTGCATACGCCGGGCTACTCAGAGGGTATAATCACTGCCGTTAAATCAGCTGGTAATGAGGTTGAGAGCGAGAGTCCAACACCCCGTTGTGGTGGTTCCCTCGCGCTAAAAGCTCCCGTTAACCTCGCTAACGACATACTTACCCAATGCCTCCTCTGACAACTGACGCCGCAGGGCTGACGTCTCTGACAGCTTGACGGCCTCGTGGCTTTCTGTTATGTTGATGAATTCATGAATGCGTCTTGTGAACGGCTGTTACCCTCCCTAATGGCTGACACTTGAGAGGCGGAATGTGGACTGAAACTTGTATCACATTCTTCACATACGAGTTATTCCTATTTGTGTCTGGTCCCTTTCTCGCCTTTTGTTTCTCTGACACTCGTGTTTCTACTTCTGAAATATATCAAGTTTTCTCTGAATATTTTCTTTTATTTCATTTTTTGTGAGTTTTGCAATTTATTTGAGTGTAAATTTAAGGTAACGTGGAGTGTGCACGTAACTCATGTCTGATTTGCATGACTCTTAAGTGTTCTCTGCTTTAATACGTGTTTCTTTATCCTCCACAAAGACAAGTAATGTATGTGCCACTTGAGGTCAGCTGTACAAGTGTATGGTGGGTGGGAGAGGGTGACTGCAGATGTGGAGGCTTTAGGAAGGCATGAGGCGACACTTGGTGGATGGGAGTGTGGTCGCCGGGACGCATATTCCCCATGCGTTTGCCCATTTCGGCAGCTGGCTGCCCTCTACGCATGGCTGTAGCTCCGAAACTAACCACAGGATTTTCTTGAAAATAACCTCATTGTGATTCCCGCGTGTGTGTGTGTGTGTTACCAGGTTTTTTTTTCCTCCTTTAGTACGTCTCTTAATTATTCTTTCCTTCTTAATATCTTCTTTTCTACCTTCCTTCCTTCCTTCCTTCCTTCCTTCTTTCTTTTCTTTTTTTATATCGCGTTTTCAGATCTATATGTTCTTCCAGCATTATCTTTTATTATTTTATTAATTTTCATTGATGTTACTTAATAGTTTCCTAATTATCATTACTTAAAACAGATTCTGCTGTATCTGCCTTTACTGTTTAACACGAATACGACCACTAACTCTACACGCGGCTGCTGTTTATAATGACAAGATAATATCGGTTATAATGATAATAACAAATAATAGTAATGATAATAATAATAATAATAATAATAAGAGTAATGGTAATATTGATAATAATGCTGACAATGCTAATAGTAAGAATGATAGCAGTAAGCATGACCCCTCCGTCACCACTACCACCAGGCAGCAGGAAGTCCCTCGCCTCGGCAGTAAAGTGCAAATGTACCTCGGATGTGCACGTGAATCAGCCCAGGATTATTTTCATTTGTACACTGCTGGAGTTTTATGTTTGATTTTGTCGATAGGCGCGATTGCGTTAGCGTTCAGGTGTGCGTGTGCGTGTGCGTGTGCGTGTGCGTGTGCGTGTGCGTGTGCGTGTGCGTGTGCGTGTATGTGTATGTGTATGTGTGTGTGTGTGTGTGTGTGTGTGTGTGTGTGTGTGTGTGTGTGTGTGTGTGTGTGTGTGTGTGCGTGTTTGTGTGGCGGGGTTGAGTTTATTGTCATTATTTTGCAAGTTTCGATTATTGTCTTTTTATTATTCTGGTGTTTCTTTGCCACTTTTCGTATTTTTATAAAGGTAATTCTAAACCTGTGTATTAATAGATACCTTTATTCCACTTAGCTGTATTTTTAAGTTTCTTATTTTTCATCAGTAGCAGCGAAGTTGTCACAAATTGGCCGATTAATTAATTATCTTAGTACTTATATATACACACTTCAAGTTATTCATTATAGTATCGTAGAATATTTTTGGCAAAGCTACATATAAAAAAACCCAGTCTGTTCACCTTGCTACATAACTACATTTAGTATTTTTAGGTCAGTCTATAAAAAAAAGCTGAATTAGTAGAAAATAAACGTGCTGAGTGTAGTTGTCAGAGTCAGCACAAGTCAGCCTAGGTCAGCATACTAAGGGAATATTTAACCACATAATTTGATGATGGGGAATAACGATTACAGGAAGAAAAGAAAGGGGGGAAGGAGGATAGGGGAGAGAATGTTGGTGTAGAAAGGGAGATGGGAAACAATGGATGATAGTTACGATGAAAGGAAGAGAAGAAATAGGAAGAAGAGGAGGACTAGAAGGGGAGATCATTTTAGTATGGAAAGGGAGATGGGAAAGAATGGATGGGAGGGTGATAATGAAGGGAAGGGAAGGAGGAGGAATAGGAGAAGAAGAATATAATAGAAGGAGTAGGAGAGAGAATGTCGGAGTAGGAAAGAAGGGATGAAAGAAAGAAATGAAAGAAGGGAATGGAAGGGAGGGAAGGGGTGATTTTTGAATTGGTGTACCGCAGTATACTTCTTTCATTCCTTGGTTTTCTTTCTTTTTCTTTCTTTTTCTTTCTTTCATTTAAGCCAGATAGATTTCGAGACTTATGCATTGATGGACATGTTTCAAATTGTGTGATTCGTTTTTTTTGTTTTTTTTTTGTTTATTTTCGTTTGTTTGTTGTTGTTTTTGTTTATTTTCGTTTGTTTGTTGTTGTTTTTGTTTGTTTGTCTGTTTTGTCTCGTAATATATGACTCACTTTATAATTCACTCAGTTGTAATATTTGAAAAAGATTTGTTTTAACTTTTATGGATAAAAACTTGAGTAATCGTCGAGGTGGATAAGGACGATAAAATGTATTATTTATTGGGCCAGCTACTACATGCTACCTGTTAGCCCCTTGAGACCCAGAGCGTAGTTTCCATTGTATTTTGGCTACTATTAGACGATTTTTAGTGAATATAAGCAATATTTTATAGCTATGACCTGTTTAGTATCCTTGTTGACTAACTAATTTGGTATATTCAGTAACTTTTCGTAATTTTATGGCTCGACAACAGACGATATTTTATAGCAAAGGAAAGATCTGGGCGTGAAGGAGTTAACAAGCCTTCCCACGAGGGACCTTGTTATCACCTGGACTGATTGGGGTTGATTGGAGTAATATTGCAATCTCTCTCTCTCTCTCTCTCTCTCTCTCTCTCTCTCTCTCTCTCTCTCTCTCTCTCTCTTTTTTCTGCCCGTCAGGGTGGCAAGGTTGGTAGAGACGTGAGTTACCAATGTGCAGCGTCCCTGTGCATTCGGTCAGCGGTTCGAGTCCGCCTAGTTCATGCTGACGTGGCGGCGCTTTGTATAGTCAATAACCTTGTAGTTGGTACTTGCAAAGTGTCTAGATAGGATGAAAATCTTATCTTATCTTATCTCCTTTTTCTGTCACATTACAACTGAATAAGAGAATATGATGAAAAGAAGAAAGAGGAGAGAGAGAGAGAGAGAGAGAGAGAGAGAGAGAGAGAGAGAGAGAGAGAGAGAGAGAGAGAGAGAGAGAGAGAGAGAGAGAGAGAGAGAGAGAGAGAGTATCAGTGAGAAAGAGAAGAAGGGAAAGAATGTATGAGAGAGAGACAAGAGGCAGTAGTAAATTGAACACCGTATGTATCTCTTTTTCTTTTCCATTGTCTTCTTTGTTTGTTACTTTCTTTCATCCTTCCTTTTCGCTCAGCCTAATAGCTTCCGAGACTTTTGTATTGCTTCCAAGGGTTCAGAGATGTGATTCCCTTGTTGGGTTTCCAAACGCATGATGCAATTGGTTTTGATTCAGTTTTTATGTATGATTTTGTTTGCTCTATATTTTAGTGTCTTATTTTATTTCTTTTATTTTTTATTTTTGTATCAATAGCTAAAAAATGTCTTTCTTTTTTATGTTTCTTCTATCGTTTCGCTTTTATGGTATTATTTATTACGGATGGTAACCACACACACACACACACCACACACACACACACACACACACACACACACCCACACCCACACCCACACCCACACAGACACAGACACAGACACAGACACACACACACGCATACATACACACACACACAGACACAGACACAGACACAGACACACACACACACACACACACACAGACACACACACAGACACACACACACACACACACACACACACACACACACACACACACACACACACACACACACACACAGACACAGACACAGACACAGACACACACACACACACACACACACACACACACATAAATAAATAAATATATGAACGATAAAACGCAGTGAAGAAATCAGAGGACGAAAGAGTTAAAAGAAAGATATATTTAAAGGAAGGAAAAGATAAAAGAGAAAGATGGAGAGGAAAGAAATGTGATACTTAAGGAAAGACTTCCCTTAATCAGCCTTTACGAATGAGGAGATGGAGGAGGAGGAGAAGATACAAATAAAGAATGAGGAGGAGGAGGAAAATCACAAGCAAATAGAGCTCAATCTTATTTCTCGATTCCAGTGTAAAGTGAAGATAGGAGAGAAATAAGAGAGAGAAGGAAGGAAAGGAAAGAAGGAAGGGATGAAGGAAGGAAGGAGGGCAGGGAAGGAGGCAGGGAAGGAGGCAGGGAAGGAGGCAGGAAGAGTCGCAGCCTGATAGGAAGAAATAAAGGAAAGAAGGAAGAGAAAAGAGGAAGAAGAGAGAGAAGTAAGAAAGAAAAAGTAAGAAGGAAGGGAGGAATGAAGGAAGGAAGAAGTGAAAATTCAACAGCACGATGCCTTACAAGTAGGAAGGAAGAATAAGAAGGAATGAGGGAAGGAGAGAAAGAGGTGATCATTGGACGGTATGAAAGAAGAGAAGCGGCTGATCACTCGTACAACGAAGGTTAGACAATAAAGGTGAAGTGAATGAAGATGAAGAATGAAGGTGAAAGAATACCTGATGCTGAGTGATTCTCTTTCTTCCTTCCTTCCTTCCTTCCTATTTCTCTGCTACAATGCTGTCAAATTTTCATATTTTCCTCCTTCCTTTCCTCCTCCCTCTTTCTTGCTTCAATCAGTCTGCCATCCTCCCATTTGTTCCTTCCTTCCTTCCTTCCTTCCTTCCTTCCTTCCTTCCTTAGAATCGCCACCACTCTACTTGTACTCTCTAATTGCCTACCTGATAAAAAGCGTTTAGTCGTTACTGGTAATTAAGCATCTTGTTCCATATGTTATGAGTATTACGTTGCCTTTGTAGATTCAGGTGTTTGTGTTACAGCAATGATTAGTTTCTCATTACGGATATGATTATTATTACTATCTTTTTTTTATTTGTGTCACTAGAACAATAACAACAATAACTACTACTATCATTAATACAACTACTACCACTTCTACTTCTACTACTACTACTACTACTACTAGAATTACCTCTACTTTCACTACTACCGCTACTTCTGCCACTACTACTATTACTTACAACAACTACTACTACTACTACCACTCCTACCACTACTACTACTATTGCCACCACTACTACCATCACCACCACTACCACCACTTATATAACCACTACTTCTACCACCCCTTCTACTACTACTACCACAACCACCACTTTTACTACTCCTACCACTACCACTACCACCCACCAGTGTAAAGTGGAAATAAGACAGAAGAAGGGAGGGAGGAAAGAAAGTAGTGATAGAAGGAAGGAAGGAAGAAGGGAAAGAAAGAAGGAAGGATATAACTACAGCTACTATTGCTGCTGCTACTACTACTAATATTAATACTACTAATACCATTATACTACCACCACCACCACCACTACCACAACCACCACTTTTATTACTCCTACCACTAACCCCCCCCCCTCCCCCACACCCCAGTATCTTACCTGAAGTAGGTGAAGATGAAGACAGTGATGGCGAGGGAGAGGAGGGAGAGGAGGGCGCCGTTGAACGTGATGAACCGCACGGCCTCCACCACGCCCTGCGACCCCGCCTGTAGGGGAGGGAGGGGGAGAGCGGGAGAGAAGGGGGAGAGAGGGTGGGAGGGAGAGCGGGCGAAGGGGGGAGACAGAGAGAGATAGAGAGAGAGGGGGAAGGAAGGGATAAGGAAACGGGAAATTAGTTGAGACAAATAAGGAAGAAAGGAAGGAAGAAGATGGAAGAGAGGAAGATGGAAGAGGAGAAAATAGTCAGAAGGGAAGGAAGGAGGGAGGGAGGGTCAGAGAGAGAGAGAGAGAGGGAGAGAATAAGATAATGAGACAGAGAGTAAAAGTGAGAGAGGGGGAAAAGAATGAGAGACAGAGACAGAGAGAGAAGGTAGTTAGTCATAATTGCTGTAAAACTATCAATATTACGTAAATACAAATGAGAGAGATAAAAAACAAAGTCAGATAGACAAAAAAAACATACAAAACCAAGCCATCATTACTCAGTGACCAGTTTCCTCTCTAAAGATTCACAACACACCAAACTAGCGACACACTAAACCCGGAGCTTCAAAACAGCGAGCCTGGGGCAGCGTTGCCATCAAACACCAGCTGAACCGTATTTCCAACTATTAGTCAATGCATCTTTCCGTTTCCCATCAGCGCATCTTGAAGTGTTGTGAGGGAAACACGTACGTATCTACTTGCTTAAATCATATCGGTGCATGTGTATTTAAGAGTAGGGAAGACAAGTAAGAAGGAAGAATACAAATTAAGGAATGAGGGAAGGAGGGAAAGAAGAACTGAAAATTAAGCAATATGATACTTACTACTTCTACCACGCCTACTACTACTACTACTACTGCTACTACCACCACCACTACTACCACCACCACTATCATAACCCTACTCCCCTACTACTACTACTACTATTACTACTACTACTACTACTACTACTACTACTGTCTACTACTACTACTACTACTACTACTACTACTACTACTACTACTACTACTACTACTACTACTACTACTACTACTACTACTACTACTACCACTACTACTACTATTACTACTACTACTACTACTACTACTACTATAATAAGGGTTATTTCCTGATGTTATGTTTATTACTATATACAGTATATATATATATTTTTTTAATACTACTATTACTATAACTACTACTACCACTTCTACTATAACTACTACTACTACTTTCCAGATGGTCATACCTCACCAGATTCACCTAAGGGAACTACTACTGCTACTTCTCCTACCACCACTGCTACTACTACTACTACAGCCACTACTGCAACCACCACCACTGCTACTGCCACCACTACTACAACCACTACTACTATTCCTACTACTACTACCAAGACACCACCGGTTACTACTACTACTACTACTACTACACCAGCCCCTACTACTACCACGACTACTACAACTGCTGCTGCTACTACTACTACTACTACTACTACTACTACTACTACTACTACTACTACTACTACTACTACTACTCAACCCCAACTGTCTGCTACTAATGTTATAGCAAATTTGAGGGAAATTATTGGGTTATCACCAATAAATAGTAGTAGTAGTAGTACCACGGCTTCTACTGTCCCACCTACTACTGCTACTACTACAACTACTACTGTGTGTGTGTCCCCGACTGCTCCTAGGAAGAAGGTATGTACTACTACTACTACTACTACTACTATGGTCATAATGATATAATAAGGCTATTAAATTTTTTACTATAACTACTACTATTTCTATTTCTACTACTACTACCACTACTACTACTACTACTACAGGTTGAAGTTCCCAAACTCGGCAACCTCGGGACCAGCGCCGAGCCGAGTAATGGAATTTTCCGACTTTTAGAACGTAGATATATTAAGGGGGAAAAAAGCATGAAAATCCCGTTTGGACGTTTGGGAGCCATAATACCCATAACAGACCTGTAGAAGTACACAAAATAACAGTGTACACAACTCTACAGTCACAACACCACTGAACAATAACAACAAACAAATCGGCGGGAGAAACCAAGCGGCCTAGTGTGGTGGCACCCAGCGGCCGACCCGGCAACTACGCGCCGGGTTTTGGGTGTTCTGCCGTGTTTTGGAAAATCTGGAACCATAGCAGAGTCTTTGGGTGTTGCCGAGTTTGGGAACTTCAACCTGTACTACCACTACTACTACTACTACTACTACACTACTACTACTACTACTACTACTACTACTACTACTACTACTACTACTACTACTACTACTACAGTAAAGGCCTTATAACCGGGCAGGCTAGGGGCTCTGCCCTTGCCGAGGCATTCAATGTGCTGAGTTATGCAATGTCCTCTGATAGGGGTAAACAAACCACAACAACAATGTCAACACAGTCCTGTAGAAGCATAAAAGCTACACTTACCAGTGAACGGGTAGAAGGTGCTGGATTTGCTATCAAACTCAGCACAAATAGCACTCATGGACGCCCCTGCATCCATCCTTGCCAGCACTTTCACCCTTTCCTGCAGGCTCAGGCTCTTCAATGTCATTCCCTTGCTGCTGGAGACACCCTTGCGTGATGGAGCTGACATCTTGATATACAGTACTGTATGATGTAATCCCAAAACACCTAAAATAGGTGGCAAAGTAAAGCAAAGGTCGGGAACCAGCGTGTAGGCTGAGCCGTGTTTTTGTCGTCCAAGCAGCTTGGATTACCAATCCCAATCCAATAACACTTGCTGCAATGTGTGTTACACTACTTTGTGATAGTGTTTGCAATGTTTTGCACTGATTATTATCTCGGCTCCTGCCAAGCTTGTGTTTTTGAAGCAGAAACCAATCCTTTTGCAATTGCGACAAAAAACGGAATTCGTATCCAAGACGGTGCTTTGACGACATAAACCGAGACCACCGAGAGACAAGGCCTGGTGGATCGCCCGTGACGTCACACCATAAGGATGCCACCCGCTCCGCTCCCCGTACAAGTTTACCTACCTAATATAATGTTTATCAGTATAAAAGATATACTGTTATCTTCGGAAATGTTTGTTCTATAATATTATCAAATAAAAAACCGTAAAACACACAAAGAAAAGGCCATTATGAGACTTTCAAGAAATATGCATTAACTTAAACTCTTCGCCATTTAATATTTTGCTCGCAAACATTTTACATGGAGAATATCAATAAAAGCGGAGTTTAATTAGCTTTCCATTGATATATTTCGTTTAGTGATAAATGAATTAGCGGCATGCATAAATTAGCGTTAACTAAATACAAAAAATCATGAAATCGGGTAATTTCCTACCTAATA
Source organism: Chionoecetes opilio (assembly GCA_016584305.1). Classification (NCBI taxonomy): domain Eukaryota; kingdom Metazoa; phylum Arthropoda; class Malacostraca; order Decapoda; family Majidae; genus Chionoecetes; species Chionoecetes opilio. The sequence continues at coordinate 69,739 of JACEEZ010000560.1, forward strand.
TATGTTTATCAGTATAAAATATATACTGTTATCTTCGGAAATGTTTGTTCTATAATATTATCAAATAAAAAACCGTAAAACACATTAAAGAAATGCCATTATGAGACTTTTAAGAAATATGCATGAACTTAAACTTTTCGCCATTTAATATTTTGTGAAAAAACTTTTTACATGGAGAATATCAATAGAAGCGGAATTTAATTAGCTTTCCATTGATATATTTCCTTTTCTGATAAATAAATTAAAACTATGCATAAATTAGCGTTAACTAAATAAATAACATCATGAAATCGGGTAATTTCCCAGATTTCATGATGTTATTTATTTAGTTAACGCTAATTTATGCATGGTTCTAATTAATTTATCAGAAAAGGAAATATATCAATGGAAAGCTAATTAAATTCCGCTTCTATTGATATTCTCCATGTAAAAAGTTTTTTCACAAAATATTAAATGGCGAAAAGTTTAAGTTCATGCATATTTCTTGAAAGTCTCATAATGGCATTTCTTTAGTGTGTTTTACGGTTTTTTTATTTGATAATATTATAGAACAAACATTTCCGAAGATAACAGTATATATTTTATATTGATAAACATATATTAGGTAGGAAATTATACGATTTCATGATTTTTTATATCTAGTTAACGCTAATTTATGCATGCCGCTAATTCATTAATCTCTAAACGAAATATATCAATGGAAAGCTAATTAAACTCCGCTTCTATTGATATTCTCCATGTAAAATGTTTGCGAGCAAAATATTAAATGGCGAAGAGTTTAAGTTAATGCATATTTCTTGAAAGTCTCATAATGGCCTTTTCTTTGTGTGTTTTACGGTTTTTTATTTGATAATATTATAGAACAAACATTTCCGAAGATAACAGTATATCTTTTATACTGATAAACATTATATTAGGTAGGTAAACTTGTACGGGGAGCGGAGCGGGTGGCATCCTTATGGTGTGACGTCATGAGCGATCCACCAGGCCTTATCATCTCGGTGGCCACGCATAAACACGGCTCAGCCGCTGACAGCCTACACGCTGGTTCCCGACCTTTGCTTTACTTTGCCACCTATTTTAGGTGTTTTGGGATTACATGATACAGTACTGTATTTCAAGATGTCAGCTCCATCACGCAAGGGTGTCTCCAGCAGCAAGGGAATGAAATTGAAGAGCCTGAGCCTGCAGGAAAGGGTCACAAGGACAAAAACACAACTTTATGCGACTGAGGATATGCCGAGTGTAAGCAAAGAGATGCAGTTATAACATCAATATGCCGAGATACATTATTTTTGGTGGACTTTCTGTTTACATGTTCACACAAGAGGTTGTGAGGGCATGATATGCCGAGTGAAAACCATGAGATGCAGAGACCTTAGGGGAGGCGGTGGCAGTGGTTAGCGTCACCGAGTGGCGTTCTCAAAGACCCGAGTTCCATCCAGAGTGAGACCCATAAATCCACTTAAAATATTTCAGCACCGTGGAGTGGCCTAAGAACACCCACATGCCCTGCCCATTAACTCTGCCTTGGACTGTGAGTGCCTGGGAGGACACAGGGGGCGGCATGAGCCTCTAATCACAGGCGTCACTATAACAATCCTGCCTGCGCCACCACGGGCGAGGACCAACCATCACAGCCCTCGAGTGAGCCTCCAGGGCCTACCATCACAGCCCTCGAGTGAGCCTCCAGGGCCTACCATCACAGCCCTCGAGTGAGCCTCCAGGGCCTACCATCACAGCCCTCGAGTGAGCCTCCAGGGCCTACCATCACAGCCCTGGAGCTCACTGCCTACAAGGTGCTTCAGAGTTATACAGTGCAGAGTTATAAGTGTTTTACTCTACTACTACTACTACTACTACTACTACTACTACTACTACTACTACTACTACTACTACTACTACTACTACTACTACTACTACTACTACTACTACTACTACTACTACTACTACAGTCTACTATTTCTACTTTCAGGTTAGTCTGGTCGCCTACGATGAAAATTCGGACGAGGAAGAAGAGGAAGAGGAGGAGGAGGAGGAACAGGAAGAGGAGGAGGAAGAAGAAGAGGAGGAAGGAGGAGGAGGAGGAGGAAGGCCAAATGCTAAGCGACCAAGATTAGATTGAAAGAGAGAGAGAGAGATAATTATTCTCTCTCTCTCTCTTTCCACTGGCACAATTTTTACTGATTTAAAAATAGAGATAAAGAGAGAGACATGTACAAACTAATTACAAAAAACTCTCTCTCTCTCTCTCTCTCTCTCTCTCTCTCTCTCTCTCTCTCTCTCTCTCTCTAATCATCATCATTTATCTTTAAGTGACATTGAAAGATTTAAGTTTAAGATAGAGAGAATTAAAGAAAGAAAGAAAATTAAAGAAAGTGAGAAAATAATGAAAATTAAAGAAAGTGAGAAAATAATGAAAATTAAAGAAAGTGTGAAAATTAAAGAAAGTGAGAAAATAATGAAAATTAAAGAAAGTGACAGACAGTGACTGTTTTAAAGAAAGAGATAGAATTAAAGATAATCAGACAGAGACTGATGTGTGAAAATCTCTCTTGAAAGAAAATGAAAGAATATTAAAGAAAATAAACATTTTATATAAGCAACAAATATACAAAAAAATTACTCTCACTCTCTCTCCTCTCACAACTCTCTCTCATCTCGATCTAAATTACTCTCTCTCGCTCTGCCTGCTCTCTCTCTCATCTCTCTCTCCTACTCTCATCAAATCTCTCAAATCTCATCTCTCTCTCTCTATCTGCTCACTCCATTCTTCTCTAAAACATCTCTCTCTCTCTCTCTCTCTCTCTCTCTCTCCTCTCTCTCTCTCTCTCTCTCTCTTCCTCTCTCTCTCTCTCTCTCTCTCTCTCTCTCTCTTCTCTCCTCTCTCTCTGTCTGTCTGTCTCTCTCTCTCTCTCTCTCTCGTCTCTCTCTCTTCTCTCTCTCTCTCTCTCTCTCTCTCTCTCTCTCTCTCTCCTCTCTCTCTCTCTCTCTCTTCCTCTCTCTCTCTCTCTCTCTCTCTCTCTCTGTCTGTCTGTCTGTCTCTCTCTCTCTCTCTCTCTCTCTCTAGGACAGAAAATAATATAACATTTTTTTTTGTTTACGAATGATAGAAATATTATCATTATTATTATCATTATTATTATTAATGATCAATAATAATAAATGATAATTATTGAAGGAATTGTCTGTTTTTATGTCGTCATCATCATTATTATTATTATTATTATTATTATTATTATTATTATTATTATTATTATTATTATTATATATGAAACATTTTGTATGGTCTGTGTTTCATTGATGGTACCTTTCAGTAACCCTTGACGCCCAGACCTTGACTTTGCCACCCTAGACAACACTAAAGTCGCCAGGACAACTTTTTGTTCTGTGTACAGCCGTGTGGTGGCGTTAATAGTTACATTGCTACATCCATGACTTCAGGACAGTTAGAAGGGGCTATCTGGAGAGTCTGTGTCATGTTGTGTCTTCATCTGTGTCATAGTAGGGCTATAAATGAACAAATGACAAAAATATCTACAAAGTGGCGACCAACAGTAGAGTCGCCATCTAGTGTTTATTTACTGAGTGTCGTACCGCTGTCGTCGTCGCCCGAAAAAAAAACGCGTAGTGAAATTTGAAACCGTGTATACTTGCAGCTACAAAGCATAAAACAACGCTGAAACAGTGTAGATTATACAGTCATGATATAAACTACTGTGTAACATCTTGAGGGGCACAGACACAGCAGTAGTGATTGCCGCCTTCATGTACTGGAAGGTGCTGGGCCGGGCCTGGCCCGGGGCGTCGTTGTGGTCGTTGTCGTTGTGGTCGCCCACCTTTGCCTTGATCTCCTGGACAATCCTCCTCCTGATGGTGTCCTCCAGGTCGGGGTTGAGGTACTCCACCACGCCAAGCTTGTAGTGGGGGTGCAAGGCTGCGGCCACCAGGAGGTGCCACACGCCACCCTGGCAGGAGCTTGCTCTTTTCTGCAGCGTTTTTTAAATAAAAAGTAAACTTAAATAGAAATGCTGTATTTGACGTATCTTTTAATGTTTTTATTTCAAGTCATTTGAGTTTCTGGGCAAAGTTTTTCTGCCAAGTTTGTGCATTTGTGGACTTATAAAATATCGGGAGTGCAAACTACAAAAGCGCAAATTTTTGGCGTTTTGCGCTTTTGTTTGCGCTCCGCCCAGCTCTGCAAATTAGTTAGTGGACAAAGATACTGAACAGGTCATATCTATAAAATATCGCTTATATTCATTAAAATCGTCTAATGATACCCAAAATTACAATTGAAATTACGTTCTGGGCCTCAAAGTTAAACAAAAAAGCCTATAAATGCTCTCTCTCTCTCTCTCTCTCTCTCTCTCTCTCTCTCTCTCTCTCTCTCTCTCTCTCTCTCTCTCTCTCTCTCTCTCTCTCTCTCTCTCTCTCTCTCTCTCTCTCTCTCTCTCTCTCTCTCTCTCTCTCTCTCTCTCTCTCAACAGTGCCTCGATCATGACGCTCTTTCTAATCGCTCATACGTGGTTTTCCCCTCTCAGTGCATGACTATGAAAGGCTGTGTGTATTCCTGTAGTAGTATTTTACAGGGCCTGAGCAACGCTGGTGTGGCCCCGTCTCCATAACAACATGTTTATCATTCCTGCTTAGTGGTTAGTGTTGGGGGAAGCCACCACCCCGGGAGGCGGGTCACAAACCCCGGCTAACACCCCACACCCATTCACTGCTGGGTGGACAGGGGCTCGGGTTTTAAGGAAACAGCCCATCTGTTTCCGCTCCGCCCGGGGATCGAACCCGGGACTTCTCGGTTGTGAACCGAGCGTGCTTCCCCTACACTACGGAGTACCCTATGGAGTGTGTGTGTGTGTGTGTGTATCTCTCTCTCTCTCTGTGTGTCGGTTTTCCCAGCTATCACGCACACATCCTTTCCTCCACCCACCTCTCTCTCTCTCTCTCTCTCTCTCTCTCTCTCTCCCCTCTCTTCTCTCTCTCTCTCTCTCTCTCTCTCTCTCTCTCTCTCTCTCTCTCTCTCTCTCTCTCTCTCTCTTTCCCCCCTCTCTCTCTCCCTCTCGACTCTCTCTCATTCGTCAGCAAGATATGAGGGCAAACCATCAGCTAGTTAGTTCAGTCAGTCAGTCAGTCAAGGTTGTATTACAGAGAACTTGGAGGTCTTAATGAAATCTCCTTTTCTGAGAACTTGCAACCGAAAATTTTTCGGTTGCTCAAATTTGGATCCCTGTTCAACCCTCCCGGGAAGATGCTTGGCCCGACCCGCGATCATTTGTTGTTGTTGTTGTGACTTTGCAACCAAAAATCCCCCGCAGAAAACGCCTTTAGCTATAAGTCATGTTTTCCGTTGTGCTGTATGAACGTAAACACATGTTGAACAAAGACGAGAGAGAGAGAGAGAGAGAGAGAGAGAGAGAGAGAGAGAGAGAGAGAGAGAGAGAGAGAGAGAGAGAGAGAGAGAGAGAGAGAGAGAGAGAGAGAGAGAGAGAGAGAGAGAGAGAGACTCTCCTCTCATCTATTGCTACTTTTTATCCTTTTTTTGTTTTGCTTCGCTGTTAAAATGTAACGCTGCAAATAAAGGAAAAAAAGAAGAAGAAAAAAATCCTCCTTTATTTTTCTGTTTTTTTTTTGGTGTGAAGCGTTAGTAATCGTACACGCGGCTTCACTACACGGTCGATCCATTAAGACAGTAACTAGAACACTGATGCCCATAAGTATTTTTATCCCCATATCTTAATTATGAATGATGCAACACCAGGGGTTCATAAAGAAAGTGTTGAGTGTCTCCCCCCCCCCTCTCTCTCTCTCTCCCATACATAAATTAGCGTTAACTAAATAAATAACCTCATCAATCGGGATAAATTACACGATTTCATGATGTTATTTATTTAGTTAACGCTAATTTATGCGTGCTGCTAATTCATTTATCAGAAAAGGAAATATATCAATGGAAAGCTAATGCAATCCCGCTTCTATTGACATTCTCCATGTAAAAAGTTTTTTCGCAAAATATTAAATGGCGAAGAGTTTAAGTTCATGCATACTTCTTGAAAGTCTCATAATAGCATTTCTTTAGTGTGTTTTACGGTTTTTTATTTGATAATATTATAGAACAAACATTTCCAAAGATAACAGTATATCTTTTATACTGATAAATAGGGCCCGGATAGTTATGCATTTGCATATTTCATATGCAAATGCATATTTTGCGTGATTTCTATGATAAGTGCATATTTCCTAGATAACTGCATATAAATGCATGTTTTGGTAAAATATTCATCTGAGCACAAGTGGTACTGGGAGGTGAGGTGAGGTGAGGTGTGGTTAGGTGAGGTGAGGGTGAGGTGAGGCGATGCTGCAACGTACTATGGGAAAAACTTCGACGTCATTGAAGCTGTTATTGCGACATTCGACCCTGAGGAGGCTCAGAGCATTCAGGAAAGCAAGATCTTACTTGAAACTGAAGGAATGAAGGAAAGCTTGCTCTTCATTGCAACGAATTTTGCGTGCATCTCATCAACAATTACTAGACTTGAAGAAAGGGGACTACTGTTGTCCTCGGCAATTTCGTTGGTTAATGGTGTTCTTGATGAACTGAAAAGTTTGCAGTCTGATGCTTACTATGGTAAACTGAGCAACGTGTTGTACAAAAACAAGGGATTTGAAAAGCTGAAAAAGTCAGTCAGATAATGTGTGGTGATGCTATTATTGATGAGACGGTACAGCCACTCACTATGTCAAACATGCTATGTATGAAACATGCACCAATCGTCTCGTGTGACGTAGAAAGGGTGTTCTCAGAATATAAAGCTATGCTGACAGACAACAGGCGGAGTTTTAACTTTGAGAACTTACGCCACCATGTCATCATCAAATGCAACCACAATCTGTAATGTCTGAAAATATGTCAGTCTATAATGTAAATACATGTTCATATTTATTTTTTGAAGCACTTTCACATATATATGTTAAATACATTATGTATATTGCTTAATAAACATTAACATTAGTTTCTATTAACTATTTTGTTTCCGTATAACCTGCATTCTTGGCTTTATAAGTGACATTTTTTAGTGCATATAAATGCATATTTGTCCTGTTTTTAGTGCATATTTGTCCAATTTTTAGTGCATATTTGCATGCATATTTCATGTTTTTTTAGTGCATAACTATCCGGGCCCTACTGATAAACATTATATTAGGTAGGTCAACTTGTACGGGGAGCGGAGCCGGTGGGATCGACATGGTGTGACGTCACGGACGATGCATCAGGCCTTGTCTCTCGGTGGTCAAAAGGAGGAGAAGAGAGGAAGTCTGTATTTAACCTCTGATGCAACAAGGTTTTCCCTTGGTGAAAAGAGAAAATATCTTATATGTGGAATGCTGAATTCAATGATGTATATAGTTATCTACTGACTATATTATTTTAGCTAAGGTTGTACGATAATATATATTAAGGGCCACACCCTTGTGATAGATTCAGCAGTGCCGTTGGTAAGGGCAGACGCCTGGTCCCGGATGTATACGAGACGGAGCAAAACTTTCCTAGAATCACACGCACGCGCACTGGTAGGGTTGTGCGGTATCAACAAACTACCGGTATTGCCGATACCGGTTTTCGGGAATAATACCGGTACGTCCTCACACCGGTATCAGTTACGATACCGGTGTCAAAATACCGGTATTACCGGTATCGGTATTAGATTTTTCTTGTCTTATTTTACTTGTCCATTCTCAGACAATTATCCCCTACAGCAAAGACCCCCCTAAAATAAAGTTTCCTGTGGCGTTGGCCATTTCTTTTTTTTACAACGCAACGGAGTACAGGGTACTCCGTAGTGTAGGGGTAGCACGCTCGGTTCACAACCGAGAAGTCCCGGGTTCGATCCCCGGGTGGAGCGGAAACAGTTGGGCTGTTTCCTTAAAAAACCCGAGCCCCTGTCCACCCAGCAGTGATTGGGTACCGGGTGTTAGCCGGGGGTTTGTAACCCACTTCCCGGGGTGGTGGCTTCCCCCAACACTATAAGCACTAGCAGACAGCTCTCTAGGGGTAGTCTGAGAGACTGAGAGAG
>JACEEZ010000560.1:82822-112822 GCA_016584305.1 Chionoecetes opilio
GTGATGGTACTCAAAAGATATAGATTTAATTACGACGGTCCTAACTACCACTGCTACTGCTGCAATATAATAACCAAGAAATACAGAATAGAGAAGTTAGGCCTAAAATAAATCCCCTCAGACCAAGACTTTTCTCAAGGCTGCCTGTGTTTACCACGCAGATCCAAGTACTTTTATCATAGGTGTGCCATTTTGACCCATTTTGAGGACGTTTTCGACCCTTTCCTTTACGTGGCGACTTTCTAAAGGGTTGAAGATAATGTGTGTGTGCTAAAGAGTCCATGAAATAAGCGGGGAATGCTGAAATAAGCCTTAGATGTGAGTATGTGGCTATTGTGTTGTGTTGTGGTGGTCCGTCTGTCTGTCTGTGTGTGTGTCTTGTCTTGTTGTGTGTGTGTGTGTGTGTGTGTGTCTCTCTCTCACACACACACACACACATGCATGCACAAAAAGATACGTACACACACACTCACACACACACACACATACATGCACTAAAAGATACGTACACACTACACACACACACACAGAAACACACACACACACACAGAAACACACAACACACACAGAAACACACACACACACACACAGAAAGACACACACACACACATACATGCATGCACAAAAAGATACACACACACACACACACACACACACACACACACACACACACACACAGAGAAAGGGGGTGCAGTCAGTTCGTACACAAGTTGTTTCGTACACCAGTAGATTCGTACACCAAAAAGTTGTTTTGTAGCCTATATGAAAGCATAGTCGTTTCGTACACTCAGCTCAGAGTTGAACTTGACTACTAGAGTTACGAAACGACACCAGGTATGTACGAAAACACTCTAAATCAGTGTACGAAACAACTAACACAACCCTGGGTATGAAACAACTTGTGTACGAAACTCCCTGTTACCAGGACACACACGCACACACACACACACACACACACACACACACACACACACACACACACACACACACACACACACACACGCACACACACACACACACACACACAACACACACACACACACACACACACAACACACACACACACACGCACACACACACACACACACACACACATGCGCACACAACACACACACACACACACACACGCACACACACACACACACACACACACACACACACAGACACACACAGACACACGCACACACACACACACACACACACACAGACACACACAGACACACGCACACACACGCACGCACACACACACACACACACAGACACACACAGACACACACGCACACACACACACACACACACACACACACACACTAAAGAATCAGTAAATAAATAATAATAATTTTTTATATCCAATTAGAAAATATTAATTATTTTTGAAATTAATCTGAATGATTTTTTTCTTCACGCCCACGCCTGCCTGGGACTGTTCTTAACCCTTCACGCCCACGCCTGCTGGGACTGGTCTTAACCCTTCACGCCCAGATCTTTCCTTGGCTATATAAAATGGTCTGTTGTCAGCCATAAAATAACGAAAAGTCACTGAATACACACAGTAGTTAGTGGACAAGGCTACTAAACAGGTCACGGCTATAAAACATTGCTTATAGTCACTACACAGCGTCTAATGGTTCCCAAATGACAATGGCAATTACGTTGTGGGCGTGAAGGGTTAGGAGGGGTAGAAAGGCCTGTACCGAGAGTCTTGATGAAGGTCCAGCCACGAACCACAGAGGAAGGCTAGCGTAAAAGCAGGGCCGGATTATGACCTCTTGGGGCCCCTAGGCTAATTACATTGTGGGCCCCTCAGACGGGGCCACCCTCTAACGCGCCCGCACCCAAATTTTTTGTACATTGTCTAGCAAAACAAGTGATCTGAAAAAGCCTCTCTACGCTGCCTNCTTGGGGAGGGTCCCTCTAAAAGTGCAGGTGTTGGGGTTCCTATGGGGGGGGCCCTCTAAAGTGTGCGGGTTTGGGGGTCCTACTTGGTGGAGGGCCCCTACCTAAAGTTGGGTTTGGGGGTCTACTTGGTGGAGGGGCCCCTCTAAAGTGTGCAGGTATTTCGGGGGTCCTACTTGGTGGAGGGGCCCCTCTAAAGTGTGCAGGTGTTTCGGGGGTCCTACTTGGAGGGGCCCCTCTAAAGTGTGCAGGTTTTCGGGGTTGGTCCCTACTTGCGGTGTCGGGGTCCCGCTCTAAAAGTGTGCAGGTGTTTCGGGGGTCCTACTTGGTGGAGGGCCCCTCTAAAGTGTGCAGTGTCGGGCCACTTGGTGGAGGCCTCTAAGTGTCCGGGTTGGGGCGACCAGCTGGGGGTTTCCGGGAAATATTTTGGAAAAAACATATTTTGGTGCATTTTGACACTTGCTGAGACTTCTTTCAATGGCCATAAATCCTTTTTGATCCGAATTAAGAAGCCTGTGATGGTACTCAAAAGATATAGATTTAATTACCACGGTCCTAACTACCACTGCTACTGCTGCAATATAATAACAAAGAAATACAGAATAGAGAAGTTAGGCCTAAAATAAATCCCCTCAGACCTAGACTTTTCTCAAGGCTGCCAGTGTTTACCACGCAGATCCAAGTACTTTTATCATAGGTGTGCCATTTTGACCCATTTTGAGGACGTTTTCGACCCTTTCCTTCACGTGGCGACATTCTAAAGGGTTGAAGATAATGTGTGTGTGCTAAAGAGTCCATGAAATAAGCGGGGAATGCTGAAATAAGCCTTAGATGTGAGTATGTGGCTATTGTTGTTGTGTTGTGGTGGTCCGTCTGTCTGTCTGTCTGTGTGTCTTGTCTTGGTGTGTGTGTGTGTGTGTGTGTGTGTGTGTGTGTCTCTCTCACACACACACACACACACACACACACATTCATGCACAAAAAGATACGTACACACACACACACACACACACACACACACACACACACACACACACACACACACACACATACATGCACTAAAAGATACGTACACACACACACACAGAAACACACACACACACACACACACACACACAGAAAGACACACACACACACATACATGCATGCACAAAAAGATACATACACACACACACACACACACACACACACACACACACACACACACACACACACACATGTGTTGCTGGAAATTGGGGGTTTTAGGTATGGGGGTTTTATAACTGGTCAACGTTACTTGAATGATATTATTTGGGGATGATTTGATAAAAGATTACAACTTGAAGGAAGGATTTAAATTAGTCTTCTGACTTCACTATCTGATTGTAGTGTGACCACTTCTCACTACGGAGAGTACTGAACAAGGGGGTATACTTAAGGGGAAGGATAATAAGGTTTAGGTTAGGGATTAGCTGCCACCAGCCCCGGCGAGTAGTTCACTGGATTACTCCCTGGGCACGTTTGATTAATATTAATATTAGATTGATCTTGGTAGTCGTGATTGGTACGTGGAATTATACCGAGTAAGGCGGAACTCTTTTGGAAATGTGGGGAATTATTATCCTAATACAGAATAATCACCTGGGTTTTCATAATAACACAAGAACTATATTTGTAAATGAAATCCTATTTATTTTGGAAACATGGTAAGTCTCTCACTTGAGATCATCTTCAGCATATAAGGGTTAACACTATGCCAAGAAAACTCTACTCGGGAATACGAAGCTTGATTTCACACCCTGACGTAGGAATTTCCCTAAGTTATGAGATGAAGCTCTTCTGAGCATAAATCTCATCCACTTGAATTTCTACTCAGTGCATTGCCCTACACTAGGGAACATATTACTTAATATTTATAAATCACACATGGAAGATAAATATCTAGTAGAGAAAGAAAATGTTGAGACAGTGTGGTCTGTGTTACATTAAAACCATGTGGCCGTTGGGAGATTTCGCGTCAAGACCTTGAAGAGCGGGGAGAGAAGACTGTCTTAATAACACTTATAAGGATGGGCGGAACATCTATGCCTTAGTGACACCGAACTGTACCTATATATTTATATATAAATATATAGATGTAATACACTAAGGGAGAAAAACCACCGGAGCTCGGGGCGGATATCTTACCTTGAAGAGCGGGGAGAGAAGACTGTGGTGCCCTGCGGTATTCGCGCCAAGAAAAAAAAGAACTTGTTTGGAAAGCCTGCTGGTGTTAGGCCTAATATCCCCTCGAAGGACTTTTCCTCAAGTGCTGTGTTTACAGGCGTCCAAGTACTTTATAGGGTGTGACATTTGCATTTTGGGGGGTTATTGGGACCCTTCCTTTACGTGGCGACTTTCTAAAGGGTTGAGGTATACTGTGTGGGCCTCTAAAGTTGAGCGGGGAATGCTGAAATAAGCCTTAATGTGAGTATGTGGCTATTGGTGGTGTTGTGGTGGTCGTCGTCTGCTGGGTCTTTCTTGGTGTTTTGTGTGCTTGTGACACTCCAACACACAACACATGAGCACAAAGATCTACACACAACACACACACATATGCACTAAAAGATACTACAACACACCACAGAAACACACACACACACGACACACCACACACACACACACACACACACAGAAAAGGGGGTGCAGTCAGTTCGTACACAAGTTTCGACACCAGTCGATCGTACACCAAAAGTTTTTGTACCCTATATGAAGCATAGTCTGTTTCGTACACTCAGCTCAGATTTGAATTTACTACTAGAGTTACGAAACGACACCAGGTATGTATCGAAAACACTCAAATCAGTGTACGAAACACTAACACAACCTGGGTACGAAAAATTTGTGTACGAACTCCCTGTAACAGGACCACACACAACAACACACACACACCACATAGACACACGCACGCTACGCACACACGCACACGCACACACACACACACACACACACACAAACACGACACACACACCACACGCCTCTGGACTGCTACACCTTCACCCACGCCTGCTGGGAGTTCTTAATCCTTCACGCCCACGCCTGCTGGACTTTCTAACCCTTCACGCCCACGCCTCTGGGACTGATCTTAACCCTTCACGCCCACGCCTGCTGGACGTCTAACCCTTCACGCACCACGCCTGCTGGGACTTCTTAACCCTCACGCCCACGCCTGATGGACTGATCTAACCCATTCACGCACACGCCTGCTGGGACGTCTAACCCTCACGCCCACACCTGCTGCACATGCTGGACTGTCTAACCTTCACGCCCACGCCTGCTGGGACTGTTCTTAAAACCCTTCACGTCCACGCCTGCTGAACTTTTCTTAACCTTCACGCCACGCTGCTGGACTGTTCTTAACCCTTCGTGCCCACGCTGCTGGACTTTTTACCCTTCGTGCCCACGCCTGCTGGACTATTCTTACACTTCACGCCCACGCTCTGGGACTGTTTTTAACCCTTCACGCCAACGCCTGCAGGATGTTCTTAAACCTTCCGCCACCTGTGGTAGACATTCTTAACCACTTCACGACCACGCCTGTGGGACTGTACTTAACCCTTAACACGCCCACGCCTACGGGACTGTTCTAACCTTCACACCCCACGCCTCCTGGGACTGTCTAACCCTCACGCCCACGCCTGCTGGATGTTCTTAACCCTTCACGCCACGCACTGCGGACTGTCTAACCCTTCACGCCACGCCTGCTGGGACTGGTCTTAACCCTTCACGCCCACGCCTGCTGGGACTGTTCTTAACCCTTCACGCCCACGCCTGCTGGGACTGTTCTTAACCCTTCACGCCCACGCCTGCTGGGACTGTTCTTAACCCTTCACGCCCACGCCTGCTGGGACTGTTCTTAACCCTTCACGCCCACGCCTGCTGGGACTGTTCTTAACCCTTCACGCCCACGCCTGCTGGGACTGGTCTTAACCCTTCACGCCCACGCCTGCTGGGACTGTTCTTAACCCTTCACGCCCACGCCTGCTGGGACTGTTCTTAACCCTTCACGCCCACGCCTGCTGGGACTGTTCTTAACCCTTCACGCCCACGCCTGCTGGGACTGTTCTTAACCCTTCACGCCCACGCCTGCTGGGACTGTTCTTAACCCTTCACGCCCACGCCTGCTGGGACTGTTCTTAACCCTTCACGCCCACGCCTGCTGGGACTGTTCTTAACCCTTCACGCCCACGCCTGCTGGGACTGTTCTTAACCCTTCACGCCCACGCCTGCTGGGACTGTTCTTAACCCTTCACGCCCACGCCTGCTGGGACTGTTCTTAACCCTTCACGCCCACGCCTGCTGGGACTGGTCTTAACCCTTCACGCCCACGCCTGCTGGGACTGTTCTTAACCCTTCACGCCCACGCCTGCTGGGACTGGTCTTAACCCTTCACGCCCACGCCTGCTGGGACTGGTCTTAACCCTTCACGCCCACGCCTGCTGGGACTGTTCTTAACCCTTCACGCCCACGCCTGCTGGGACTGGTCTTAACCCTTCACGCCCACGCCTGCTGGGACTGTTCTTAACCCTTCACGCCCACGCTTGCTGAGACTGGTCTTAACCCTTCACGCCCACGCCTGCTGGGACTGTTCTTAACCCTTCACGCCCACGCCTGCTGGGACTGTTCTTAACCCTTCACGCCCACGCCTGCTGGGACTGTTCTTAACCCTTCACGCCCACGCCTGCTGGGACTGGTCTTAACCCTTCACGCCCACGCCTGCTGGGACTGGTCTTAACCCTTCACGCCCAGATCTTTCCTTGGCTATATAAAATGGTCTGTTGTCAGCCATAAAATAACGAAAAGTCACTGAATACACACAGTAGTTAGTGGACAAGGCTACTAAACAGGTCACGGCTATAAAACATTGCTTATAGTCACTACACAGCGTCTAATGGTTCCCAAATGACAATGGCAATTACGTTGTGGGCGTGAAGGGTTAGGAGGGGTAGTAAGGCCTGTACCGAGAGTCTTGATGAAGGTCCAGCCACGAACCACAGAGGAAGGCTAGCGTAAAAGCAGGGCCGGATTATGACCTCTTGGGGCCCCTAGGCTAATTCCATTGTGGGCCCCTCAGACGGGGCCACCCTCTAACGCGCCCGCACCCAAATTTTTTGTACATTGTCTAGCAAAACAAGTGATCTGAAAAACCCTCTCTACACTGCCTTCACCAATAAGTGTTTTACTGTGTTTAGCACGATGCTAAACACCCATGGACTGGGGCCCCGTGATTTACAGCTAAATATTATATATGGAAATCTTTTAGCAGGGCCCCCAGGTTTGGGGCCCCCAAGCTTGAGGGGCCCCAGGCTGCAGCCTATACTAGCCTATAGGATAATCCGGCCCTGCGTAAAAGGGATATTTTTTGGACCGAAGAGCAGCGACGACGGTGGAAGGTCGGCACGGAGGGATTGTTGACGTCAACAATCCTTATGAGCAGTTGATCAGTCTTGTTTGAAGTTTTTCTTGGCCGCCCTGACCCTTTCCTCCACGCCAAAACAGTCTCTAACTCACCATCTGGCGCCCGCCTGCACCACACCCAGACGGTGTGTTTGGCAACCCACAGCTCCCTCGCTATCTGGCCCATGGTTTTACCACTTCGATACAAGGTTACTACATGTGTCTTCTTCACAATGGATAGACATTTGCCCGGCACAATGCTTTAGTAGGCCTGGAGGAGGCGGTAGAAGATGGAGGGGCGAATGGGGGTGTAGGAAGGTTGGAGAACCAAACACAACAACCTCTTCCTATGATGACTTGGAAGATACAGAGCGGGCAGCAGCGAGGAATCTACAGCAGACACCCTAACACACTGCCAGATATACAGAAAACGTAAACAAATTCAATCGCTCCCACCAAAATTGTCAAAACAGCTAAGGACGTTATTCCCGCCCCAAGTTTTTGGCGTCCTAAGTTTTTTTGCGCCGCCTGTACCTACATCCACCTTGCATCCCCATCCATAACACTGTCCAGCCTCCCTTTAAAGCTCCCTAATGACTCCCCACTAACTACCTGTCTACTGAGTCCATGCCAGTCATTCACCACCCTATTTGTGAACCAGTTTTTCCCTATTTCCTTCCTAAATCTACGCCCTTCCAGCTTGAATCCGTGACTTCTTGTTCTACCCTGGTTAAAAGCCGTAAGAACTTTTCCTACCTCTCCTTTATTAAATCCCTTTATCCACTTAAAAACTTCTATCAGATCGCCCCTTACTCTGCGTCTCTCGAGTGAGTGTAACTTTAATAACTTCAATCTCCTCTCATAACTAAAGTTACGCATCCCTTGTATCATTTTGGTCATCCTTCTCTGCACTGTTTCTAACAAGGCTATATCCATCCTGTAATATGGAGATTTATCATTATTTAGGTCGGTGTAGTACCGCGTGTCACCTTAAATAAGGGATATTTAAAGGTGTTGAGGTGGCGGGGTAGCCAGTGACGGGGAAACATTCTTGCCGCGGCCACCCTGTAATAATAATACAGTAAAGCCTCTCCTATTGGGACTAATTGGGCCAAGGAGTGGTCCGAGTAATGCAAGGATCCGAATAATGGGGGGATATGTAAAAAAAAAAAAAAAAAAAAAAAAAAATTCTAGCTGTGTATATAGTGGGAAATTCGACCCAAAAAAAAAAAAAAAAAAAAAATCTAGCTAGGAAATTTAGACCCCTAAAAAAAAAAAAAAAAAAAATCTAGCTAGGAAATTTAGACCCCTAAAAAAAAAAAAAAAAAAAAAAAAAATCTAGCTAGGAAATTTCGACCCCTAAAAAAAAAAAAAAAAATCTAGCTAGGAAATTTCGACCCCCCCCCAAAAAAAAAAAATTAGCTAGGAAATTTCGACCCCTAAAAAAAAAAAAAAAAAATTTGCTAGGAAATTTCGACCCCTAAAAAAAAAAAAAAAAAAATTAGCTAGGAAATTTCGACCCCTAAAAAAAAAAAAAAAATTAGCTAGGAAATTTCGACCCCTAAAAAAAAAAAAAAAATCTAGCTAGGAAATTTCGACCCCTAAAAAAAAAAAAAAAAAAAAAATTAATAGGAATTTCGACCCCTTAAGAAAAAAAAAAAAAATTAGCGAAGGAAATTTCGACCCCTAAAAAAAAAAAAAAAATCTAGCTAGGAAGTTTCGACCCCTAAAAAAAAAAAAAAAAAAAAAATAATTCTAGCTAGGAAATTTTAGACCCTACAAAAAAAAAAAAAAAAAAAAAAATCTAGCTAGGAATTCGACCCCTAAAAAAAAAAAAAAATATATAGCTAGGAAATTTCGACCCCCCCGAAAAAAAAAAAAAATTAGCTAGGAAATTTCGACCCTAAAAAAAAAAAAAAAAATGTCTGCGAAATTTCGACCCCTAAAAAAAAAAAAAATTAGCTAGGAAATTCGACCCCTAAAAAAAAAAATTAGCTAGGAAATTCCGAGCCCTAAAAGAAAAAAAAAAATTAGCTAGGAAATTTCGACCCCTAAAAAAAAAAAAAAAAAAAAAAAAATTAGCTAGGAAATTTCGACCCCTTAAAACGATAAAAAAAAAAATTAGTGGAATATTTGACCCTAAAAAAAAAGAAAAAAAAGGAGGATGGTCCAATATGTCCAGTCCGAACAAGGTGTGCGAATCGCGAGGTTTTCCTGTAGTCACTATTTAGCCCCCTACACACCCACCACTAAATCATGGCACACGGTTCCTGCCTCTATATCTTAATATTGTAGGCCTAAACGCCTGCCACCCAAACATTGCAATATAAAAAGATCTGATGCGCGTTGACAGTGCAGCGGGACAAGGTCTGCGATGAGCCCTTCTGCCCACACTTGTCTGGCAGGGAGCCTTAATCTGCCTCCGTTACACGAGGGGCTGTTACATGTAGGGTGGACGGTCTTGGCCTGGTGCAGCCCCACGTGCAGTCGCTGATGTGGCGCAAAACACAACCCTGGCTTGGTTCCTGCTTGATGGCCTGGTCAACCTGGTGTGAGGATCCCTTGGGAACTGAGCCCTGTGATTCCTATGGTGCCATCACGGCGCTGTATTACCTGTCTTCCTCGGAGGCACAGGTTGAGGCGGAGGAGCGTGTTGCGGAGGGGTGGACGCCACCGCCGCCAGCAAGGGTTGGGCAGGTCACAGGTTGGCCACGGTCAGGGCGAGGGAGGTAACGTAGCAACACACGGTGGAGGGGCACGCGGACACTGGGCTGGTTGTTAGTGTATAGGGGGGAATTTATACTGCGATGTTGTGGTCCCCACCCAGAATCCTGTTGGTGTTGCTGAAAAACCCCCTGGGCAAGGTCCTTGCATGCTGGAAGCTTACCTTGTGCTCATGATGTCAAAGTTTCCGCCCCGGCTGAGGCCTGGCATCAAGGTCCCCCTGCCTTTTGGGAGTATTAGCCGTTCAGGTGGGTTCGTGGCTTCCAACCACTCATTGTGACAAGTTTGTGCGGGTTTGTTCCGGCGTCAGGTACACGGCATGGTCTGACACTTGCAGAGGCTGGAGTCGTCCTCGTGTGGGTTCGGCGAGCGTTATACTCCCGACGAGGGCGACGCCCCGCTCGGCGTGGTCATCCTGTGACCGAGGCCGTGCACTGCTGCCAATGCAGCCTGGTAGGCACGATGTTCCGGCCACTCGGCAGGGTCTGCATCCAGAGAGTCACTGTCCGGGTGCATTTTCTTGAAGAAGCTGGTGGCGTGGGCAGTCGCAAAATCTTTGAGTCGGCGCCCGGCGATGGCACTTGCCAGAAGTGTGGGTCCCTGTGATGGAGATTCCTCACCCTCCTCTACCTCTCTTTTGATGGCCGCCTGCATCCGTCGCTGGTCATCGCTTGTGACGTCCTTATGGAACAAGGCCAAAGCAACAAGCTCTTCAGATAAGTACCCAAGGTGACTCAACATCTTCTTCAGTGGTGCCTCTGCCACAGGCTTGTTGATGGTCCAGTAGGAGTCCAGAGCCTGGAGCAGCGCCAGATCATGGCCCGGAGCTGCAGATGCCAACGGTGCCTCCGTCCAGGCCTTGCTGTAAATCTTCCCAGTGAATACGGAGACGCTCCGGAGGCCTTGCTCCTCCTTCGTTGTCAGCGTGAACTGCTTCCGGAACACCCATACCTTGAGTGAGTAGATGACCTCGCTCGTCCATCTGGCGTGGTGCATCGGGCCTGGTGCAAGGAACCGCACCCCGCGCGGGGGTACACCGCCGATAAAGATGAGCGTCGGTTCCAGTAGCTCCCCGTAGTCATCTCGGAGTCCCGTGCGTTCATCCAGAGCCTTTCTGAACCACTCGGCGTCAACTTCCAACAGGAGAGGGGCGACGTCTTGTGTCGCTGCGCCGGTCACATCCTGTTGCTGATCGATGAACTCCCACTTTGCCTGGAAACGCCGAAACAGAGCGCCGTCTGGCCCTGCGGCAGGTCCCGTTGCAGACGGGAAGACGGCTCCAATCACAAGCTCCAGGACGTGGTGCCGGCAGGCAAAGTAGAGCGAGTCCTTGTCCAGAGCTCGCTCAATTAGAGCACACGCGCCCTGGTGATGGCCAGTGTTCGCTGCGGCGGTGTCAAAACTCATGCCCACGATTCGGTTGGTCAGTCCCCATTCTTGCACTGCATGGACAACAGCGCGAGCAGCATGAGTGCCCTGCCACTGGGGAGCTTGGCTGCTCCGAGGAGCTGAGATGTGCTCTTCCCCGACACCAGGATTGGGAGACGATGGACGTGTTCCTTGGTAGTGAGGTCCAGGAGCTGAGGTGCGCTCCTCCCCGACACCAGGATTGGGAGAGGATGGACGTGTTCCTTGGTAGTGAGGTCCTGGAGCTGAGAAGCGCTCCTCCCCGACACCAGGATTGGGAGAGGATGGACGTGTTCCTTGGTAGTGAGGTCCAGGAGCTGAGAAGCGCTCTTCCCCGACACCAGGATTGGGAGAGGATGGACGTGTTCCTTGGTAGTGAGGTCCATCATCAATGTTCCCTCCCAATGTACTATGAGAGGACCGTCAGACTTGATCTCCGCTCTCACAGAATATACGTGGCGTTCGCGAAGTTTACGGCGATGATCGCGGATGGAGCTTCGGTTGATATTCAGCTCCTCGGGGTTTTGGCCCAGAGAGCGTGCCGTCTCTGGGCTATATTCAAGAATGCTCGTCAAATCCCGGCCGGTGGAGATTTTCCACCGTCGAACCTCCACTGGTGACATCTACAAGAACTGCCCCGACTGGTGGATATTTGACAGGTGTACCAACACAAGCGAGCCCAAAGCGGCATCAGTATTTTGACTGTTTTATACATATCTAATACATTTTACTAGTGAAATTTATCATTTCTGACATTAAAATAATAGCTAAGTTAGTGTTCGCCACTTGTCTGAGGCGTTGGTGCAGAAAAAATTGGCCTGAGTGATGCTTGCGAGTACATTTAAACGGCCCGCCGCCACTGCTCCACACAATGGCCGACCTCCATCCTCCCGCCGCCGCCCGGCTTCCTCACAAGTTAACACACCTATATAAGGCCTCCTGGACCTGATTTTACCTTAATGATGACACGTGTGCATTCACAGTGTATGGATGTCACTCTCGGTTGTGTTGAAAACTCTCCTGTAATGGTCTGGGAAGAAATACGATGGAATAAGTGGAGAGCGGGATGAAGGGGGGATGTGCAAGTTGTCGGGAATCAGCTGACTCAAACCTCCACCCCTGAGCTCGACGCGTTGCGTCGTATGTTGATTCTTGTATACCAATTCGCGATGCAACGGGTGGAGAAAAGTTCTTGAATATAGCCCTCTGTCAGGACGTAGACAGCTGCACGGTCGCTCACCTTCGCTCGATCAAGGGATGCTGCTACGCCTGGCGTCACGACGCTTTTCAAGCCGCGCTCTGCTCGTTTTGGCTCGGTGGGGCCACTGGCCCTGCTGTGGGAGCTTGGAGTGGGGCCACTGGCCCTGCTGTGGGAGCTTGGAGTGGGGCCACTGGCCCTGCTGTGGGAGCTTGGAGTGGGGCCACTGGCCCTGCTGTGGGAGCTTGGAGTGGGGCCACTGGCCCTGCTGTGGGAGCTTGGAGTGGGGCCAGGGCTGCTGACAGGAGTGCCGCCGCTGCTGGATGTTTCCAATTCCGCAGTCGCCGAGGATGTTGGGGCTTGGTAAAGCGCCTTCTCCTGCCTTGATGTCTGGGCCGCGTGGCATTCTGCAACACTCCTCAAGAGCAGCTTGCACGGGATCAACGCCGCCCATCCTCCCACGTCGACCAGGCTCGCGCTGGGCGAGGAGGAAGTCCTCGTCCTCCGCCTCTGTCATTATCGCCACGGCATTTGCACGGGCCACGGCGAACAGGTCATTTAGTTTCTCACCAAACTTCTTTGCTCGCTCACTCTGAGTAGAGGCAGTGCACTTCTTGTTGTTCCCGATGAGGGCATATTCTTGTTGTTCCCGATGAGGGCATATTCTTGTTCTTCCCGATGAGGGCATATTCTTGTTCTTCCCGATGAGGGCATATTCTTGTTCTTCTCGATGAGGGCATATTCTTGTTGTTCCCGATGAGGGCATATTCTTGTTGTTCCCGATGAGGGCATATTCTTGTTGTTCCCGATGAGGGCATATTCTTGTTGTTCCCGATGAGGGCATATTCTTGTTGTTCCCGATGAGGGCATATTCTTGTTCTTCCCGATGAGGGCATATTCTTGTTCTTCTCGATGAGGGCATATTCTTGTTCTTCCCGATGAGGGCATATTCTTGTTGTTCCCGATGAGGGCATATTCTTGTTCTTCCCGATGAGGGCATATTCTTGTTGTTCCCGATGAGGGCATATTCTTGTTGTTCCCGATGAGGGCATATTCTTGTTCTTCTCGATGAGGGCATATTCTTGTTCTTCTCGATGAGGGCATATTCTTGTTGTTCCCGATGAGGGCATATTCTTGTTCTTCCCGATGAGGGCATATTCTTGTTGTTCCCGATGAGGGCATATTCTTGTTGTTCCGATGAGGGCATATTCTTGTGTTCCCGATGAGGGCATATTCTTGTTGTTCCCGATGAGGGCATATTCTTGTTCTTCCCGATGAGGGCATATTCTTGTTGTTCCCGATGAGGGCATATTCTTGTTCTTCTCGATGAGGGCATATTCTTGTTCTTCCCGATGAGGGCATATTCTTGTTGTTCCCGATGAGGGCATATTCTTGTTGTTCCCGATGAGGGCATATTCTTGTTGTTCCCGATGAGGGCATATTCTTGTTCTTCTCGATGAGGGCATATTCTTGTTCTTCCCGATGAGGGCATATTCTTGTTGTTCCCGATGAGGGCATATTCTTGTTGTTCCCGATGAGGGCATATTCTTGTTCTTCCCGATGAGGGCATATTCTTGTTCTTCCCGATGAGGGCATATTCTTGTTGTTCCCGATGAGGGCATATTCTTGTTCTTCTCGATGAGGGCATATTCTTGTTGTTCCCGATGAGGGCATATTCTTGTTGTTCCGATGAGGGCATATTCTTGTTGTTCCCGATGAGGGCATATTCTTGTTGTTCCCGATGAGGGCATATTCTTGTTGTTCCCGATGAGGGCATATTCTTGTTGTTCCCGATGAGGGCATATTCTTGTTCTTCCCGATGAGGGCATATTCTTGTTCTTCTCGATGAGGGCATATTCTTGTTCTTCCCGATGAGGGCATATTCTTGTTGTTCCCGATGAGGGCATATTCTTGTTATTCCCGATGAGGGCATATTCTAGTTGTTCCCGATGAGGGCATATTCTTGTTCTTCCCGATGAGGGCATATTCTTGTTCTTCTCGATGAGGGCATATTCTTGTTCTTCCCGATGAGGGCATATTCTTGTTGTTCCCGATGAGGGCATATTCTTGTTGTTCCCGATGAGGGCATATTCTTGTTGTTCCCGATGAGGGCATATTCTTGTTGTTCCCGATGAGGGCATATTCTTGTTCTTCCCGATGAGGGCATATTCTTGTTCTTCCCGATGAGGGCATATTCTTGTTCTTCCCGATGAGGGCATATTCTTGTTCTTCCCGATGAGGGCATATTCTTGTTCTTCCCGATGAGGGCATATTCTTGTTCTTCCCGATGAGGGCATATTCTTGTTCTTCCCGATGAGGGCATATTCTTTATGCAGCTTCTGGATCTTGGTGGCCGCCTTATCAATTCGTTGCATTGGAAGTCTTGCCCTAGCCCAGACTCCTTCAACAATGAGGGAGACCTCCTGTGCCCAAACGGGGATCCTCTTCTTCTGAACGTGGAGCTTGTAAATAACCAGACCCAGGACTTCTCTCACAGATGGTCGTTGGGCTCCAGGGATTGTTTCCAGGGGTGCCACAAGGTGCCGTGTCTTGGTATTAGTGGCTGCCATCACACACACACACACACACACACACACACACACACACACACACAGAGACAAAAAAGCACGCCTGGATAAGAAAAGTGTACTACTTAAGACGGATGAAGACAGATGCATTATGTTATCATTGAGACATTTGCTGCAATGACCTTAGAAAGGCATGCGGATAAGGACCGTCTGGGGCATGTGTTCGTTACAAAGCCCTCTTTGCCGTTTACCACCACATGGCCTTCAGGGTGACACTTCAAGGTCATTGACCACCAGGTAAAGGTCATGCTATTTTGATAACATTTTGTCTACAGTGTTTTGTAATGAAGTGTGACAGGCATCCCAGTGGGGAGCTCTAGTGTTACAACTCTCATTTTTAACAACCACCCTAACGGACACTGCAGCAGAAAGTGTTCAATAGTCTCAGAGACGCTCCTGCAGCAGGGGCAGTGGGGGTCAGGGGACTGACGGAGGCGGTGCAGGTGAGCCGTGAGTGTGGTGTGCCCCAGGCGGAGGCGGGTGAGGGTGACATCCGGGACGCGGGACTTTGTGCTCATCCAGGGCTGGGGGGAAGAGTCAGTGCGGTATTGGCCCTTGGAGGTGGTGTGGAGGGCATGGCCGGGCCTGTTGTTCCAGGTGGCGCGGGAGACCCGGGAGATGAGGTGTGTGGCCGGGGAGAGGGGCAGGGGGGGCAGGGAGGCATTGTGGGGATAACAGTCACCCCGAGGGGCTGTGTGTGCCCGCCCTGACCCTGGTGGTAGCATCTTCAAACTAACGGCCGGGAACCTCGCCGCGCGGGAACTTTGAATGCCAGTCTTTCCTTAACGTCCCCGACTATTCCGGACACATGTCCGCCCATGCCAAATATGTCCGGGGGCAAACAATGACCGGGAAATCCGAAATCCAGCAATAGGAGGTCCGGGAAATCGAGGGTTGAGTGTATACATACAGTCAAACCTCGATATAACGGACTAAAGGGGAGGAGGAGTGGTCCGTTAAAGCCGATTGTCCGTTATAGCGAGGGTATTTTCCTAAAGGTGGAAAAATATATTTAAAAAATGGAAAACTTGTGAAATCCATGAGAAATAATCCCACACACCAGCAGACCGTGTAGCTAGTCAAGCTCAAGCTCTAGTGAAAGGTAAACAAATTACTACAGGTCAGACTCAATCGTGGCTTCTAAAGGTATTGCTTATTATCATGACTAATGCTCATTATTATAAATATTATATGGTTGTGAAGTGCAGTTCTCTACACGTGTCACTATTTAGGTCAGTGTAGCACTGCGTGTCACCTTAGATAAGGGTGATTTAGGGTGTTGAGGTGACAGGGAGACGTAGCAGCGGCCACGCCATAACACTAATAGTCACTATTTTAAACACTACACACCTTCTACCACTAAATCACTAGCAACACAGGCTCCTTCCTTATATATCTTATTATGGGATACATCAAAACTCCTTAAAACCCAACCATTCCAAAACAAAATGACAAAATAACACAATTATGTTGAGTTGACAATACGAGCGGCGATAAGCGGTCTAATATGCAGAAAAAAAAGAAAAAAAAAGTCACGCAAATGGAGTCCGTTATATCCGAAGTCCGTTACATCGAGGTTTGACTGTATATATATATATATATATATATATATATATGATTATTATATATATTATATATACAGTGATATTTAACGGACGTTACATATTTGCGTGACAAATTTGCGAGCAATAATGGCATGCCAGACCGCTTATTGCCGCTTGAATTGTCAACTCAACATAATTGTGTTATTTTGTATTTTGTTTGGAATGGTTGGTTTTAAGGAGTTTTGATGTATCCCATAATAAGATATATAAGGAGGAGCCTGTGTTGCTAGTGATTTAGTGGTAAGGTGTGAGGTTTAAATATGACTATTAGTGTTATGGCGTGGCCGCTGCTACGCTCCCTGTCACCTCAAACCCTAATCACCCTTATCTAGGTGCACGCAGTGCTACACTGACCTAAATAGTGACACGTGTAAGACACATCGTTGCTCATGAACAACCATACAATATATATATATGAGGCAACAGGCATGATAATAAAGATACTTTGAAGCCACGCTGTGTCTGCTTCTCTTCTTCTTGTGACCTTTCTGCTAGGATCGCTTTGTAGGTTGTCAAGCTCACCGAGCTTGACGATAGCTGCCTCCTAACTAGATATAATTAATCATTTTTTATATAAATAGTGTAAATACTAATATATACGTTAATATAAATGTTCATATAAATAAATGTAATGAAACGAGTAATAAGTTACCTTTCGCATGGACCTGGTCTTAATTCTATCATCTGTAATTTTAGATCTTGTAGTTGTAAGCGATCGACTGGCATATTCCTTTTAAATATTGTATATTAAAATTTTACTTATTTAATTTTATTTTATTTATTATATATTATATATTAATATATATTAAATTAAATTAATNTCTAAATCTACGCCTTCAGCTTGAATCCGTGACTTCTTGTTCTACCCTGGTTAAAAGCCGTAAGAACTTTTCCTACCTCTCCTTTATTAAATCCCTTTATCCACTTAAAAACTTCTATCAGATCGCCCCTTACTCTGCGTCTCTCCAGTGAGTGTAACTTTAATAACTTCAATCTCCTCTCATAACTAAAGTTACGCATCCCTTGTATCATTTTGGTCATCCTTCTCTGCACTGTTTCTAACAAGGCTATATCCATCCTGTAATATGGAGATTTATCATTATTTAGGTGGGTGTAGTACCGCGTGTCACCTTAAATAAGGGATATTTGAAGGTGTTGAGGTGGCGGGGTAGCCAGTGACGGGGAAACATTGTTGCCGCGGCCACCCTGTAATAATAATACAGTCAAGGCTCTCCTATTGGGACTAATGGGGCCAAGGAGTGGTCCGAGTAATGCAAGGGTCCGAATAATGGGGGGATTATATAGGGGGGATAGGTAAAAAAAAAATAAAAAAAAATAAAAAAAAAATTCTAGGTGTGTAAATAGCTAGGAAATTTCGACTCCAAAAAAAAAAAAAAAAAATCTAGCTAGGAAATTTCGACCCCCCCCCAAAAAAAAAAATTCTAGGTGTGTATATAGCTAGGAAATTTCGACTCCTAAAAAAAAAAAAAAAAAAAAAAAAAAAAAAAAAATTCTAGGTGTATATAGCTAGGAAATTTCGACCCTTAAAAAAAAAAAAAAAAAAAAAAAATCTAGCTAGGAAATTTCGACCGCTAAAAAAAAAAAAAAAAAAAAAAAATATCTAGGAAATTTCGACCCCTAAAAAAAAAAAAAAAAAAATCTATAGGAAATTTTGACCCCTAAAAAAAAAAAAAAAAAAAAAAATATCTAGCTAGGAAATTTCGACTCAAAAAAAAAAAAAAAAAAAAAAAATTCTAGGTGTATATAGCTAGGAAATTTTGACCCCTAAAAAAAAAAAAAAAAAAAAATGTAGCTAGGAATTTTCGACCACTAAAAAAAAAAAATAAAAAAAAAAATATATATCTAGCTAGAAAATTTCGACCCCCCCCCCACAAAAAAAAAAAAGGAGGAGGTCCGAATAATGTGACAGTGGGAACAATGAGTGTGGTAATACGCGAGGTTTTCCTGTAGTCACTATTTTAGCCCACCGACACACCCACCACTAGATCACTGGCCACACAGGCTCCTGCACTCTCTATCTTAATATCTGATAGGCCTAAAACGCCTGCCAACCCAAACATTACAAATATAAAAAGATCCCTGATGTTGCGTTGACAGTGCCAGCGGGGACAAGCGTCTGGCCGATGAGCCCTTCCTGCCCACACATTTGTCTGGCAAGGAGTCCCTTAAATCTGCCCTCCGTTACACCGAGGGCCGTTACATGTAGGGTGGACGGTGCTGGGCCTCGGTGCAGCCCCACGGTGCAGGCGCTGCTGTGGCGCAACACACAACCCTGGCTTGGGTTCCTGGCTTGACTGGCCTGGTCAACCCTGGTGTGAGGATCCCTTGGGGAACACTATGAGCCCTGGTGGTGTCCTATGATGCCATCACAGGCGCTGTAGTTGACCTGTCTTCCTCAGGGAGGCACAGGTGAGGCGGAGGACGGCGTGTTGCCGGGAGGGGTGGACGCCAGCCGCCGCCAGCAGGGTGGGCAGGTCACAGGTGGCCACGGTCAGGGCGAGGAGGTGAGAGCGTAGCACTACACGGTGGGAGGGGCAGCGCGGACACTGGGCTGGTTGTTAGCTATAGGGGGGCAATGTTATATTGCCAATGTTTGTGGTCCCCACCCAGAATCCTGTTGGTGTTGCTGAGAAAACCCCCTGGGCAAAGGTTCCTTGCATTCGGGTAAGCTTTACCTTGTGCTCAATGATGTCAAAGTTTTACCCCCGGAGCTGAGGCCCTGGCATCAAGGTCCCCCTGCCTTTTAGGGAGTATTAGCCGTTCATGGCGGGGGTTTCCTGGCTTCCAACCACTCATTGTTGACAACTTTGTGCCGGGGTTTGTTTCCGTGAGTCAGGCTACAGACGGCCATGGTCTGCAACAACTTGCAAGAGGAACTGGAGCTGATCCTCGTTGTGTGTCGGCGAGCGGTTATACTCCCGAACGAGGGCGACGCCCCGCTGGGCGTGGTCATCTGTGACACGGAGGCCGTGCACTGCTGCCAATGCAGCCTGGTAGCCACGATGTTCCGGCCACTCGGCAGGGTCTGCATCCAGAGAGTCACTGTCCGGGTGCATTTTCTTGAAGAAGCTGGTGGCGTGGGCAAGTCAAGTTCAGTTGACGTTCTTCAAGCCGCGCTCTGCTCGTTTTGGCTCTGTGGGGCCACTGGCCCTGCTGTGGGAGCTTGGAGTGGGGCCACTGGCCCTGCTGTGGGAGCTTGGAGTGGGGCCACTGGCCCTGCTGTGGGAGCTTGGAGTGGGGCCACTGGCCCTGCTGTGGGAGCTTGGAGTGGGGCCACTGCCTGCTGGGAGCTGGAGTGGGGCACTGGCCTGCTGTGGGAGCTTGGGTCCCGCCCGGAGTTGGGGGGCCACTGGCCCTGCTGTGGGAGCTTGGAGTGGGGCCACTGGCCCTGCTGTGGGAGCTTGGAGTGGGGCCACTGGCCCTGCTGTGGGAGCTTGGAGTGGGGCCACTGGCCCTGCTGTGGGAGCTTGGAGTGGGGCCGGGGCTGCTGTGGGAGCTTGGAGTGGGGCCGGGGCTGCTGTGGGAGCGTGGAGTGGGGCCAGGGCTGCTGTGGGAGCTTGGAGTGGGGCCAGGGCTGCTGTGGGAGCTTGGAGTGGGGCCAGGGCTGCTGTGGGAGCTTGGAGTGGGGCCAGGCTGCTGTGGGAGCTTGGAGTGGGCCGGGGCTGCTGTGGGAGCTTGGAGTGGGGCCAGGGCTGCTGTGGGAGCTTGGAGTGGGGCCAGGGCTGCTGTGGGAGCTTGGAGTGGGGCCGGGGCTGCTGTGGGAGCTTGGAGTGGGGCCGGGGCTGCTGTGGGAGCTTGGAGTGGGGCCGGGGCTGCTGTGGGAGCTTGGAGTGGGGCCGGGGCTGCTGTGGGAGCTTGGAGTGGGGCCAGGACTGCTGTGGGAGCTTGGAGTGGGGCCGGGGCTGCTGTGGGAGCTTGGAGTGGGCCAGGACTGCTGTGGGAGCTTGGAGTGGGGCCAGGACTGCTGTGGGAGCTTGGAGTGGGGCCGGGGCTGCTGTGGGAGCTTGGAGTGGGGCCGGGGCTGCTGTGGGAGCTTGGAGTGGGGCCGGGGCTGCTGTGGGAGCTTGGAGTGGGGCCAGGACTGCTGTGGGAGCTTGGAGTGGGGCCGGGCTGCTGTGGGAGCTTGGAGTGGGCCAGGACTGCTGTGGGAGCTTGGAGTGGGGCCAGGACTGCTGTGGGAGCTTGGAGTGGGGCCGGGGCTGCTGTGGGAGCGTGGAGTGGGCCCAGGGCTGCTGTGGGAGCGTGGAGTGGGGCCAGGGCTGCTGTGGGAGCGTGGAGTGGGCCCAGGGCTGCTGTGGGAGCTTGGAGTGGGGCCAGGACTGCTGTGGGAGCTTGGAGTGGGGCCGGGGCTGCTGTGGGAGCTTGGAGTGGGGCCGGGGCTGCTGTGGGAGCGTGGAGTGGGCCCAGGGCTGCTGACAGGAGTGCCGCCGCTGCTGGATGTTTACAATTCCGCAGTCGCCGAGGATGTTGGGGCTTGGTAAAGCGCCTTCTCCTGCCTTGATGTCTGGGCCGCGTGGCATTCTGCAACACTCCTCAAGAGCAGCTTGCACGGGATCAACGCCGCCCATCCTCCCACGTCGACCAGGCTCGCGCTGGGCGAGGAGGAAGTCCTCGTCCTCCGCCTCTGTCATTATCGCCACGGCATTTGCACGGGCCACGGCGAACAGGTCATTTAGTTTCTCGCCAAACTTCTTTGCTCGCTCACTCTGAGTAGAGGCAGTGCACTTCTTGTTGTTCCCGATGAGGGCATATTGTTGTTGTTCCCGATGAGGGCATATTGTTGTTGTTCCCGATGAGGGCATATTGTTGTTGTTCCCGATGAGGGCATATTGTTGTTGTTCCCGATGAGGGCATATTGTTGTTGTTCCCGATGAGGGCATATTCTTGTTGTTCCCGATGAGGGCATATTGTTGTTGTTCCCGATGAGGGCATATTGTTGTTGTTCCCGATGAGGGCATATTGTTGTTGTTCCCGATGAGGGCATATTGTTGTTGTTCCCGATGAGGGCATATTGTTGTTGTTCCCGATGAGGGCATATTGTTGTTGTTCCCGATGAGGGCATATTCTTTATGCAGCTTCTGGATCTTGGTGGCCGCCTTATCAATTCGTTGCATTGGAAGTCTTGCCCTAGCCCGGACTCCTTCAACAATGAGGGAGACCTGCTGTGCCCAAACGGGGATCCTCTTCTTCTGAACGTGGAGCTTGTAAATAACCAGACCCAAGACTTCTCTCACAGCTGGTCGTTGGGCTCCAGGGATTGTTTCCATGGGTGCCACAAGGTGCCGTGTCTTGGTATTAGTGGCTGCCATCACACACACACACACACACACACACACACACACACACACACACACACACACACACACACACACACACACACACACACAGAGACAAAAAAGCACGCCTGGATAAGAAAAGTGTACTACTTAAGACGGATGAAGACAGATGCATTATGTTATCATTGAGACCTTTGCTGCAATGACCTTAGAAAGGCATGCTGATAAGGACCGTCTGGGGCATGTGTTCGTTACAAAGCCCTCTTTGCCGTTTACCACCACATGGCCTTCAGGGTGACACTTCAAGGTCATTGACCACCAGGTAAAGGTCATGCTATTTTGATAACATGTTGTCTACAGTGTTTTGTAATGAAGTGTGACAGGCATCCCAGTGGTGGGGAGCTCTAGTGTTACAACTCTCATTTTTAACAACCACCCTAACGGACACTGCAGCAGAAAGTGTTCCATAGTCTCAGAGACGCTCCTGCAGCAGGGGCAGCGGGGGTCAGGGGACTGACGGAGGCGGTGCAGGTGAGCCGTGAGTGTGGTGTGCCCCAGGCGGAGGCGGGTGAGGGTGACATCCGGGACGCGGGACTTTGTGCTCATCCAGGGCTGGGGGGAAGAGTCAGTGCGGTATTGGCCCTTGGAGGTGGTGTGGAGGGCATCGCCGGGCCTGTTGTTCCAGGTGGCGCGGGAGACCCGGGAGATGAGGTGTGTGGCCGGGGAGGGGGGCAGGGGGGGCAGGGGGGCATTGTGGGGATAACAGTCACCCCGAGGGGCTGTGTGTGCCCGCCCTGACCCTGGTGGCAGCATCTTCAAACTAACGGCCGGGAACTTTGAATGCCAGTCTTTCCTTAACGTCCCGGACTATTCCGGACATGTGTCCGCCATGCCAAATATGTCCGGGGGCAAACAATGACTGGGAAATCCGAAATCCAGCAATAGGAGGTCCGGGAAATCGAGGGTTGAGTGTAAACATACAGTCAAACCTCGATATAACGGACTAAAGGGGGGGAGGAGTGGTCCGTTAAAGCCGATTGTCCGTTATAGCGAGGGTATATTCCCAAAGGTGGAAAAATATATTTAAAAAATGGAAAACTTGTGAAATCCCTGAGAAATAATCCCACACACCAGCAGACCGTGTAGCTAGTCAAGCTCAAGCTCTAGTGAAAGGTAAACAAATTACTACAGGTCAGACTCAATCGTGGCTTCTAAAGGTATTGCTTATTATCATGACTAATGCTCATTATTATAAATATTATAGGGTTGTGAAGTGCAGTTCTCTACACGTGTCACTATTTAGGTCAGTGTAGCACTGCGTGTCACCTTAGATAAGGGTGATTTAGGGTGTTGAGGTGACAGGGAGACGTAGCAGCGGCCACGCCATAACACTAATACTCACTATTGTAAACACTACACACCTTCTACCACTAAATCACTACCAACACAGGCTCCTTCCTTATATATCTTATGATGGGATACATCAAAACTCCTTAAAACCCAACCATTCCTAAACAAAATAACTAAATAACACAATTATGTTGAGTTGACAATACGAGCGGTGATAAGTGGTCTAATATGCAAAAAAAAAAAAAAAAAAAAAAAAAAGTCACGCAAATGGAGTCCGTTAAATCCGAAGTCCGTTACATCGAGGTTTGAATGTATATATATATATATATATATACAGTCGAACCTCAATTTAACAGACTTCGGATTTAACGGACTCCATTTGCGTGACAAATTTGCGAGCAATAATGGCATGCCAGACCACTTATCGCCGCTTGAATTGTCAACTCAACATAATTGTGTTATTTAGTTATTTTGTTTAGGAATGGTTGGGTTTTAAGGAGTTTTGATGTATCCCATCATAAGATATATAAGGAAGGAGCCTGTGTTGGTAGTGATTTAGTGGTAGAAGGTGTGTAGTGTTTACAATAGTGAGTATTAGTGTTATGGCGTGGCCGCTGCTACGTCTCCCTGTCACCTCAACACCCTAAATCACCCTTATCTAAGGTGACACGCAGTGCTACACTGACCTAAATAGTGACACGTGTAGAGAACACATCGTTGCTCATCACAACCATACAATATATATAATAATGAGCAACAGGCATGATAATAAGCTATACCTTTGACAGCCACGGCCTGTGTCTGGCTTCTTCTTCTTCTTCTTGTGACCTCTTCTGCTTAGGATCGCTTTGTAGGTCTGTCAAGCTCGAGCTCGAGCTGGACGCATATCTCCTTCCTTATATATATATACATATATATATATATATATATATATATATATATATATATATATATATATATATATATATATATATATATATATATATATATATATATATATATACTGTATATGTATATAAAAAATGAGCAATGAGTTCAGTATATACAGTGTAAAATGTTATTGCAACCTGTCATGGAACACTGGCTTTGCTGTAATTGTAATTGTGATTTGGAAATATTTAAATTGAGTAATTGTATTTGTAATAAACAAAAAATCCTTCCTGGTAATTGTAATTGAGTAGTTGGACAAGTCATCCTAATGTAAATTGTAGTTGTAATTGTAGTTGAAATTGTAATTGTAGTTTAATTGAATTGTCGTTGTATTGTAATTGTAATTGTAGTTGTAATTGTAATTGGTAATTGTAGTTGTAATTGTAGTGTAAATTGTAATTGTAATTGTAGTTCGTAATTGTAATTGTAGTTGTAATTGTAATTGTAATTGTAGTTGTACATGGTTATAATTGTAATTGTAGGTTGTAATGTAATTGTAATTGTAGTTGTAGTTGTAATTGTAGTTGTAATTGTAGTTGTAATTGTAATGTAGTTGTAATTTGTAATTGTAATTGTAGTTGTAATTGTAGTTGTAATTGTAATTGTAGGTTAATTGTAATTGTAATTGTAATTGTGAGTTGTAAATTGTAATATGTAATGTATTGTAATTGTAATTGTAATTGTAGTTGTAAGTGTAGTTTGTTAATTGTAGTTGTAATTGTAATGGTAGTTGTAATTGAATTGTAATTGTAGTTGTAAAGTGTAGTTGTACTTGTAGTGTAATTGTAGTTGTAAGTGTAATTGTAGTTGAATTGTAATTGTAATGTAGTTGTAGTTGTAATTGTAGTTTATTTGTAGTTGTAATTGTAGTTTTAATTGTAATTGTAACTTGACCCAGCCAATGTAATTACTCCAAGCTGTTCCACGGGTGTCTTCGGGTCATGATGCTCGCGTGCATATTTTTTTCCAGAAGATAACGTGAGACTCGTCCAGTGTGCCTGACTGCCTATGAGGGAAACTCGTACACGCGCACTCTGCCCTGCGGTCACACACTCTGCACCAGCCTGTCTTCAAGGTCTTATGGAGCAACGCCCGGTTTTCGTGCCCCACCTGTCTGCCGAACACCCCGTGCCTGTGCCTGGGGGAGTTCCCTGTCAACTAGCTTGGCGGATATTTTAAAGAGGCAGAGAGGCAGTGAACAGGTACGTCGCCTGTGGAGCAGGAGGGCCAATATTCTGTCCGCCCTACACAAACTGTCAGTGTCAATGTTGGAGTTTGCTGCACAAAAAAGATAACAATAGAAGCAAAAACACATCAACTGCCCGCCACGCCTCATCCTGCTAGTCCCTCTTCCCGCCCACAGCACTGTCATCCTGCCTGTCCTCTGTCGCCTCCCACAGCACTTTCATCCTGCCTGTCCCTCTGTCCGCCAACAGCACTGTCATCGTGTCTGTCCCTCTGTCACGCCCACAGCACAGAATAATAGAAAAAAACACAAACACCAATGTCATGCACTGCCTGTCCCTCTGCCGCCCACGGCACTGTCATCCTGCTGTCCCTCTGTCACGACAACAGCACTGTCATCCTGGCTGTCCCTCTGTCACGCCCACAGCACGTCATCCTGCCTGTCCCTCGGTCCCAGAGGGCCAACAGCACTGTCATCCTGCCTGTCCCTCTGTCCCGCCCACAGCACTGTCTCTGCTGTCCCTCTGTCCCGCCCCACAGCACTGTC
The DNA here is from genome assembly GCA_016584305.1 of Chionoecetes opilio. Lineage (NCBI taxonomy): Eukaryota > Metazoa > Arthropoda > Malacostraca > Decapoda > Majidae > Chionoecetes > Chionoecetes opilio. The sequence goes on from JACEEZ010000560.1 coordinate 108,964, forward strand.
ATCCTGCCTGTCCCTATGTCCCGCCCACAGCACTGTCATCCTGCCTGTCCCTTGTCACGCCACAGCCACTGTCATCCTGCCTGTCCCTCTGTTCACGCCCACAGCAACTGTCCCATCATGCCTGCCTCTGTCCCGCCCACCAGCCCTCATCCTGCCTGTCCCTGCTGTCCGCCCAAAGCACTGTCATCCCTGCCTGTCCCTCTGTCCCGCCCACAGCACTGTAATCCTGCCGTCCTCTGTCCCGCCCACAGCACTGTATCTGCCTGTACCTCGTCACGCCCACAGCACTGTCCATCATGCCTGTCCCTCTGTCACCGGCCCACAGCACTGTCATCCTGCCTGTCCCACTGTCCCGCCCACAGCAACTGTCATCATGCCGTCCTCTGTCACGCCCACCGCAACTGTCATCCTGCCTGTCCCTCTGTCCTCGCCCCACAGCACTTGTCATCCTGCCTGTCCTCTGTCACGCCCACAGCACTGTCATCATGCCTGTCCCTCTGTCCCGCCCGCAGCACTGTCATCCTGCCTGGTCCCTCTGTCCCGCCCACAGCACTGTCATCCTGCCTGTCCTCTGTCCGCCCAAAGCACGCAATCCTGCCTTACCTCTGTTTCAGCCCACAGCCACTGTTATCAGCCTGTCCTCTGTCACGCCCCCAGCACTGTCATCCTGCCTGCCCTTGTCCGCCACAGCACTGTCATTTCTGCCTGTCCTCTGTTTCACGCCCACCAAGCACTGTCATCCTGCCTGTCCTCTGTCGCACACATCACTGTCACCTGCCTGTCCCTCTGTCACGCAACACAGCACTGCCACATCATGCCTTTCCCTCTGTCACGCCCACGCCATGTCATCTGCCTGTCCTACTGTCCCGCCCACAGAACTGTCATCATGCCTGTCCTCTGTCACGCCCACAAGCCACTGTCATCCTGCCTGTCCCTCGTCCCGCCCACAGCCACACTGTCATATGCCTGTCCCTCTGGCCCCCCACAGGCACTGGTCATCCTGCCGTCCCTCTGTCCGCCCACAGCACTGGTCATCCAGCCTGTCCCTCTGTCCCGCCCACAGCACTGTCATACGCCTGTCTCTGTCCCGCCCACAGCACTGTCATCATTGCCTGTCCCAATCTGCACGCCCACAGCACTGTCATCCTGCCTGTCCCTCTGTCCCGCCACAGCAATGTCATCAGCCTGTCCCCTGTCACGCCCACACACTGTCATCCGGCCTGTCCCTCTGTCCGCCACAAGCACTGTCATCATGCCTGTCCCTCTGTCACGCCACAGCACTGTCATCATTGCCTGTCATCTGTCACGCCCACAGCCACCTCGTCATCCTGCTGTCCCACTGTCCGCCACAGCACTGTCATCATGCCTGGCGCCTCTGTCACGCCCACAGCATGTCATCCTGCCTGTCCCTCTGTCCCGCCCACAGCACACTGTCATCATTGCCTGTCCCTCTAGTCCCTCCCCACAAAGCCCTGTCATCCTGCCTGTCCCTCTGCACGCCCACAGCACTGTCATCCTGCCTGTCCCTCTGGTCACGCCCACGCACTGTCATCTGCCTGTCCCTCTGTCCCTCCCACAGCACTGTATCATGCCTGTACCTCTGTCACGCCCACAGCCACTGTCATCCTGCCTGTCCCGTCCCGCCCACAGCACTGTCATCCGCCTGTCCCCTCTGTCCCGCCCACAGCATGTCATCCTGCCTGTCCCTCTGTGTCACGCCCACAGTATACTGTCATCCTGCTGTCCTCTGTCCCGCCCACAGCCTGTATCATGCCTCTCCTCTGTCACGCCAACCAGCACTGTCATTCCTTGCCTGTCCCTCTGTCACGCCCACAGCACTGCCATCCTGCCGTCCCTCTGTCCCGCCCACAGCACGTCATCCATGCCTGTCCTCTGTCCACGACCACAGCACTGTCATCCGCCTGTCACTCTGTTCCCGCCCACAGCACTTGTCATCATTCCGTCCCTCTGTCCCGCCCACAGCACTATCATCCTGGCCTGCCCTACTGTCCAGATCGCACTAGCACTGTCATCCTGGCCTGTCCCTCTGTCACGCCCACAGCATGTCATCCTGCCTGTCCCTCTGTCCCGCCCCAGCACTGTCATCCTGCCTGTCCCTCTGTCCGCCTCACAGCACTGTCATCCTGCCTGTCCCTCTGTCACGCCCACAGCACTGTCATCATGCCTGTCCATCTGTCACGCCCACAGCACTGTCATCTGCCTGTCCCTCTGTCCCGCCCACAGCAGCTGTCATCCTGCCTGTCCCTCTGTCACGCCCACAGCACTTTCATCCTGTCTGTCCCCCCCTCACTGTCACGCCCACAGGCATGTCATCCTGCTGTCCCTCATGTCACGCCCACAGCACTGTCATCCTGCCTGTCCCTCTGTCACGCCCACCAGCACTGTCATCCTGCCTGTCCCTCTGTCCCGGCCCACAGCACTGTAATCCTGCCTGCCCTCTGTCCCGCACACAAGCACTGTCATCCTGCCTGTCCCCCTGTCCCGCCCACAGACTGGTCATCCTGCCTGTCCCTCTGTCCACGCCCACAGCACTGTCATCCTGCCTGTCCTCTGTCACGCCCACAGCACTGTATCCTGCTGTCCCTCTGTCACGCCCACAGCACTGTCATCCTGCCGTCCCTACTGTCCCTGCCCACAGCACTGTCATCCTGCTGTCCCTCTGTCCCGCCCACAGCAACTGTCATCCTGCATGTCCCTCTGTGCGCCCACACAATGTCCCTCTGTCACGCCCACAGCACGTCAATTCCTGCCTGTCCCTTGTCCCGCCACAGCATGTCATTCCTGGCCGCTGTCCCTTCTGTCCGCCCACAGCACTGTCCTCCTGCCTGTTCCCTCTGTCACGCCCACCGCACTGTCATCCTGTCTGTTCCCTCTGTCACGCCCACAGTGGGCACTGGGAGCCTCCTTGGGCATGGAGGAGCCACAGGTATTGCCGTGTCCCGGCAGCGGTCAGGGAAGGGGTGGCCCTTTTTTGTTTAGCCCTGAGCAGATGTTCGTCTTTCAGCGGGAGGGAGGTGTTGTCTGCAGGCCTCGTAGACCGCAGCAGCAGCCATCGCCACCTTCCAGCAGCCAGCGAGACAGCTGGTGGGTGTGGAAATCACCGAGGTGACGGTGAGTGAGGCGTTGCCAGAGTGTATCCTTGTAGCAGCGAGAGAAAGAGAGAAACCTTCAGTTTATATAGTCTCTAGGCTGCTCACACAGCCTTTTCTGTCACAAAACAACTTCGGCTTCATGGCAACAATCTACAAACACCCCTCCTTCACCCTTGGCGCCTATCTCCCTGTCCACTTCTCTAAACTCTTCCATCACAACAACAATCCAGGCATAACACTTTATTATATCCAGACAGTCTCCCTCACCCGGCGCCGCTCTCCCTGCAGGTGGAGACTCCGCAGGCTGACGCAGCCCGCCAGGGACATGCTGCAGAGAGGGCTGGTGTTTGCGTTGCACACAACGAGGGAGAGTCGCCAGGCTAGGCTCAGGCCTTGAGGACGACCGCGTGTACCATGCATTGCCTCGGGACCAGCCCCTGCCCCGCGAGCGCCGTCACCTGCAGGTGGGTCCAGCCATCTCTTGTCACTGCCATTGTCCTTACAATCATAGCAGGGCATTTTTTAAAATGCTAACAGGGCGACCAAAATTGTCTCCCAGTATGGAAAACTTGTCGCCCCCAGTAAGGACATTTTTTTAGCTACTGGGCGACAAGATATTTATTCATCAACAACCTGCCTTGGAAAGCAATGGCTCCTATGTCTGTGTGTGTAAGATCCGAAGTGCAGCTCTTATTACTGCAGGGATCATTAGTTATATATCTATTTCTTCTTTTAATGTGTCTATC
>JACEEZ010000560.1:115322-147102 GCA_016584305.1 Chionoecetes opilio
TAATAATGATAATGATGATGATGATGATGATAATAATAATAATAATAATGATGATGATGATGATGATGATAATGATAATGATAATGATAATAATAATGATAATAATAATAATAATAATAATAATGATGATGATGATGATGATGATGATGATGATCATTATTATGATGATAATGATAATAATAACAAATATAAATGGGATAATGATGGCAGTAAATAATATAATTGTTATTATTAGTAACTTGATGAATGACAAATAGTAATCATTATAATAATAATTGATAACAGTTAAAAGTCATAAAAAAATCATTTTGTTTTAAAATTAATAGCAATAAGAATACAAGATCCTTAATAGCAGTAAAACAATTGGCAACTAGGGGGGGGGGGGGGGCACTCGTAGAGCCATACCTCCGCCCGAATATTCATCAATGGTTGCCATGGCAACAGTTGTCAATAGATTTCACTACAATTAAATCAGTTATCCTTATACCAAATAGACTTTGTTATACGAGTTTGGTCCAAATCTATTCGTAAACTTTTCGCGAATCCTGTACACTAACAGACAGAACGGACAGACAGGACAGACAGAACAGACAGATCGGGGTGAAAACATAACCCCTACAAACGTCGTTGGCGAGTAATAATGACAATGATAATAATATTATAGTAAAAATAAGAATACAATGATTAGTGATAATAATACTTATTTAACTATTATATGCTAACCACTAGTCAATACGACATTGAATGCAAATAATTGTGTGGTGTGGTGTGGGTGGTATCACTGCCGTGTACACAGATAGCCTGGCGTAGTGTGTGTGTGTGTGTGTTGTATCCCCTGCGGTACACAGATAGCGGGGACATAACAAAAAGATAAGTATTGTTTCCCAATACTATTTATGGTTGATGACATTACCTCATTCCAGCCGGGCCAGCACTCAGATCCAGGGCACAAACACACCTACAGGAAGCAGCTCTGCATTGGCTAACTGGGTAAAGCTTGGGGTCTCTTTGTTCAATGCATCTAAAGCACCCTCATGTGTTCACACTCAAGACTGTCCACTCTCCACCAACAGTCAGCATTAGTGGCTCCCAGTTTCCTACTCCAGGACACATTACATTCCCTTGGTATGCGGTTAGGACGGGCCTCGGCTTACCTGGTCTCCACACATTGGAACACCTTCCGCGCTACTTTAACAGCGCTCGACATTATGAAGAGGGTGGCTGGTTGTCCGCTGGGGGGGCAGTCGTGACCTCCTAGTAATTGTACTACAGGCGGCTATCAGGTCTAAATTATCATACGGCAGCCGCATTATGGGGATCAGGCAGGCCCTTTCTACCATCAGGAAAGCTGGACATTCTGCAAAATGCAGCCCTGAGGATTCCATGGGGGCATGAAGATCCTTCCCCAGTCATCGCCCTTCACGCGGAGAGCGGCATCCCCACACTGAAGGTGCACAGGAGAATGGTCTGTGCACAACACTACACAACAGACCCTGCCACCAACTGCCACCCCCTCGCCGCACTCTATGCCACCTGGTGTAGATCATCACACCCCAGTTGCTTCCTCGGAGCACGTCAGCCTCTAATAATCCGTGCCACTGCTGGACCCACTCAGTGCTGCACCTGCCTCCCACCCCCTCTACAACCACCAGCCCACACTCCCAAGTCCACCTGGCACCACATTTCTCATATGTTGCCCTGCATATCTGACCTTCCTCCCAAAAACACTCAGCTGGCATCGTGGCAGCAAACACTCTTCAGGAACTGGACCTGTCCCTCTACCACCATCACCTTCAAGGTCTACACTGACGGCTCCCACTCCCCCACCTTCCTTCTTACCGCGCTGCACATCTACGACTCCCGCTCTAACCTCTGTAAAGACATGGAGGGCTGCCTCCTGAGGCTGACGTCCTGACGGCGGAGCTTATTGGCATCCGCCAGACCTGGCTTACCTCAACACCACCTACACCTGTACCAGGGCTGTGATCTACACGGACTCTCTCTCCTCCCTCCATCTCCTCCTCTCCCGTTCGCCGGCATCCTCACTGTCCTCGAACAACCTTCAACGGCTTACTCTCTCCCCACCTCAGTGGCTGGAAGATCACCATGCAGTGGGTGCCTTCCCACTGCAAATATCCGGAGGCAAAAACGATGGTGCTGATGCTGCGCACAAGATGGCACTCTCGGAGGAAGGCCATCACCCCCCTCCGCTGCCGCTTCTCCACCGCCAAGCGTCTAATCTCCAAAACATGCCGCTCCGCCTGGGATAGGTCGCTCGGCGAGACCTCCGTGCAACCTCATGGGTCAATACCGTACAGACCCTCCCAGCCACCGTGGATAAGGACAAAACGTCCCGCGTCTTGGATGTCGCCCTCACCAGCCTGAGGATCGCACACAACACTCAGAGCACACCGGCATCGTCTGCAGCTCACGCCGACCCGCACTGCCCCTGCTGCAGGAACGTCCTGGAGTCCATTGACCACTCTGCTGCGTGTCCTCGCTGCCACTCCCACCCACAACCTTCTACGTGGTCACCTCATAGTCATGGAACGTCACCACCTTTGACCTGCCCACCTGCTGGCCGCCGCTGCAGTCACATCACGACCGCCCGCCGTCATCCCGCCTCACCTGTGCCTTCTGAGGAAGACTAATCAACTTCGAGGACTTGTGATTACTTCATGGCTGTACACCAGTGCGAATATCGTCGACTTCGACATCACTGCCCCTTCAACAACAACAACAACAACAACAACAAACATAAAGTATGTTAAGCGTACTTAGCAGACGAAAATTTGCGGATCTTACACTTTAAATATTTAAGAAATGTTAAGTAATTTAACCCAAAATGCTATCCGATTTAAGTATGCTTAACAGGCACAAAGTAAGTTAGTCCATGAAGACAGCCAGATATCGGGTACCACTGGGGTGACTAAACAACGATGGTACTAAATGTTTAAGATGTGATGTAAATACATAAGGATATGATAGCCTTCCCGCACTGGGAGATTAGTCTATTTTTTGATGCAATGGGGGTGTTACCCATAAAAAAGATTTTCAGCGTGCGCTCGGGGTTTTCCTAATTTCTTTAAAATCAATCACACGCGATCGTTGCGAAATTTTGGACACCTATGTAGAATTTGATTATCTACCAGAGTTGTTCCTAGGTATATTTTCAAATGTCCGCATATTTGGGATTTACCCTAAAAAATTAATTTTGGGTATTTCCCATAAATCTGGAATAAATCCCTAAATATGGGAGAAATTGAAAAATATATTCTAACAGCTCTTGAGCTAATTTGATTCTCTACAAGAGTGATTCCGATGTATATTTCCAGTTTCCCCATATTTGGGGTTTATTTCATATTTGGTGATTTTTTGTGTATTTTGGGGATAATTTATTATTGGAAGGAGCAAACCATATGTAGAATGGTTCCATGTAAATGGGTTTGTTTGTTTGTTATGTAAGTTTAATGGTGATATTTTTTTGTAGGTGTGTGCTGACTGGTCTGACGGCCATGAGCAACCATCAGCGAGGAGAGAGAACGGATCGACTGTATCATCCAATGTCTGGATGATGACAGCGATTGCTCTGGTGTACCACAGGATTTGGGATCCTGGAACAAAAAAACACAAAAAAAAAAAACATTGCTCAGGGTTGCAGAGATCAGGCAGATGATCCAGGCCTGGAAGCAGCCAAGGGCCTTGAAGAAGGAGGAGAATACCACACATACATTATCACCGTAAATGTGGTAGTCTCTTTACAATGAAGAAGTCACTGGATTCTATCCCTGCCAAGGGTGTCAAGATAGAATAAGCAAGCGTTCGACCCCAGGAGGAGGGCATCAAGGGATGGATGCCCATAGTACTAGCAGGGTGATGTACCAAAGTAGTCTCTTATGCGAAGAAATTCAAGCAAGTACATGAAAGCAGCAAAGACAAGGGAGCCACTCATCCAGTGTGTTGAGCTACGAGCAGATGAGAAGATCCGCAGAGCAGCACAAGGAAAAACAACCAGCGAATCTTGGTTTACTTAGCAGAGACCTTGTTGCTGCAGAGGGTCACTACCACAAGTCGTGCTACAAAATCTTTCACAAAGATGATTCCCCAGCGGAACAGGTCTGCTGCAGGTGAAAATAAGGACGAAAGCGAGGGAGCACGCTACGAAGAGGCTGAGATAGAAGCCTCGAGGAAACTCTTCTTCTTGTATATAAGAACTGAATTATTCCCCAAACCAGAGGTACTGCTATGATTAACCTCACATCTTAGGCTGAAGATCCATGATGTCCCGTGGTATTATCTCAACTGGAAACCAGCGACAAAGAAAACATGTTCGCCCGAAAGATTGCTTGAAACCGAGTTTGGGAATCACACGCTTTGTCCAGATGAGAAAGGAAAGCTTCTAATCTATCCACGCAGCCTTCAGTGTACGACCTTGCCCGACAAGCACACCAAAATGACAAAAGATCTGCAAGAGCAAGAGCAGTAAAACTAATGAAGATATCTAACAAAGCAGGAATGCAGCTGAGAATGAGATCAATAAGCAGATGTGGTCAGCCATGGCCTCCCGATACAGGATCAGAATGTTATTCCTGCAGCAGTCACTAAATTCCTGCACCACCCTGCTGACGAGGAGAGTGTGAGTGTCAAAACTTCCTCTGAAAGAGCTCAAGTCTTTGCCACATCCTTCGGCAGTGACTTGGTCTTGCGTTACAATGGCAAGGACAAAGCCAACCAGCACGTACTGCTGTCCAATGCTGGTAAAGTTGTTGACAGGACACACAGGAACTGATCCGAACTCTGAATTCGTCTTGGCCACGGTGGTCCTACTCAATGTTTGAGGAGTTCGATACAGCCCTTTGTATCCAGACGCTGGAATGTTCAAAGGATGGACATTCCACTGCCAGCAAACAATATACCCTGTGTGTGAACAACCCCTGGCCTGGGTACATCGATCCGACTTGAAGAGCACTAAGTGGAGCAGGGGGACTTCTTACAGGAGTCAAGGGCATTGCTTGGTCCAGTTCCAGGTTGCAGCTCTGTGCCAGAGAAGTCCTGCCAGAGATTACCAAGTCCAAGATAAGAAGCATCACTCTGACTGCATCAATTCTGCCAATATACAATGTTGGCGGCGGGCAGGCGCCACCCAGGATTGAGACTGCGTATGGTCGGAACACTACCAAAGAGGTCCAGGGATTCAAAGGACCAAGAACCATATCTGGCTTCTTACTGAATGTTCAGGACCATCGAGAACCAGTCATCAGCAGTTGGACGGGTGCAACATCAAAACTCCGCAGAGACATCGCGTGGTCCAGACACGTAAGCTACCTGCCCACATCAATGCTCCCGCAACAGAAATGTCCAACCCGTTAATGCAGTCTTTGGAGCAAAACGCATGCCATCATGCGTCTTACAGCTATAACAAGATGTCGTGCGTGTTTGATCAAACACTCTATGCCAAGCTGCGAGGTTCTCTGGAAACAAGAGAAGTTCAAGAAACATTATCATCAGGACAGAATGGGCGTTCCCACACAATCTGCAATCTCCTCTCCACAATAGGAAGAGGTTTCAGGAGCAGGTCTTAGAGATCTGTGTGTGGAATCAGGTGTCATCGCAGAAGGCCAGTGTCAGGGGTTGATGGACGGCCGGAGTAACAAAACCGAGCAGTGAGACTTCACAAGCTAGTGTTATGAAAGCACTGATATTGAGGCTTGCATGGAAGGCTTCCTTCCAGGGCTAGAAGAAAACCATTCAAGGACATAGACCATCTGGATGGAAACCACTGAAGAACATCAACAGCTTTCACAGCAATGTGTCTCAGGGAACCTTCAAGAGCTGATGGACGAGTGAAATCATGCAACACAATATCCTGAAGCTCTTCTAAGTTATTTGAGACCCTAAGAGATGAAACACAACCTCTCAGCATTGGGATGTCAAACTTGGACATGTTGAGAATCATGCTGGACTGGTTCGAGCCTCCAGAGAAAGCCAACTGGAGCTTCACCTAGGGAGCAATCCGACAGATGATACCGTGGTGTTTTGGCCTATGACAAGAGTGCACTATGCCCCCGATACTGACCTTACTACTATGCATGATGTCTCGCTGACCATGAACACCCAGAGGTCCATGAAACACTCATGCAAGGTGGCTTTTCGGTCCAGATCGTAGCAAGAATCCCTTTGGACGGATTCCTTGTGGACCAGAACCATCGAAGAGCGATCAAACAAAGGACACCCCCCAGACCACCAGGGGCACAAAAGGCTCAGCCTGAAAGGTGGAGTGTCGCCATGTACTACCTGACATCGGAGTTATCGACAGCCGATACTTGAGCAGTCAGGGGCCATGGTGTAGGCCAAAAGTATATGACTTCAGCCACCCAGACCTACAGATGCCCGATTAGGAAGAGATGAGGCCGATGTCCAATCTTGAGTCAACTGGATGGAGACCAGCGGTGAAACCCCTTCAACGCAGATCAAGGAGATCTTGTCAGTTTGTCAACTGCGACTACCAGACCCCAGAAGTTGCCAAAGGACTTTAGGGGCCTACAGAATAGGCGAGGGATGCTATCAAGCCTTCAAGGAAGCAGCGCCTGGAGAACGATACGCCAAACTATACAGTTTCATGACACGATGACGAAGACGAAACTGAGAACGTTCACTTTCCACTAACATCAGAATGAAGCCACGCTCACAAGCCATGCAAGGAGGCTATCTGGAGGCTGACAGGAAACCTATTTGGCCAGTATGATGCCTTGTTGCCTTGAGAACCAGAAAGCTCAACAATGAGTAATAGGTGTTGGCTACCACCTGGGGCCTTTGCCATGGGCACTTTTTCCGTCCCCCCCTCTCCCGGTGATGGGGTCTCTCCGGGCCCCTAAGGACCAACAAGGCTGCCTAGCAAGGGAGTTGGAGAGGAAGGCTTCTCCTGCAGAGGGCTCCCCGAGGCCTCTGCTACCATAATTGATGGGATGAGGCCTGGTCCAGAACTGAAGGGCAAACGACAACACTTTTTAACAGCTTCGCAGGCCACAGCACTGAGTCACGTGTCCATGAGGGTGTAAGAGCAGGCGCCATGATGTTGTGTTTGGGACGTTCTACCAAGGAGACATCCATCAAAGATGCAGAACGACAAAGAAGTGCAGGCACCGGGATCCATTTCAAGAACATTCAACCTGGGCCACAACATCCAGCAGTGGAGAAAGTTATCGGCTAGTTCCTCCAACAAGGCAAGTCTCATCAAGTTCCTGGTAGAAGAAATGGGAAAAAACCACAGCAAGGAGAAGCTCGAGGGCAGGAGCTGTATGTCACATGTGAGCAGCTCTGCTTCAAGATCACCAAAGAGCAGTGGGAAGAGGCTCCTGAGCTTAAGTCAAGTAAGAATGAAGCAGACACACGCCTCCTTCTCAATGCACTTCATGCAGCAGAATCTGGGTACAAGTCTGTCATCATCATGCAGAGATACAGACGTCATGGTCCTGGGTATGGGCATGTGCACAAGATCCCATCCCCACCTGTTCAGAAGTGCGGGGACGAAGGGAACCGGACAAGATTCATGGGATAGCACCACACTGAAGCCGACACTGGGAGCAGCGGTGTGTGATTCATTGATTGTATGCATGCCTTTACGGCTGTGATACCGTCAGTGCATTCCGCTGGCCGGGGGAAGATGACGACATAAGCAGGTGAAGATGGACAAGACATACAGGATGCTTTCACGAACTTGGGCGCTCCATGGGAAGTGTTCTCCTGAACTCTTTGAGAAAAGCTACAGGAAATCACATGCCACATGTTACCTGCCATACTACCCACACAACGAGGTGAACAAGCTCGGTATGAGACTGCGTTCTGTGGAGACGTGGGAGAGTGGAGTCAAAGTCAATCCCTCCTTGTGAGGGACGCCTATTAATGCATGCACTACGTGCAAACTACGGCTGCGATATGGAGGAGAAGTCTGCAGAGCCAGCCATTTGGTGGCGAACCAACCAGGACTGCGGTGGATGACAGATGAGGACGCAAGCTTGCTGTCAACTGGAATGGCGAGGCTCACCAGCACCAGGATGCTGTTATGCAGCTTACTGTCCTGCAAGGTGTGCGGTCATGTGAATCCCTAAGTGCATTGCCTAGCAAGGCCTGAAGTGGTACGGACATGTGCAGGTACAGACATGCCAGAACAAGGCTATTGAAGAAGAGCGGTAGACAACAGTCAGATTCCGAGTCTGACGTAGATGATATAGAGGAGGATAATTGGGGCCATAATAGTAAGTACAAGCCCATGCATGTAGTGTGTATTTAAGGACTGTATTAAATGGACAATTTACTATATTCATTTTAGTGGACATTTAGGCATTCCTGTCACCAAATTTGACATTTTAAATTTACGAGTTGAATTTTCGGTAGGGTGTGTCTATTCAGAATGATAACGACCATTTAAGCTACCAGTGTGCAAGGGCTATCATATCAAAAAACATAAAACTAGAGACATGTAGCAAGCTAAAAACACCTAAGAGAATTAGTCACCTCGGGGTGGTACCGATATCCCAAAATTCGGGTATTGGCTCATGGAATAAATATGACCCGTGGAGAGGGAACTCGGGAGTATTTCGACTAACAACAGGCTTAGACTTTCATTATAACTAACATAAATGGATATTCAATATTTTAAGTTCTAAACATCAGTGTGTGTGTTTGTGTGTGTGTTTGTGTCATTCACGCCCTGGTCTTGTCCACGGCGAGCTGGCTCGCGAATCGCCAGTTTCACCTCCAGTGCGAGCTTGGAGCCATTATTACAGATATTTGGCAATGCTGGGACCTCACACACCACAAACCCCCATACTTGCTCAAGGGGACCAGTAACCGCCCGAATTTGTCAAGTGAAAAACCACGGGAGCGCGAGTATTCGAAACGCCTACCCACAGAGTGAGAGCCAGAACGTTATCAACCTGACCATCGCGCAGGTGGGTGTGTAAAGTGTTTCTTAGTGTTAGAATAGTATGCTAACATATTGTCATTATTCCAGATACCATTGGAGTACAAGTGTGGTGGAATTTCTTAGGAGGGAGGTGTGCTTATATATGCGGTGTGTGCGCATTCCTCAGGGATAGGGTACGCCCGTAGCGTCCAATGAAAAGTGAAAATAGATTATTTCGAATTTGGCAGGGTGTTTTCTTATGTAAAATGAATTTTAAGGGTGTTGTCATCTTCAACCTTTTGGTTGAGCAAATTCTTGCTATGCAAAAATGAACGTTTTATGTAGATACAAAAACATAGCTTAGCCCCGCCTAAAGTAACGGCTTTCTTGCACCTATCATTCAATTATTGATCGTCTTTTCAGGATGGCTTCTCTTGTAAAACAAGTGGGTCGAAGCCCGTAATAGACAGAGCTCATGGATCCAAGTTTGGCCCGACCTTGTGGCTGGGGACGAGAGTTTGCTGAGAGGACGGTGCCTACGTATCGCGGCGTGATGAAGAGGGAATGCTTCTCCAGAACTCAGCGGCATCCAGAGGGTGTTGACAAGCGGGGGTACCAGTGAGAGACATTGCGAAGGATCCTGGCCCCCCATGCTGCTTGCCCAGTGGAAGAAATCAAACGAACAGTTGCCACCTCCAGGGGTGTTATGAACGGTACGTGACAGACGGAAGATAATTTTTGGAAGAAGGTTAGTGAAGTGGTGAGAGACAGAGCAACTAAAAAGCAGTAAAGGAATTAGTGGAGAAGAATATGGACAGGCTATTGACATAACGGCCTGCCCTCACACGATCTTCCTCTGCAAGGACCAGGAATCCCACTGCCCCAACCCCAGTGTGCCACGCCGAGAGCACCACGTGCAGTGTGACTGCCCCCTGGCTAGCCAAAGTCCAACTTAGACCTGGATGTGGGCTGTACTCACCAGAGGATCAAAGTTGGGAAGGAAGAGTGCAATGATGATGACGGGTAGACAAGAATGAGAGCACAGACAAGTGAAAGCAGCAAAGAGAAAGCAGTTGAAGAGGAGGCCTAAGATGAAGACGCAGAAGCAGCAAGATGAAAAGGTCGACTTCTGAGATTGCAGGAGCAGATGTTTCCTGGGCCCAGGTGAAGATCACCAGTGATTCTGAGGATGGGAGGAGGAGTCGTTCAACCTGCCACTCAGAGGAAAGAGGCAGTGAGCAACAGGAGGCTGCAATACTGGTAGACGACTGCCCATGGAGAAGGCTGGGGTCCCTGGCACCCTTGTGAGTGCAGTACTTGGACAGCCAGCTGCAAGAAGAAACCACAATGCCAGTCCGGAACCTGGCGCTGGGCAAGCATCCGTTCGACGTTTCCGCCCCCACTGCTGCTGCTGCCTTGGCTCTGGATTCTCCAGGACCATTATCGCTGACGCGCCCACTTCTCTCCAGGAACATGTCGTACTGGTTGCGAATCCTAACAGCTGAGGAAGGGCCAGCAGGATGCCATGGCATCGGCCAGGGACCTTGACCAGGGGAAGCACGAGGGTACCCAACATCGTTGGATAGAGGTTACGATAGGAGGAAGGACAAGACCAGGGCGATGGTGCCCGACATCTATGGGAAACTGCACCCAAGGTTGATCAGGGAGGAGCATTGTGTCAGTGACAAGAGGAGCCATCTGGAAGGTACCTTGGCACTTTGTACCAGAGGACCCGGTGCCACCTGAGAAGCCTTGCGTTCAAGGTGGCCAGGCTTCTATGATCTGCTGGTGACATACGGACTCCACCGACTCAACTGACGTACTGCAAGGACTCAATAGGGCCAACACGGGGTGGAAGGTGGTACTCACGCACATTTGGAGAGGATGCTGGGATCGACAAGTTTAGAGTATATGCGTGTTTGCACACAAAACGAGTTGCCCCTGCGCCACCGTATCACCAGGCATCGACGGGCACTACCTCATCTTCACGGGTTCCAGTGTGCAGTTCTGCTGTCCAGCGTGAATGAGATGCAGTACAACGCAGCGTTCAGAGGAGTTGCCAGGCGGTGAAGATCCTCACGGAGATACCGAAGTATTTACTGGTCAACATGCCACTGTACCAGCAGAGGTCTCCTCACCAGCATGGTCCAGGCTTGAAGCGGGGAGTTTTCCCGTCGAGCTGCAGGAGATCAAGTGTGCAAGGTGTCCCACTCAGATGGCCATCCTCACCACAGCTCAGTCGCTCGTGTACATGTGGACCAGAAAAAGCATGGGATGACTGGCAAAGAACCGAACACATGGATATTCCTTAGTCAAGTACTGCTGCAGGTGTACTTCAAACTCTATACATCAAGGTTCACCACAGACTAGAGGGACGGCCCCAAGGCACATCCTCACGCAGCTCAGAGTGATGATGAGGTCGCAGACCAAAAAGGTCCAAACAGCTGTGACTTCTACGTGAGGACAGGAGGATGTTCGCACACTCAGTATGTTTCCTCTCGCTGATGGCGAGTCAGAGGAGGACGAACCGCAGGTTCGCCGGGACCCAGATTTTGAAGCGAGGGCTGGCGAGTGAGTTAGGGGACACCAGTGTAAGAGCTCGCATCACAACCCAGCTGAAACTTGTCAACCACAGCTTGCAGACAGTTGATCAGCTGGCAGCCTGGGCCAGGTGCACGACGCCGGCATTCACCTGTTTCACTGTCGGGGATCAGAATCAAGGCGATCCTGGTCAAGCCGATACGAGGTTCGGAGTTCCTCTATCCACACTCAGAGCACGAAAGAGTCGTGAAGCAGGTGACAGAGGCTGCCGGCAAGCAGTGGTGGGGAAGCAGGCCAGAGCCGGTTCATCGGGCTCGGGGCCCAACACCGGGAGACCATGCCATGCTTCAGGTCTAAGAAGGACAGGATGGGACACGTTCTAGGCAAAAGTAGAGGATTGTGACACTGTGATGTAGTGCCTGATGGAACCAACTGATCAGAAAGAGCTACCACCGCTAGTCATGGAAATCAGATTGTGCATGATGCAATAAAACAGGACCAACCGGACACTGCGTACTCATTTAAGCATTATTCGATAAGGGTGCAATTAAAAGTGCGTTTTGCATAGTAAGAATTGCTCAAATGCAAAAATGGAAGGAGATAAAATTGTCTTAGAATTCCATTTTACATAGAAATTGGCATGCCAAAGTTGAGAAAAAGAAGAAGGACCTACTCAGGATCAAGCTGGATGTAAATGCATGAATGGCATTTTCTTGTAGTGTTAATTCCTTGTCTTGTCATGTGTCACATTGTTAGATGTTTATGAACTAGCAGTCAATAAATGTCATTTTCATTCAGGTAGTGCTATCTGTGAATATATTATATGTCTACTTTAGTAACTTCTTCGCTATAGACAGCTGGATTAGAGCAGATAACCAGTTCAATATTCGTTTGAGCACAACAACCGGAAGACTAGAAACAGTCAGACGGTTACTCAAGCAGAGGAGAGCTGATGAGGCAGGTTTCCTATGTCTTCACTCAACAAAGGTTCGTTGGGCTGCATATTTATGCATTAGTGGAGTGGCATATGTAGTCCTAGTTATACCAATATAAATCAGTTTTGCAGCATATTTTCGAATTGCATATTATACTAATACCAAATATATATATATAGTTATATATAGCATATTATATATTATATATATATATATATATATATATATATATATATATATATATATATACTATATATATATATATATATATATATATATATATATATATATAATTATATATATATATATATAATATATATATATATATAATAATAATATATATATTATATATATATATATTATATATATATATATTATATATATATGTATATTATATATCGTATATTATATATATAATATATATATATATATATATATATATATATATATATATATATATATATATATTCCATATATATTCCATGAATACAGTGAGTATGTACATATTCCAGGTGGTGATTCATCTTTGAAAACCATTGTGACGGCTGGACCCCACTCTTGGTCCGGCCACCAGCTGAGCAGCTTGTAACAATTAAGGGTCTGGGAGGTGCAGGAGAAATTCCAGCATCAACACCAACATAAACATTGAAAATCTTTCCATCAAAAGGGGAGACCAGGTCATGGACGGTCCTTTAGGGGAATCTCATTAAGACAAATTTTTTTTTAATTTTCACAATTTCAACTTTCCTTTTTACAAAGCACGTTTTCGGTGCAAGAAGTTTTTGTGTGAATCTATCTTTTGCCATGATAACGCAAAGAATTTTGGGAAGCTTGAAAAATTTTATTTTATAAACTGATTTTTCAACTGATTAACTGGTCGACCCAAAAATGGTTCTGGGTTCATTGTGTGGGGGTTTGGGGAAAGCTTTTCGCTGCTGATTTAAAAAATGGGCATTTTTTTTTAGCACTAAAATTTTTTTAAAATATCGGCTTTTAAAAAAAATTTTTAATAGCTATTATAATTATATACATAAAATTATAAAATTAAATCGAAACAATCCCCTATTTTAATTAATTACTCGAAATTTAAATTCGGGGTGGTGCCTCGGCTTATTGGACCTAATGTACATATCTAAAAAAAATATACTTAAATTATTTTCCCAAAATATGTTCCCCCCTCCTCTTCTAAGTGTGAGCCCACAAAGTTTTTCCCATGAGTGTTCACATCAAAGCTAACAGAGTTTGTTTTCCTTTTGGAAGAAGCTTGAATTTCTTTATGTCTACGACGAAACGGGTGATGAAACCCCTTCTTGTAGAAAATTCCTTTCCTTGAGACGAGATCCAGGATTTTCACTTTTCTCCTTGGGTAGATCTGGCCCCCTCAAGGTCATTTTCATTTCCTGCTGTGAATTTGGGCTCTCTTTTCTGCCATTTCTTAAAAGTCGTATCCATGGGATTATCCCCCTCGTCGAATCTGATTCCTTTTATACGGGGGGGCCAATTTTTGTGGATATGTTTTCCTTTTTCTATTACCTGAGCGACTACCAGCCTAAGATCAAATATTCTAAATGTAATGTAACTGAAAACATCTTACCCCCACTCGAGGATGAGAGAGAGAGAGAGAGAGAGAGAGGGGAGAAGAAGGGGAGAGAGGAGAGAGAGAGAGAGAGAGAGAGAGAAAGAGAGAGAGAGGAGAGAGAGAGAGAGAGGAGAAAAGAGAAGAAAAAGGAGAGAGAGGAGAGAGAGAGAGAGAGAGAGAGAGAAAAGGGGAGGTAGAGAGAGAGAAAAAGGAGAGAGGAAGAGGAGAGAGAGAATATTTTTTTGCAGAAACTGTAACACGCTACAATTATGATATAAAAAATTGTTAAAATACAATTACAGAGCACCACTTACATTATTAATGAGATGTTGGCACGGGGCTTTCTGTCGAAATTTTGGTGTAGTTAGGGCTGTAGTTGGTGATTGCTAGTTTTAAGCAGGCATCCAGGTGTTCATCTGACTTTTGATGGGTATTTTGTTTTGATGTTTTTCGGTGTGAAATTTTGATTCACGAGGTAGGTGAACCAAAAAACTGTTAGTACAGGGAAAAATTTTTCTGACATTGGGATCTTTTCTCACTGAGAAGGTTCCAGAAACTGCCTCCTTTTTGCCATGGTTTTGATTGAATATCATTTTGCAGTTTCAAAATCCTTTTAAAATTTCAGATGTATCCAGTTAAATAATGAGGCCTTCTAGATGCAATATCTTCAACTCTGTGCCTTACCAAGGGAAAAACACATGTATGTTGCAACACGTTCCACGCGCTATTTTTTGAAAAGCCTGTCAAAATCTGGGGGGGGGTTTGTACCTGTTCAGTATGCGCCACTGTTAAACTGATCACATTTTTTACCTTGTTTTCCAGTTCTGACATCATATTTCTAAAATTTCTCAGGCATGTTGCTGTAGCGGGAAAACACTAGTTTTAGTTTCTGCTTAATCTGTCACAGCCTAAATCTTTTAAACTATGTTTATCTTTTTTTTGCAAATCTAATTTCATTTTCATTAAACTACCGTTTGTCTACTAAGAATGCTAAATCCAGCGCCATTTTCTTGTCAATTGGGGTGATGAAAAGGCCGTCTTTTGGGGCCAAAAAACTTTTTTTTTCAGGTAGCAGACTCTAAATTTTTGGAGAAATTTACCTCTGTTTAACCCACCTGACATCTGTATGCAACAACGATCAATGTTCTGCTTCATTTTCTTGTAACTGACTTCGAAAAATCGTCTCTGAAGACTTCTGGCCCAATTTGAATTTACAATTTTGAAAGAAATGTCCTGACTTCTGTCATTTAAACCATTTTACCACAAAGTGCTTTTTGATGATACACAATGATAATTAAAAAAGTCGGGAAATCTATCATCCCCCTGCAAAGGGCAATGAACCCTTTGGGTTCCCCAAAATCATCGCTGGTGCCCCATCATTTTCATTGATCGAGCTTGTTTACGGAAACGTGTTTTGTTGCAAAATCATTTGAAATTTTTAAAAAATGTCCCACCTGGGGGTTTTTCCTTTTTAATGTAGAACCTTTAGTATTCCCCTCCTTTGTGTCAATCTTTGAACACCTTTCTAAAAAAATGCACAGTTGTGATGTATCGATCATGTCATAGTTTCTCAAATGCAATAAAAAAGAAGCACACTACGTATGTCCTTTTCAGTTGTTCACCCAAATCCTCAGCCCCAAATTTACAGCGCCTCATAACATGTTTCTTTTTAACTGAACTTCTTTAATAGCGACATAATTTCAGACTTTTTTTTTGAAATTTTCAACAATGATTCTGCTGTTCTGAAAAGCCTCCTTTTAAGTTTCTATCCTGAAAAAAGTTTTTTTTTGCTTTGCGAGTACTTCGGCTCCCTTGAACGATGCAATGGTTGCTCCTTTGATTTTTTAAATCGCTCCTGAAAAAGGCTTTTGCTGAAAACGTGCCTTTTTGTTCTCGAATTTTTTCCTTTTTCGTAGCTCATTTTGGGAGGAAAACATGTCATATTTTTGTGAAGACTTTTTTTAAAAGCCTTTTGATTCCTTTTTTCCCAGGCTGGGGATCTGAAAAACAACACACACACTTCGTTGTTTATGGGAAAAAAAAAAATCTTCCTCCCACTCCTTGTGAAAAGGGAAGTTTTACTTTTTTTAGCACTCGATCCGCTCCAGATCTTTTTGGTTTTAGTTGATGCTAATAACCTTAATAACCTGTTCGAAAACGAAAAACGTATTTTCACGGGCGAGTTTTGCTTCGCCTAGTCACTGATGTGTACTGGTTGGGCGCTGCTGTTCGCGGGAATACGTATGTAAAAAGCCTTTACAACGGGTGTATGAAAATAAACTAAAATAAATGCAGCTTTTTTCCCCTCCTTAATATTGACTTGGGAATATTTTTTATTACTGACTATTTTAAGCCCTCAGAAAATTTTTTTACGAGACACTGATCCCAAAACCCCCCACACGTCCAAAGTTTGCTGAAAACGTGGAGGCTTGGGCGGGGGGGGAACAGAGATGCCAATTATTTTGCGTTACACTTATCAATAGATTACGGGGTAGACAAGACACCCTAACTCTGAGTAAACTTTTTTTTTAAAAAGTACAGTATTTTTAAAATAACAAAAACCACACTGGGCCCACAAGTAATGAAATTTATAAATCAGGTTTTTTAAAAGCAAACACCTTCACCTTCCTGTTCGAACGCGTACGGTCTGTCCCTGGGACGAACGCGTACGGTTCCTGTCCACGGTCATTTCCGCCAAACCCCCCCCCGGCTTAAAGGGTGCCAGTGCTGATAACACAGGGGGTTCTGTCTTTATAAATAATTTTATGAATGTATGGTGGTCAGACAGTCCCTCATTATGAAAATAAATTAACTTTTCCCAGAAAAAAAGAGATATAAAATCCTATCTGATACTTGGAATTTCTATTGCAGCTTTTGCATGGCAACTTCTGAAGGGCCAAAATTTTTAACATACAGTAGTTGATCGACATAAAAAAGGCTTTGATGACCCTCGTCGCGATCGACTGGTTGGCCCCCCTGACTTTTTTTAGCATTTGGCAATTTGGGAAAATTTGGGGAAATGGGGGATCAGGACCTGGGGCACGGCCTGATGGCAGAAAGGGACGTCGGATACCTGATTTTTTGCTCGCTTTTTTCTGAATATCCTTTGATGTTGTGAGGCGAAGTAGCATCGTACTGTGATCCTTTTGTTTACGCCAAACCATTGGGGTGCCGAAATGCCAGCCTATGGCCGTTTGCCACGCATCCTTCATTCAAGTGGTTCACACAGGGTTTTTCATGCTACGTAGGGGCCCACTTCTTATCTTTATCACCTTTTTCGCACTTGAAATAATGCAGAAAGCTGCTTTAAAATTCTTTGTAAGAGTTTCTTCAGACTGTCAGGGGTAAAAATTCCCCCAAAGTAACAAAAAATTCCGTGCATTTTTACACAGTTACGGCGCTCCATCACAGCCCTTAAAAAGGTTAAAAATACGGTAAACCACTAAAAAAAGACCCTAAATCAAAACATCATATCTGCAAAGAAAAATTTTGTTTAAACTATGTCAATAGCTGTCGATCAGTAGTAAAAATGTATACCAAACCCGCTAACCCCTCGCCAAAAACCCGCGCGCACACCCCCCCCCGCTCACTGCACAACCACACTGCTCAAAAAAACTGCACTGCCCTAAAAAGGCTTGAAAAAAAAAAGTTAAGAGTTTAAATGAAAAAATTGGTGAAACCCATTTCTGTGATTTTACCTATTTTTTCATGAAAATTGCGTCTGGGGTTTTCAAAAATGGACGTGATAGAGTTTTTGAACATCAGATTCGAGTTCGCGGGTCGATTTACCCATAATCACTTTATTTAGTCCCGAACCTATCTTTGATTTTTTTTTTGTCGACCAGGATTTAGAACCCTCAGGGGTTTAATAATGCCCTTTCATATAATACCCCCCGCCTTATCAGATTGGCTCCATTGCATGTATACTCCCTTTCAAAATGATTCAACGTAAAGTCTTTTTATATTTTTTTTGTTTTTGAAGAGAAAAGCATGATCTTTTTTTTTGACGTTTTCCTCCTTTACAGGAAAGCATTGGAAAAAATCAGGCTCAGGTTCTGAAGTGAAAGGAAAGAAATTAACTTAGCAGAAAGAATGGACCAGCCCAGAGAGAAAAAAAAGATAGAAGAACCAAAAACTTGAGAAATTATTCCAGAACTCTTACACTTGTGAAGAATTAGAGGATTTGGGCTAGGAAAGGGTGCAGAGACAAGCATTTTTATCTAAATTGGTACATTATAAATATTTCATATTAATTATTTCATCCAGAAATCACGACCCCTCATACTCTCTCTCTCTCTTCTCTTTTCTCCTCCCCTCTCTCCCCCTCTCTCTCTCTCTCCGCACAATAAAAAACCCTTTCCCCCTCATGTGTTTTACCTCTCCTGCTGTAGAAACAGTATAGTCGCCACCTGCACTAATGTCGCCAGCCGCCATATATTACGAATTATAGCATCACTACTGATGTGTCTGTGCCACTGAAGATGATACACAGTAGTTTATATCATGCCTGTATAATCTACCCTGTTTCAGGGTTGTTTTATACTTTGTATCTGCAAGTATATATGGGTTCAAATTTCCCTACTCGTTTTTTTTCGCGCGGCGACGACGGCGGGAGGACACTCAGAACATAAACACTAATTGGCGACTTTATTGTAGGTCGCCACTCTGGTGATATTTTTGTAATTTGTTCCTTTATAGCCATAATATGACACAGATGAAGACACAAAATGACACAAACTCTCCAGATAGCCACTTTTAACTTTCCTGAAATCATGGATGTATAAATGAAAGTATTAACGCCACCAGACGTTTCCTATTTTTTTTTTAGTTTTGGGTAAAAATATTCCATTTTCTATTTTAGCGCTCTAGGGATCACTGAGGCTTTAGGACACACTATGGTAAGCTAGATTTTCTCGTAACTTCATCGTATCTGGGTAAAAATTGACCATGTTAGACCCCCCCGCCGCTCGCACCCCCGTCATCGACGCACAAGCTCACCACCTTCACTCGTATAGGTATCTATATAGATATTATATAGATATATAGATCTTTATAGATATAGGTATAGGATGACAGCCAGTACAAGTCAGGAGGATTTTAGACATCAGATCACCAACCTGGTTACAATAAGTGGGGTGGCGCCCCATGACACCCGCACCTGCGAGTGCATAATAGCCTCATTGGAGGAGGGGACCAGCTGCCTAAATGCTCTCCAAAGAGATGTACAGGATGTAAAATAATCATGAACCAAAAGAACAAAAAATTGAAGACTGCCAATGACGTTTTGGGGAAAAAGGCCCGATGGTCATTACTTCAAAACAAAGTTTTTTTAATAAAAAAAAAAATACACTCTAAGAAAAACTAATGAACCTATTCAAAATGTTTTAGTTGCAACCAAAACAACAATGAAGGACTAAAAAAATCTCCCGAGGCTAAATACTTCTAAGTAAAAAAAATAACTATACTATACCAAAAACAAAGAAAAAAAAAAAAAATTCACCAAAAATGATGAGTTGTTTTTCTCTCTCGCCCCTTTCCCAACCTCTCTCATCTCTCGATCTCTCGCTCTACTCTCTATCTCTATCTGCTCGTCTCTCTATCTCTCTCTCTCTCTCTCCTCTCTCTCTCTATCTCTCTCTCTATTATATATATATATATATATATATATATATATATGATATCTACTAATATATATATATAAATTATGAAAAAGCTATCTAAAAAAAATATCTGAGAATTTAGTTCAGAGAAAAAATTTACTAGACATATACATATATATAGTATATATATATATATATATATATATGTAATACAGATGAAGAACAGTAAAGTAGTGTTCCGTTCAAAATGTTCAAAAAAATGGCGTATTTTTGAAAGAAAAAAATTATTATGCGAAAACGTCTGCTGCTTCACCTTCAACCTTTATCACAGATATCATGATATTACCTACACTATTGTCTACAACCTTTATCACAGATATCATGATATTACCTACACTATTGTCTACAACCTTTATCACAGATATCAGGAATTACCACACATTGTCTACAACCTTATCAAGATATCATGGATATTACCTACACTATTGTCTACAACTTTATCACAGAATATCATGATATTACCTACACTATGTCTACAACCTTTATCACAGCTATCAGATATTACCTACACTATTGTCTGACAAACCTTATCACAGATATCATGATAATACTACACTATTGTCTACAACCTTATCACAGATATCATGATATTACCTACACTATTGTCTACAACCTTTATCACAAGATATCATGAATTACTACACTATTTGTCTACAAAACTTTATCAAGATTATAATGATATTACCTACACTATTGTCTACAACCTTTATCACAGATATCATGATATTACCTACACTATTGTCTACAACCTTTATCACAGATATCATGATATTACCTACACTATTGTCTACAACCTTTATCACAGATATCATGATATTACCTACACTATTGTCTACAACCTTTATCACAGATATCATGATATTACCACACGATTGTCTACAACCTTTATCACAGATAATCATGATATTCCCTACATATTGTTAAAACCTTTATCCCAGATATCAATGACATTACCTGATACACACTATGTCTACAACCTTTATCACAGATATCATGATATTACCCTACACTATTGTCTACAAACCCTTGATCACAGATCTCATGATATTACCTACATATCGTCTACAACCGTATCCAGATATCAGATATTACCTACACTATTGTCTACAAACCGTTAATCACAGATATCTGATATTACTACATATTGTCTACAACTTATCACAGAGATCAGAATTTACCTACACTATTGTGACAACCTTTATCACAGATTTCATGATATTACCTTACACTATTGTGTAAAACTTTTCACAGATATCATGATATACCTACACTATTGTGTACACCTTTAATCACGATATCATGATCTTACCTACACTATTGTCTACAAACCTTTACACAGATATCATGATATACCTAACTATTGGTCTACAACCTTTTATCAAGATATCATGATAGTACCCCTACACTATTTCTTACAACCTTATCACAGATATAAGGATATTAACTACACTATTGTCTACAACCTTTATCCACAGATATCATGATATTACCTACATATTGGTCGACAACCTTATCACAGATATCATGATATTACCTAAACTATTGTCTACAAAAACCTTTATCACAATATCATTGATAATTACCTACACTAGTGTCTTACAACCTTTATCACAGATATAATGATATTACCTACACTATTGTTCTACAACCTTTATCCCAGATACATGATATACCTCCCACACTATGTCTACAACCTTATCACAGATATCCATGATATTACCTTACACTATTGTATACAACCTTTATCAAGATATCATGATATTACCTACACTATTCTACACCTATATCACAGATATCATGATATTACCTACACTATTGTCTACAACCTTTATCACAGATATCATGATATTACCTACACTATTGTCTACAACCTTTATCACAGATATCATGATATTACCTACACTATTGTCTACAACCTTTATCACAGATATCATGATATTACCTACACTATTGTCTACAACCTTTATCACAGATATCATGATATTACCTACACTATTGTCTACAACCTTTATCACAGATATCATGATATTACCTACACTATTGTCTACAACCTTTATCACCAATATCATGATATTACCTACACTATTGTCTACAACCTTTATCACAGATATCATGATATTACCTACACTATTGTCTACAACCTTTATCACAGATATCATGATATTACCTACACTATTGTCTACAACCTTTATCACAGATATCATGATATTACCTACACTATTGTCTTCAACCTTTATCACAGATATCATGATATTACCTACACTAGGTCCTACAACCTTATCACAGATATCATGATTATTACCTACACTATTGTATACAACCTTTATCACAGATATCATTGCTATTACCTACATATTGTCTAACAACCTTATCACAGATATCATGATATTACTACCATATTGTCTACAACCTTTATCACAGATATCATGATATTACCTACACTATTGTTACAACCGTATCACAGATTCATGATATTAACTACACTAGTGTCTACAACCTTTATCACAGATATCATTGATATACCTACACTATTGTCACAAACCTTTATCACAGATATCATGATATTACCTACCACTATTGTCTACAACCTTATCACAGATATCATGAATGACCTACATATGTTCTACACCTTTATCACAGAGATCATGATATTACCTACCTATTGTCTACAACCTTATCACAGATATCATGATATACCTACACTTTGTCTACAACCTTATCACAGATATCATGATATTAACCTACATATTTGTCTTACAACCTTTATCACAGATATCCATGATATTACCTACACTATTTGTCTACAACCTGTATCACAGATATCAGATATTACCTACACTATTGTCTACAACCTTTACACAGATCATCATGATATTACCAACACTATGTCTACAACCTTTATCACAGACTATCATGATAATTCCTACCCTATTTGTCTACAACCTTTATCACAGATATCATGATATTACCTACACTATTGTCTACAACCTTTATCACAGATATCATGATATTACCTACACTATTGTCTACAACCTTTATCACAGATATCATGATATTACCTAGACTATTGTGTACAACCTTTATCACAGATATCATGATAATTACTACAACTATGTGTACAACCTTTATCACAGATATCATGATATTACCTACACATTGTCTACCAACCTTTATTCACAGATATCATGATTTACCTACACTAATTGTCTACAACCGTTATCACAGATATCATGATATTTACCTACACTATTGTCTACAACCTTTATCACAGATATCATGATATACACTACACTATTGCCTACAACCTTTACACAGATATCATGATATTACCTCACACTATTGTCTAACAACCTTATCCACAGATATCATGATATTACCTACACTATTGTTCTACAACCTTCTATCACAGATATCATTGATATTACTACACTATTGTCTACAAACCTTTATCACAGATATCATATATTACCTACACTATGTCTACAACCTTTATCACAGAGATCATGATATTACCTACACTATGTCTACAACTTATCAAAGATATCATGATAATTACCTACAATATGTCTACAACCTGTATCACAGATATTCATGATATACCTACACTATTGTCTCAACCTTTATCACAGATATCATGAATATTACCTACACTATTGTCTACAACCCTTGTATACAGATAACATGTATTACCTCCACTATGTCTACAACCTTTATCACAGATATCATGATATTACCTACACTATTGTATACAACCTTATCACAAGATATATGAAATTACCTACACTTTGTCTACAACCTTTATCACAGATATCATTGATATGACCTACACTATGGCTACAACCTTTATCACAGATATCATGATATTACCTACCTATTGTCTACAACCTTACACAGGATATCAGATATTTACTACATATTGTCTTACAACCTTTATCACGATATCATGATATTACCTTTACATATTGTCTACAACCTTTTATCCCAGATATCATGATATTACCTATTTTATGTTTTTTAACCCACCCCCCCCCACCCCCCCCCCCCCCCCCCCACCCAAACTTTTTAAATTGTCTACAAACCTTTATCACAGATATCATGATATTTATTACACTATTGCTACAACCTTCCTATCACAGATATCTGATTACCTACACTATTGTCTAAACCTTTACTCACAGATATCATGATATTACCTACACTATTGTCTACAACCTTTATACAGATATCATGCTATTACCTCACTATTGTCTACAACCTTATCACAGCTATCATGATATTACCTAAATATTGTCTACAACCTTTATCACAGATATCATGATATTACCTACACTATGTCTAAAACTTTATCCACAGATATCATGATCATTACTACACTATTGTCTACAACCTTTACACAGATATAGATATTACCTACACTTATTGTCTACAAACCTTATCACAGATATCATGATATTACCTACACTATTGCTACAACCTTTATCACGTATTCATGCTATTACCTACACTATTGTCTACAACCTTTATCACAGATATCATGAATTACCTACAACTATTGTCTACAAACCTTATCACAGATCTCATGATATTACTACACTATTGTCTACAAAAAATTCACTTATTACCAAAAATTTTGACCCAAAAGTGGAAACCCCCCTAGGCTACGTACGGTCTGTACATCGAAAAATAACGTTGTCCTGGCGACTTTAGTGTTACTACGGTAGACTATAGTATATATATTTATATATCTATATATAATATATTAATATATATATATATATTATAAGAGAGAGAGGAGAGACGAGAGAGAGATTGAGAGAGAGAGAGAGAGAGAGAGAAAGAGAGAGGAGACGAGAGAGAGAGAAGTTTTTGAGAGAGAGAGAGAGAGAGAGACGCGGAGAGAGAGAGAGATGCTATAATTTAGCTGAAATTTATACTGCATTTTAGATAATCAAATCAGCGTATCATGAAAAGTTATTATAAGATTTTTTCAATCTTGGTCTAGTGTATCTGTCACCCATGATAAGTGAATTTCTTTCGGGAGGGATGCAGCACTTACTCAAGACAGGACTACACATAACTTATAGATGATATTTGCAGGTCAACCTGTTGCCGCTAGAGCTGGAGCACAATTGGGAGACATAAGAACATAAGAAAATAAGGGAAGCTACAAGAGCCGCCCGGGCCTACACGGGTAGTTCCTGTACCTAACACTACCTACATCCACCTTTCATCCCCATCCATGAACTATCCAGCCTCCCCCTTAAAGCCTCCCCCCAATGCACTCCGCACTAACATACCTGTATACTGAGACCATTCCATTCATCACAACCCTCATTTGCTGAACAGTTTTTCCCTATTTCCTTTCTAAATCTAACGCTTTTCCAGCTTGATATCCGTTACTTCTTGTTCTACCCTGGTTAAAGCCGGTAAGAACTTTTCCTACCTCTACTTTATTAAATCTTATCCACTTTAAAAACTTCTATCAGATCGCCCCTTACTCTGAGTTTCTCTCGTGTGAGTGTAATTTTAATAACTTTCAATCTCCTCTCATAACTAAAGTTACGCATCCCTTGTATCATTTTTGGTCATTCCTTCCGGCACTTTTTCTAAACAACACTATATCCATCCTGTAATATGGAGACCAAAACTGGAAGCATAGTCTAGGTGAGGCCGACTAGGCAGATAAAGCTTTAGAATAAAATTCCGCACTTCTACTTTAACACTTCTGGTTAAGAATCCTAATACTCTATTAGCTTATTTCTGGCCGCAATACATTGTTCCTAGGTCGGAGGTCGGGCTCACCCTCATCCAAAGATCTTTTTCACCTTCTGATCTTTTCAGCGATTAACATTGCTTATGGGTATCTATTACCAGGGTTTTTCTACCAAACATTCATAACGTTTTAATTAATATCATCAATATAAATTCCATCTGCCAATCTGACTGCCACTTCGTTAATTTATCTAAGCTCCCTGCAATTATGTTTACTCAGCTGTGATCCAATAATCCGACCTAACTTAGTATATCAGCAAACTGCTGATATCACTGCTAATCCCACTATCCAAACGTCGTTGATGTAAATCAAAAATACGTAATGGGCCCAAAACAGACCCTTGTGAAACTCCACTTGTCACAGTCCCATTCAGATTTGAACCATTAATTGTAACCCTTTTGGTTGCCTATACTTAGCCAAGCTCGATCCAATGAAGAACCTTCCCATCTATACAGAGCCCTAAAACCTTATTAAGAGTCGCTCGTTGTGGTTACTTGTCAAAATGCCTTATAAAGCCAGATATATTTATATATAATCCTTATCATTATCTGCCGTCTCAAAACTTTGCCCATAAAAACTCAATAATTGGTGAGGACATGACCTACCCTTGGTGAATCCATGTTGTAAATCATTGAGATTTCTGAGCCTGAGACTCAGTGAGGCGCACGTGTGCCAAGTTGGGCACCTATGCATTGTGGTCCCACTATAACCTCAGGGCCGGGAAAAATAAACGACTTCCAGAAGCTAACAATCTACAGGGTTCTGCCATTAGTAAGTACCTAAAAAGGCTTATAAAACAAATCAGTGTAATGTTTGTATAAAGTTAGATTAACATTGCAATGATTTAACCGTGATCCATTAAAGACACACTGCACTTCAGCCTACGCGTTGATGTTATGGCCTAAATCCCCTCTTGTCTCCCTCCTTCCTCCAAGCCACTGCTGCTCCTCCAATACGGGATCCTAAATGGTGCAAGGTTTGATTAATCTCTTGGTTATTTCCCATCCTCGACATATAATAAAGTAAAGTAAGTCATTATAAAGATTTGTGGCAATAGAAGACTTTCTACTAGAATTGCATGAGTCTTCAGTTCTCCAAATATTGGCATACCAAGTATACACCCTGGATTTAAAAAGTATTTGGACATATAACATTTCCAATCTATTTCCCGAACTCCGGCAACATTTGTGGGGAGGTGGGGCATAGGCCACCATGGCCCCCCCCCCCCCACCCCCCCCCCCCCCCCCCCCCCCCCCCCCCGGCAGCGCTGCTGGTAACGAGTTATTTACACAGGATCTATAATTTTTATTTTTCAGAATTCACTGACACTTAAAATTCTAGAGCCTTTTTGTAAGGTAAAATAGTATGTTCCTCGTATAGAGTGATAGGATTAATTCGCAAACCTTGTGGTTCTACTCCATACATATATCCACATTTATGGCTTGGTGTAAATATCTATATAATAAGCAGGAACTGCTACTGCCGGAGTTGTGTAAATATCTATATAATACAGCAGACTGCTACTGCCGGAGTTGTGTAATATCTATATAATACAGCAGATGCTACTGCCGGAGTTGTGTAAAATCTATATAATACAGCAGACTGCTACGCCGGAGTTGTTGTAAATAATCTATATAATACAGCACACTGCTACTGCCGGAGTAGTTCGTTTTAAATATCTATATAATACAGCGACTGCTGCTGCCGGAGTTGTGTAAATATCTATATAACAGCAGACTGCTACTGACGGAGTTGTGTAAATATCTATTTAATACAGCAGACGCTACTGCGGAGTTGTGTTAAATATCTATAAATACAGCAGACTGCTACTGCCGGAGTTGTGTAAATATCTATAAAATACAGCAGGACTGCTACTGCCGGAGTTGTGTAAATTCTATAATACAGCAGACTGTACTATGCCAGATTGGAGTTTGCATGGTAACAATTTCGGAGACGGAAACCTGCATATGGTTACGCCGATTCCCACGCCCATTAATATATCCAAATAAATTTTTTTCATTTAATATCGTACCACCATGCATGCTTAGGACCCTTATATTGAAAAATCATAAAACATACAAAATTATACTTAATGAAGTGATTTAGTTTCATAGATGAATGCCATTCAGTTTTTCAAATTAATTTCAATTATAGTGTTTTTCTCTTTTTTTTTTCGCAGGCGCCTACGGTCTCGCCATCCAATATTCACATGATGGTCTCTTCCTTTGAACTCCTCAAGGCCGTGGACCATGGCACAGAAAGTCTCCATTTGGGGACGGGGACCGGGAACTCACTTCAACAGCTCTCCCTATGGCCTCTACCATTTCTCCCTCTCCACTTGCTCAAACCATGCACGTCCATCGCCTTACTCTCAACTGGCACTTCCACTTTAACAAACTCTCCCCCAATGCCTCACCACCTTTCTCTCCTCTTCACGTGCCCAAACCACCTCAATACTCCTTACTCTCACCACTGTACTCAGCTCCTTCAATGCACACTTTTCTTGCCACCTCTTTACTGGACCGACTCATCTCTCCATGTGATGATTTCCCAGTCAACTATCTTCAAACACTCTCCGATCAAACCAACCAACACCAGCCTCCAACTTTTCGTCAAAGCCCATGTCTCAGAAACCCTACAGCAATGTTTATCAGCAGTCCTGGTGGGTCTCTCCACTCCATCCTCGCTATCTAACATGTCACCAACCTAACCAAAACTGTTTCACTTCTTCTATTCATCACCCCACAGTTTCTAGAGATGCTTACCTCTTCTTCTGGCGAGCCCCTCTTGTTGATTCTTCTCATACCACACGGGACACCAAAAATCGACCACTCTATTCAGTTTCGTAATCCGAACACTTTTATGGCACCACTTGTCCACATTCCTTGCAACGATAGTTTGCTGCTAACTACACTACCGCACACGCCACACGGTCACTGAGCGCCCTTGTTCCCTAAAAAACCGTGAAGCGGGAGAGTCCGCCCTGGACAATATGAAAATAATATTTTAATATAACATATTTTGAGGTTCCAATGGTCTATGGCAACCACCCTGGCCTTGGCTTTCGAATGGTGGAAAATATTTATTTCAGTCGGACATTTTTTTAATGCCCATAGCGAGGGGCATTTAAACTTTCAAAAACTTTGTAAAAAAAAAAAAAAAAAAAAAAAATTCTATGTGATATTTCCCTATATCAAAACGAGCCTTTAAAAAAAAAACAACAACAACAATTCAGGGTGAAGTTGTTACCCAGGTAACAATTCTGAACAATTTTGGATATGAAAAGTGCCACCTGTTGAAAACAATGTTTGGCAGGCAATGTTGTTACATCCAAAGGCCGGACAAGAGATCAGAGAACAAGCCACCAAGAAACACAATAAACAACAAGAGCAAGGACAGACCAAGGAAGGCAGCACAAAACCAGGCACCTGGTGAATGTTGCTGAACCTTGCCACCATGAGGGGCGTTGGCGCCCGCCCCCTCGCCTTGGAGCATTAATTAATACCTTATAAGGGGACAAGGTGCAGATTCATTTTAGCATGCATCATGTGATTATGATCCATAAACTGCATATGCAAGTAGCAGTGACGTACAGTGCCTCAATGCAGCGCTGAAAACTTTAGCAAAAACTTCAAACGCGTTTTTCTCAAAACCTAGTATTAAATGAACATAAAATTCATCTCTGCTTTTATTTTTGGCACGATTTCACGAAACTTTAAGACACAAAATCAAATATCGTAGAAAAAATCTGTCTGAGAAAAATGTTTGTTTTTAAGTCTTAGTTTTGATATATGGGAAAATTATCCTTAAAAAATTTTTTTGTTTTTTTTTTTTTTACAATTTTTAAAAAAAATTCGAAAAACTATTGTCAAAAATATCTCGAACAAATTGTATGTAGTAATAACAATGAATTATCACAGCTCGGTTTCACAAGGAAAGTCGGTCAAAAATGGCTGAGAAAGATGCAATTCAAAATTTCAGAAAAAACTGACCAAAACATAAGCTCTTTAATTTTTTTCAAATTCTTCCTTCCGTCTGAATCATCTGCACTGTTCATGTGACAAACAAGGCTCACTAATGTACAAAACATATACATTATTCATGAACGTAGAGAGGCAATTTAAAAATGCACGGCGGTGACTCTCCCTTAAGCGTGAATATGGATCTGTAGAGGCCTGCGGAAAATGGCAAAAACAATGTTTCCCTATTATCTAAAGAACAGGACTTTTTTTTTTATAAAACGTTATAGAGAACAAATCACGATTTACAGGCTTCCCGTGGTGCAAGCAGATTAAAATTACATGAGAAATGAGCGCACTGAGTGAGTTTAGGGCATATTTTCCGGAAAAAAAAATATCCAGAATCCCGGTGACGGAGTCACACATGCGTCAAACTCTTGCTAGTAATAAATGTGCATTTTGTAATATTAGCATACGATTCGTTGCATAGATGCTCTCCATCAAGAATAAAATAAATGTTTGCCGGATAAAAAGATAGATGTATGCGCCCCGCTCACAATAAGCTGATGGAAAGGGAACAATCACAAAGTGCGCAAAAATAAAAGCTGTTATATCTCAAGGATCGGTGTAGCAAAAAAAAGAAACAGAGAGTTGCTTAGGGTAGGTTCTCGTTGAGATTAACAAGAAGTAGTCACGCATATTTGGTCTAGGGTTAATAGTTAACATAGTAAAAATAGGGAAACGCAAATAAAGGAGTATTTGAACCATTAGTATAAATAAACAGCCTAAAACATTGGTGAGGTGGTATATCATACGGACGTGTAAATTATCTCAAAACAATTGTACATTTTCAGAAGAACAATAATCATGCTCTATATAATATTCTCCAACAGAAGCATAGTTTGGTTTTTAAAAGTGGCGTACACTATATCTTTACGGGGATAAATAAGGCTTACAAAAGGTCACAGGTGCTTTTTGGTTAGCTAATACAGGGAAAAACCAAGAACTCGGCCCGGATCCTCACTTACAATTAATATTTACTCCTAAATGTTTAATCTAAGTGTAAAAGTTGGTATTACGGAAATGAATTGCGATCCTCATCCACTTTGAAGTGTAGGTATTAGCAGACCCTGGCTACTTTGAGTGTAAGCCCGTTGCTATGGACGCTGTTTACAAAACCAAACGACCCAACGAAATGAAAAGAAATATATTCTAACAAAAATGAAGAAATGTATCATTTGAACGATTAAATCATACTAGTAAAACAGATAAAGCATAAATAATGTTTAACACGGAAGGAATATGTGAAAATTTGTATAAACCGACGATTATAAAGGTGTTGCACGTGGAATGTTTTCACTTCGCAAGTTCAATACACGGTGTTTCCTGTAAAACGTTGTCATCTGTAAGGTTGTGATGGTGATGTGACGCGTTCATTGGGTGTATTAAAGCTTGTATATAGTGGAGCGAGATAAGTGACATTGTAGCTACAGTGAACTAGCCCCTGTCTGAGGAAAGATAGGCAGGGTGCTCTGTGAATGAAATTTGATACGGCCGGTTTCACGTATTCATACACAGTCAGCCGAGTGGCGGGTCATACCATGGGGGACGGTTACGGTCATTTCGCCCACATGTCAGTACGCCCAACAAGTAGGCGCCAATCACAATGTGGTTTGTTCGCCCACACTCAAGATCATTCGCCCACACTAAAGTTGGCTCGCCCACAAGTATTCTTCAACAATGGGTAATAATGGAGCAGAGTCACGGTCGTTTTCAGAGTACAACAACTACTTTTATTGGTCTACAATAGGTGCTGTGTATGGTGCTAGTTTTATTTTGCGCAAAAAAAACAAAAAAAAAAAAAAAAAAAAGAACAAAAAGTGACACCCAACTAACCGTATGTTTTCAATTGAAAACCTAATTAACCAACAGTAACAGGTTTAAAGAAACCTAGCCTAACTTTTAACCACAAAATATACGATTTAGTATATTTTTTTTTTTGGTTTGCGCCAAAATAAAAATAGCACCATTAGAACAAGCACCTATTTTAGGCTAAGAAAAAGAGTTGGTGTCTCTGAAAACGAACGTGGAAACTTTCCTCCATTATAACCCAACAATGCACAAATCATGTAGTAAAAAAACTTATTAAAACCCAAGAGAAACATACAAAAATAAAATGTATGAAAACTAAGGTTTATATTAATTAGTAAAATAAAAAAAAAAGGTGCAAACTCTTGTAAAATACAAACGACCAAATCTTTGGGAAGAGCGCCCTAAGCATTCAGAGAGAGAAGTGACTGTACTTAGAATTTTGGGGAAAGCGAAGCATACAGAGAGAGGTAAAACTGAGAACTATTGATATTCTGACGTTGTTTAATTTGGCAGAGTTCATCTTTGTAGGAAAAAAGAAAAAGATAGACATAATAAT
>JACEEZ010000561.1:0-18299 GCA_016584305.1 Chionoecetes opilio
AGGGAAACCAATACGGCAACTAACATTATGGTCGAATGATTCTTTTTTAACAGCATCCGATACATCATAAATCTTCAAATGTTGTACCAAAGCACTCCCAAATTTGTCATCCGTCTTGGAAACTCTTGATTCTGCAATACGAGCACTACATAGATGTTTTTTTAAAGCTTATTATGTACCTTGACTTGTCTATGCTTCATCTTGAAGATTAAAAATATAATACTGATGGTAATGCTAAAAAATGATCTGTCATCCCGACAGGAACTGGTTAGATTCGGTAGCTACTGATCGTTTCACATAGGATGTTAATTATAATTTCAGAAATTGTTTGCTATGAGTATTTCTGCAGTTGTTATACATTACAGACCAAATCAATGATGGACTCGATGTGTGATTGAATAGCTTCTTTAGGATGCTTTCTGGCAATCAGTGATAAAAAGGTTAAAACTTTAACTCAACAAAATGGATGATTTGAAATTATTTGGGATAGAGATTAACAAATGAATTTTCGGATAAAAAACATCCTTTCAACTGGCTGAAATATTGAATATATGAGACTGAATATATTGCAGAGTTGAAAAAAGAAATTATGCACCTACTATAAAAAAAAAATATCCAGTGTCACTCTTGCAAATGTACTGTGCGTGTAGGTATAAATAAACAAAATTCGACGGCTTAAATCCCTCAAGGTAATGAAAAAGATTGTTGGCGTTGTAGGTAGGTAGGATTTATGTGTCTAATTGAAAGAAGACCTAAAA
Organism: Chionoecetes opilio; assembly: GCA_016584305.1. Lineage (NCBI taxonomy): Eukaryota > Metazoa > Arthropoda > Malacostraca > Decapoda > Majidae > Chionoecetes > Chionoecetes opilio. The sequence goes on from JACEEZ010000561.1 coordinate 759, forward strand.
CGGTATTGTTCCATGGTAACTGAATGTTGCATCATGCTAGATAAATACATGACATATAGGCTCTATATCAATTAGACTTCTAGGTCCTACCTACCTATAACGCCAATAACAATTGATTGAACATTCAATTATAATATTGTCACAATAAAGACTAACTGCTTCTTGAGAGCAACACTTAAGATGAAAACAAATGTAGCAACACAGTATATATATGAAGACACATTACACCGATTTGGCGTTGTATATCTATTCATTATTTTAATAAGCTTGGTCTTTATAAGGACAGCGACAGGCATGCAGGGTCTCCAGGCACATGGATATAAGGCTGACCGCATATCCACCAAGGAGCATCACGAACATGACCTGTTGAAGTGATAAGAGACGATTAAAGACATGCAATAATGGACAACGCCAAACGACAGGACTATCAACGTTTTGATTTTGGCTACTCCTGCCCATTATGTTACGATTTGCATTCCTAATGTAATGAATGCGAAAATTTTATCTTAACTGACTGACCCTAGAGCATATATTTTGCCTACTATCCCACCATAATACAGACCAATATTGATCTACCATGGCTCTGCAGGCGTTCTGTGAGGGAAGAATACCAATGATGAGATTGTTCCTAAATCACATATACTTCTGAGGGAAACATATATATATATATATATATATATATATATATATATATATATATATATATATATATATATATATATATATATATTATATATATATATATATATATATATTATATATATATTATATATATATACATACATATATATATATATGTATATATATATATATATTAGTGATGGACCGAATATTCGCATTCGCATTCGCACATCCACTCGTAGTTGTTTGCGAATATGCGAATATTTTAACCAAATTAATAACTGACAAAAAAAATTACAAATATATAACAAGTAAACATAATATTACACAAGCAAATGCATAAATACATTAATAGTTTAGCCGAGCGTAAGTTACAAGAATGGGGTATATATATATATTATATATATATATATATATTATATATTATATATATATATATAATATATATAATATATATAGTATATATATTATTATATATATTATATAATATATATATATATATATATATATCATATAATATATATAATATCTATATTGCGTCATCTGTGGCCACGTCATCTTGATCTGCCTCGTGATTCTGACCACGGGGTGACAAAGGAGACTGTGTGTAAATGGCTGAGGTGGATGTGCCTATCCTGTCTCCCACTTTTGTCTTCGGTAGCCCATGTAGCCTCCTCAGGTTTCTGTTTTCCCTTCCCTACTGTGCATGCTGACGCCAGCTGCTGGCAACTTACATCTTACGTAGCTTAAATAATGTTCCCTTCTGCTGTGTCTTCTACGTGAGCTAGTTCCCTGCCTCCTGCTGTTGGCACACTCCATTGGCTTCCTGCAGTGCTTTTATTACGCCTTGTGCATATTGTACCAGCATTACTGTATGTTACGACTGTCCCTTTCCACACTCTTTGTTGCAACTTCAACAAGCTGCTAAGTACTACCCTAATCCTACCACGTTGTACGTATGAAATAGTTCCTTGGATGTTTGCATTTTTTGTCGTTATTTCTTTTTTTGATTTATTCGTTCCGAAGTGCTATCATACCACCACTTGTTTAGGTAGGCATTTCTCTCGCGAGTTTTAACTCATCTCTCAATGAGATTTGCCCAGTGTTAGTGCATGGATGACTGAGGTCACACATGTGAGTAACCTTGTCTAATATCCATTCGTGGTGTCTAAGCAGCTACATTATTTACATGTATTTATTGTGTTGTGTCTTTTTCGTCGAAGTCGAGAACGGTTATAGTTACGTGCTGTGTAATGCATTAAACTGCAGTAGAACCAAAAATAATAGATAAAAAGTCAGCTGTAAGGCATGTGGAGCCCGCCTACTCCTGCGAAATTTGGGTGATGGAAAGTTTGGGTGATGTGGGAGGTAGGTGTTAGGGTTACGAAGGTTGTATGCTTTGCTTATATGAGGAAAGAGAGCCATTGATCTCATTCTACCTGTTTTTATATGAGTTCGTCTATCTGTCTAGCTCTATATCTGTCTATACATGTAATTGCAGGTTCATTTGAGCTCTCTATAACGAGTTGCGATGGCACAAGTCATCACTTGCTGATGTCATGGGCCATTTAAACCCCTGTCTATCCTTTTCTTTCTTATATACTACAACATAATGTATTCACAAACACAATGAAAGCCTATCACATCACTTAAAGGAGGATTACTGGTAATCTTGCGGTAATAGGGGTAATGCAAGTTGGCGTAGTAGGTAGTAGGGTTAATGCAAGGGGAGCTGCTTGACAGCTGGTTTGTAGCAGACGAGTCGGTGACGTCAAAACATGACGCCCGTCGTTTGTTGTTGTACTTAAATTGGCTGTATCATCAAAAATAGTGTTCGCATAGAAAATCAACATCACTGTCCTACTATATGAGGCTTGAAGATTTCCATTCTATCGTTACCTCAAGTTATGTAAACGGGTCCATTACACTGTTTCTACTCATATATATAAAAATTTTCAACGTAATTGCAGCGGAGACGGCAAGCCTATTATGTCTACAAGCTTATCATGTCTACATCTACCAGAATTCGTCGTGGATCGGTAAAAACCTGCAAGCTAAGCAGCCAAATATATGTCTTTATTTGCAGTCACATTCTTTTAGCCAGTAAATTTAGTGTACAGGCTTGATAGAGCCGGCCCAAGCTTTTGTGAGGCTTTAAGCAGGGCTTGATTGTGGGACCCTCCAACCTCCCCACCGCCAATATTGTAGACTACGATCAATGTTTCATCATTCACATATTGAAAATCCTACACCATTTATCTCTTTTCATTTAGTATTATCTATTAGGTACTTCATACTATTGTTAGCCTGCAGGTTTTTAGCCTTCAATAGAGGCGTTTTTGGTTAAGGATATAGATACTACATATCGCCAGAATTTTAATTTCCTAATTTCTTTTGTGGACCTCGGAGATTGTTCATATACGAGTGGTTGTTCATAAAATTATTATGTACATATTCTCATAATTAATTTAAAGTTGGTTTCGTGCCTTATAATGAGGTAACAACATATTTTGTGAAGTTTTGTTGATTGGTCATATACGTCAAGGGATGAATATATATATATATATATAATTTTATAATATCATATATTTTATATATATATATAATATTCATATATATATATATTATATATATATATATATATATCATATTATATATATATATATATAATATATCGGTTTCTACACATGTGTATTGATATTTCTTGATCTATACTTTTATTTGAATACTCCTCCAGTGGTCACCAGCAAAGGTATGAACACAACAAATAAATTTTGTACAAATATATTTGTAGTCTCTGTTTGTACGGTTCCCATCGACAGAGACTATAGCGCAAAGGAAAATATTGGGCACAGAAGGTTATGTTTCGTTCTTAACTTATGTTGCAGAACTATTCACTATTGAGACAACAAATAAAGAGTTAATGTATTTGGTAATTGGCAGCTCGCTTCGCTCGCTGCCACTTACCATAAGACCCATTCGCGTTCGGGGAGTGGAACCATTCGTGAGCCAGAACATGTATAACTACTCCTAAATATTGTCGGATTGAGCTGAAATTTGACATGCAAGTAGTGTTGTCAAAATCAATGGGGGTCTGTGCAACAAACTTTTTGCGCAGAACAAGCCCTTAATGAGTAATTAGCGTAATAATTTAATTAGTGCTAAATAAACTTCGGTTTTACACCCACTCGCTGCCACGTTCCAGCCGCAAGAACTGAGCCAAAAGCAAAGGGGCCAGAGGCTGGACGCCTATCTTGATGTATTTTTATTTACAGATTATACGCGTAAAACGGCTTATATTTCACAATTATCAACCATTATAACCATTGCAAGAATCTGTTATGTATAGGGTAAATAACGATCAGCACGACTAAGGAACTCTATTAATATTATTCCTTATATGAACTCATACCATCGTAAAGTCATAGATATAGCTGTAAAGTCAAATTAGCAGATTTATCTGCTGTTAAAAGATACAGAATACGGTCTGGGTCTTGGTCTGGGAAGACTTTGAGCTCAGACTCTCGGCTTCTTTTTCTTTTAATACCTTTGTTGGTGACCATTGGGAGTATTTAAATAAAACTATAGATCAAGAAATATTTATACACATGTGTAAAAACCGATAAATATTCATCCCATGACGTATATGGCCACATCAACAAAACTTCACAAAATATATTGTTACCTCATTATAAGGCACGAAACCAACTTTAAATGAATTATAAGAATATGAACATTATAATTTTATGAACAACCACTCGTATATGAATAGTCTCCGAGGTCCACAAAAGATATTAGGAAATTAAAATTCTTGCGGTATGTAGTATCTATATCCTTAACCAAAACGTCTCTATTGGTTTTTTACGTTAATCATGTTGAAAACTCTTAGAAATTGTCTTCTGTTTATTTGCACCTATATTATTATAATTAATACATAGGTAGTGATATACTGAACATTGTACCCTGAACAGTATCATATTAACTAACAATCAATGCCTTTACTTCACACATGTTAACGAATAGAATAATTGACTTGGGAGGGGGGGAGTTGTAACGTGAAAAAGTGCAGAAGACTTAAGTACAAATACGGTCAAATAATTCAAGATAAGCAGTGACTTCTTATATGAGTATGAAGTTGCCAAATAATATAATACAAATAAAAATGCAAATCAAGTGTAAAAATCAAACTGTACCATATCATCAAATATGTACTTGAAATAATGGCACAAAACTAGCAGAGGATCCTGTGACTAAATGAAAACAATAGTTCAAGAAAAAAAATTAAAAAATAAACAATGATGATATTCAAAAGTTTAATAAAACAAAACAAATAATCAAACTATTATAAGCTTCCACTAAAACTATCTTAATCTAGACGTTAATGGTTAATTATTCCTTTGATAGACATCGAAATTCAATTTCCTCTTTGAAATCAGTTTCCAGGCTACTCTAAAAACGAGTCTATTGATGATTTCACTGAAGGAGTTCTAACAAAATGTGACACCAAGGGCTATATTCAAAAACTGTATGCGATCCGTTGCACCAGGAGGCAACATTCAAGAATCACCGTGTAGTACACTCGACGCGTTGCGTTGTCCTGCACTTCGCTCTGCCCTTATTTCCATCATATTTCTTCCCAGACCATTACAGGTGAGTTTTCAACATAACGGAGAGTAACATACATATATTGTGTATGTACACATGTCATATGTAAGATACAATTAGGTGCAGGAGGACTTATACGGGTGTGATAAGTGGTGAGAAGGCCGTGGAGACTACTATCGCCAACGGTGGTGGTGATCGCCCGTTGTCTGGTGGCAGCGACGCGCCAAGTGTACTCACAAACATCACTCAGGCCCATTTTTTTCTACATCAACGCCTTAGACAACTGGCGAACACTAACAAAGCTATTATTTTAATGGCAAAAATTATANAGGGGAAACATATTATTAATATATATATAATATATATATATATATATATATATATATATATATAGTATATATATATATATATATATATATATATATATATATATATGTATATATATATTATATATATACATACATATATATATATATATGTATATATATATATATATTAGTGATGGACCGAATATTCCATTCGCATTCGCACATCCACTCGTAGTTGTTTGCGAATATGCGAATATTTTAACCAAATTAATAAACTGACAAAAAAAAATACAAATATATAACAAGTAAACATAATATTACAAAAGCAAATACATAAATACATTAATAGTTTAGCCGAGCGTAAGTTACAAGAATGGGGTATATATTATATATATATATATATATATAATATATATATTATATATATATATTATATATATATATATATATATATTTATATATATATATATATATATATATATATAATATATATATATATATATATATATATAATATATATATATATATATATATATGCGTCATCTGTGGCCACGTCATCTTGATCTGCCTCGTGATTTCTGACCACGGGGTGACAAAGGAGACTGTGTGTAAATGGCTGAGGTGGATGTGCCTATCCTGTCTCCCACTTTTGTCTTCGGTAGCCCATGTAGCCTCCTCAGGTTTCTGTTTTCCCTTCCCTACTGTGCATGCTGACGCCAGCTGCTGGCAACTTACATCTTACGTAGCTAAATAATGTTTCCCTTCTGCTGTGTCTTCTACGTGAGCTAGTTCCCTGCCTCCTGCTGTTGGCACACTCCATTGGCTTCCTGCAGTGCTTTTATTACGCCTTGTGCATATTGTACCAGCATTACTGTATGTTACGACTGTCCCTTTCCACACTCTTTGTTGCAACTTCAACAAGCTGCTAAGTACTACCCTAATCCTACCACGTTGTACGTATGAAATAGTTCCTTGGATGTTTGCATTTTTTGTCGTTATTTCTTTTTTTGATTTATTCGTTCCGAAGTGCTATCATACCACCAACTTGTTTAGGTAGGCATTTCTCTCGCGAGTTTTAACTCATCTCTCAATGAGATTTGCCCAGTGTTAGTGCATGGATGACTGAGGTCACACATGTGAGTAACCTTGTCTAATATCCATTCGTGGTGTCTAAGCAGCTACATTATTTACATGTATTTATTGTGTTGTGTCTTTTTCGTCGAAGTCGAGAACGGTTATAGTTACGTGCTGTGTAATGCATTAAACTGCAGTAGAACCAAAAATAATAGATAAAAAGTCAGCTGTAAGGCATGTGGAGCCCGCCTACTCCTGCGAAATTTGGGTGATGGAAAGTTTGGGTGATGTGGGAGGTAGGTGTTAGGGTTACGAAGGTTGTATGCTTTGCTTATATGAGGAAAGAGAGCCATTGATCTCATTCTACCTGTTTTTATATGAGTTCGTCTATCTGTCTAGCTCTATATCTGTCTATACATGTAATTGCAGGTTCATTTGAGCTCTCTATAACGAGTTGCGATGGCACAAGTCATCACTTGCCTGATGTCATGGGCCACTTATCCCTGTCTATCCTTTTCTTTCTTATATACTACAACATAATGTATTCACAAACACAATGAAAGCCTATCACATCACTTAAAGGAGGATTACTGGTAATCTTGCGGTAATAGGGGTAATGCAAGTTGGCGTAGTAGGTAGTAGGGTTAATGCAAGCGGAGCTGCTTGACAGCTGGTTTGTAGCAGACGAGTCGGTGACGTCAAAACATGACGCCCGTCGTTTGTTGTTGTACTTAAATTGGCTGTATCATCAAAAATAGTGTTCGCATAGAAAAATCAACATCACTGTCCTACTATATGAGGCTTGAAGATTTCCATTCTATCGTTACCTCAAGTTATGTAAACGGGTCCATTACACTGTTCTACTCATATATATAAGAATCTTCAACGTAATTGCAGCGGAGACGGCAAGCCTATTATGTCTACAAGCTTATCATGTCTACATCTACCAGAATTCGTCGTGGATCGGTAAAAACCTGCAAGCTAAGCAGCCAAATATATGTCTTTATTTGCAGTCACATTCTTTTAGCCAGTAAATTTAGTGTACAGGCTTGATAGAGCCGGCCCAAGCTTTTGTGAGGCTTTAAGCAGGGCTTGATTGTGGGACCCTCCAACCTCCCCACCGCCAATATTGTAGACTACGATCAATGTTTCATCATTCACATATTGAAAATCCTACACCATTTATCTCTTTTCATTTAGTATATATCTATTAGGTACTTCATACTATTGTTAGCCTGGCAGGTTTTTAGCCTTCAATAGAGGCGTTTTGGTTAAGGATATAGATACTACATATCGCCAGAATTTTAATTTCCTAATTTCTTTTGTGGACCTCGGAGATTGTTCATATACGAGTGGTTGTTCATAAAATTATTATGTACATATTCTCATAATTAATTTAAAGTTGGTTTCGTGCCTTATAATGAGGTAACAACATATTTTGTGAAGTTTTGTTGATATGGTCATATACGTCAAGGGTGAATTATATTATATATATATTATATATATATATATATACAAATTATATATATATATATATATATATTATATATATATATATATATATATATATATTATAATATATATAATATATATATATATATCGGTTTTACACATGTGTATTGATATTTCTTGATCTATACTTTTATTTGAATACTCCTCCCAGTGGTCACCAGCAAAGGTATGAACACAACAAATAAAGATTTTTGTCAAAGAATTTGTAGTCTCTGTTTCGACGGTTCCCATCGACAGAGACTACAGGCGCAAAGGAACAAATTGGGCACAGAAGGTTATGTTTCGTCTCTTAACTCATGTATGCAGGAACTATTCACTATCTGAGAAACAAATAAGAGTTAATGTATGTGTAATTGGCAGCTCGCTTCGCTCGCTGCCACTTACCATAAGACCCATTCGCGTTCGGGGAGTGGAACCATTCGTGAGCCAGAACATGTATAACTACTCCTAAATATTGTCGGATTGAGCTGAAATTTGACATGCAAGTAGTGTTGTCAAAATCAATGGGGGTCTGTGCAACAAACTTTTTGCGCAGAACAAGCCCTTAATGAGTAATTAGCGTAATAATTTAATTAGTGCTAAATAAACTTCGGTTTTACACCCACTCGCTGCCACGTTCCAGCCGCAAGAACTGAGCCAAAAGCAAAGGGGCCAGAGGCTGGACGCCTATCTTGATGTATTTTTATTTACAGATTATACGCGTAAAACGGCTTATATTTCACAATTATCAACCATTATAACCATTGCAAGAATCTGTTATGTATAGGGTAAATAACGATCAGCACGACTAAGGAACTCTATTAATATTATTCCTTATATGAACTCATACCATCGTAAAGTCATAGATATAGCTGTAAAGTCAAATTAGCAGATTTATCTGCTGTTAAAAGATACAGAATACGGTCTGGGTCTTGGTCTGGGAAGACTTTGAGCTCAGACTCTCGGCTTCTTTTTCTTTTAATACCTTTGTTGGTGACCATTGGGAGTATTTAAATAAAACTATAGATCAAGAAATATTTATACACATGTGTAAAAACCGATAAATATTCATCCCATGACGTATATGGCCACATCAACAAAACTTCACAAAATATGTTGTTACCTCATTATAAGGCACGAAACCAACTTTAAATGAATTATAAGAATATGAACATTATAATTTTATGAACAACCAATCGTATATGAATACTCTCCGAGGTCCACAAAAGATATTAGGAAATTAAAATTCTTGCGGTATGTAGTATCTATATCCTTAACCAAAACGTCTCTATTGGTTTTTTACGTTAATCATGTTGAAAACTCTTAGAAATTGTCTTCTGTTTATTTGCACCTATATTATTATAATTAATACATAGGTAGTGATATACTGAACATTGTACCCTGAACAGTATCATATTAACTAACAATCAATGCCTTTACTTCACACATGTTAACGAATAGAATAATTGACTTGGGAGGGGGGGAGTTGTAAGGTGAAAAAGTGCAGAAGACTTAAGTACAAATACGGTCAAATAATTCCAGATAAGCAGTGACTTCTTATATGAGTATGAAGTTGCCAAATAATATAATACAAATAAAAATGCAAATCAAGTGTAAAAATCAAACTGTACCATATCATCAAATATGTACTTGAAATAATGGCACAAAACTAGCAGAGGATCCTGTGACTAAATGAAAACAATAGTTCAAGAAAAAAATATAAAAAATAAACAATGATGATATTCAAAAGTTTAATAAAACAAAACAAATAATCAAACTATTATAAGCTTCCACTAAAACTATCTTAATCTAGACATTAATGATTAATTATTCCTTTGATAGACATCGAAATTCTATTTCCTCTTTGAAATCAGTTTCCAGGCTACTCTAAAAACGAGTCTATTGATGATTTCACTGAAGGAGTTCTAACAAAATGTGACACCAAGGGCTATATTCAAAAACTGTATGCGATCCGTTGCACCAGGAGGCAACATTCAAGAATCACCGTGTTGTACACTCGACGCGTTGCGTTGTCCTGCACTTCGCTCTGCCCTTATTTCCATCATATTTCTTCCCAGACCATTACAGGTGAGTTTTCAACATAACGGAGAGTAACATACATATATTATGTATGTACACATGTCATATTTAAGATACAATTAGGTGCAGGAGGACTTATACCGGTGTGATAAGTGGTGAGAAGGCCGTGGCGACTACTATCGCCAACGGTGGTGGTGATCGCCCGTTGTCTGGTGGCAGCGACGCGCCAAGTGTACTCACAAACATCACTCAGGCCCATTTTTTTCTACATCAACGCCTTAGACAACTGGCGAACACTAACAAAGCTATTATTTTAATGGCAAAAATTATAAGTTAGGCTGGGAAAATGAATTAGATATGTGAAAAATATTAAAAACACTGATGCCGCCTGCGATATTTTGCTACGTATATGCAATTTAGGGTACGCCGTATAACAAAAATTCTTTTTCTCAACTTTGGTATGCCATTTTCCTATATAAAATGGAAGTCTAAGCCGGTTTTATCTTATTCCATTTTTGCATTTGAGCAATTCTTACTATGCAAAATCGCACTTTTATATTGCACCCTTATCGAACAATGCTTAAATGAGTACGCAGTGTCCGGTTAGTCGTGTTTATTGCATCATGCACCAATATGAGTTCCAAATGACTAGCGTGGTAAACTCTTTCTGAACAGTTGGTTCATCAGGCACTACATCACAGTGTCACAGCCTCTACGTTGGCCTAGAACGTGTCCATCATGTCCTTCTTAGACCTGAAGCAGGGCATGGCCTCCCGGTGGTGGGCCCGAGCCCGGATGAACCCGTCTCTGGCCTGCTGCCCCACCACTGCTGCCGCAGCCTCTGTCACCTGCTTCACGACTCTTTCGGTGCTCTGGCCAGGCTGCCAGCTGATCAGTGTCTGCAAGCTGGTGGCTGACAAGTTCAGCTTGGTGTGATGCGAGGTCTTACACTGGTGTCCCCATACTCCTCGCCAGCACTCAGCTTCAAAATATGGGTCACGGCGAACCTGCGGTCGTCCTCACTCTGACTCGCCATCAGCGAGAGGAGGACACATTCTGAGTGTGCGAACCATGCTCCTGTCCGCACGTAGAAGGTCACAGCTGTTTGGACCTTCTTGGGCTGCGACCTCATCACTCTGAGCTGCGTGAGGATGTGCTTGGGGCCGTCCTCTAATCTGTGGTGAACCTTGATGTCGTAGGTAGATTTTTGGAAGACACCGCAGGCAGTACTTGACTAGGATTTCCAGGGTGTTCATTTTCTTTGCCAGTCAGTCCATGCTTTCTGGTTCCACATGTACAACGAGCGACTGGGCTGGGGTTTGAGCCATCTGGAGTGGGGACACTTGCCACCCCTTGATCTCGCAGCTCGGACGGAAGAACGCCCCGCTTCACAGCCTGGACCAGCTGGTAGGAGCCCTGCTGGTCAGTGGACATGTTGAACCAGAATATACCCCGGGTTATCTCCGTGAGATCTTCACCGCCTGGCACTCCTCTGAACTCTGCGTTGAAACTGCATCTCATTCACGCTGGACAGCAGACTGCACACTGGGACCCGTGAAGCCAGTGTCAGATGAGGTAGGCCCGGTCGATGCTGGTATAAGGTGGCGCAGGGGCAACTCGTTTGTGTGCAACACGCATATACTCCAGAAGAGCTTGCGTCCCAGCATTTCTCCCAAATGGGCGTGAGTACCACCCTTCCACCCCCTGTTGTCCTAGTTGAGTCCCCTTTGCAGTACGATCAGTGAGTCGATGGAGTCGTATGTCACCAGCAGATCATAGAGAGCCTCAGCCACCTTAAAACGCAGGCTTTTTCAGGTGGCACCGGGTCCTCTGGTACAAAGTCCCAAAAGGGTTTACCTTCCAGATGGCTCCTCTGTCACTGACACATGCCCCCTACCTGATCAACCTTGGGTGCAGTTTCCCATAGCTGCCCGGGCACCTTTCGCCCTGGTCTTTTTCCTTCCTCCCATCGTAACCCAATCCAACTATTTTGGTACCCTGGTGCTTCCCCTAGTCAAGGTCCTGGCTGATGCCATTGGCATCCTGCCTGGCCTCCTCAGCTTGTTAGGATCGCAGACCAGGTACAAACATGTCTGGAGAGAGGTGGCCGTCAGCGATAAGGTCCTGGAGGAATCCAGAAGCCAAGGCAGCAGCAGCAGTGGGCGGAACGTCGAACTGGATGCTTGCCAGCGCCAGGTTCCGGACTGGCATTGTGTTTCTTCTTGCAGCTGGCCTGTCCAAATACTGCATCACAAGGGGTCCCAGGGACCCCAGCCTCTCCCCGAGCAGTCGGTCTACCAGTATGGCAGCCTCCTGTTGCCCCTTTGCCTCTTTCCTCTGAGTGGCAGGGGGGAACGATTCCCTCCGTCCCATCCTCAGAATCCTGGTGATCTTCAGCCTGGCCCAGGAACATCTGCTCCTGCAGCTAAAGACGTCTGACCTTTTCATCTTTCTGCTTCTGCTTCTTCAGCTTAGCCTCCTCTTCCAACTGCTTTTCTCTTTGCTGCTTTCACTTGTCTATGCGTCTCATTCTTTTTCTACCCCTGTCATCATCATTGCACTCTCCTTTCCCCAACTTTGATCCTCTGGTAGTACACCCAATCCAGGCCCTAAAGTAGGGATTTTGCTGGCCAGGGGGCAGTCACACTGCAGGTGTGCTCTCGCGTGGCACAGCTGGGGGTTGGAGCAGGGGATTCCTGGTCCTTGCAGAGGAAGTTTCGGTGGGGGGCAGGCCGTTATGTCAAACAGCCTGTCCATATTCTTCTCCACGAATTCCTTTACTGCTTTAGTTGCTCTGTCTCTCACCACTTCACTAACCTTTTTCCAAAAATGATCTATCCCTCTGGTCACGGACCGGTTAATAACAACCACTGGAGGTGCAAACTGGGCGTTTGATTTCTTCCACTGGGCAAGCACCATGGGGGTCAGATCCTTCGCAATGTCTCTCACTGGGTATCCCCGCTTGTCAACACCCTCCCGGATGCCGCTGAGTCTTGGAGAAGGATTCCCTCTTCATCACACCGCGTTTACGTAGGCACCTCACTCTCAGCAAACTCTCGTCCACCCCCAAACAAAAGGCGGCCAACTTGGATCCAGAGCTCTGTCTAGTTGCGGGCTTCGACTCACTTGGTTTACAAGGAGAAGCCATCCTGAAAAAGACGATCAAGAATTGATGATAGGTGCAAATGAAGCCGTTACTTTAGCGGGGCTAAGCTATGTTTTGCATATAAATATAAAAGTCTATTTTTGCATAGCAAGAAGTGCTCAAACCAAAAAGTTGAAGGGGACAAACCACCCTTAAAATTCAATTTTACATAAGAAAACACCCTGCCAAATTCGAAATAATCTATATTTCACTTTTCATTGGACCTACGGCGTACCCTAATATGCATCTATCCACGAGCCGGACAGTTGACAACGATTTTTGTATATCCCACGCGTCAGGGTACGACGGTCGGCAAAATCTACGCTACGAGCATTCTTGAATATAGCCCCAAGTCTGATAGAAGCGGCATGAATTAATTAAGCATGTAGTATTAATTTTGCCGTTGACATAACAATATGTCTGTGTATGATTACCACCATTGCCATAAGATTATATTTCACACAAAAATAAATCAAGCTTTCTTTAGTGGAACATTTCAAGCGATGTTTGGGACCCCTTGATGCCCTTGGGGGCCCTAGGCAGGCGCTTAGTTCGTTTATGCTTTGGGCCGTCTCCGGGTCTTGTACGAAACCCGTCTGCATATTAATTAAAGAAAGTCATATACAGTACCCAAATATTCCTTAAGGAGAACGGTGCACTGACGGTGATTTAGGTGGAAGATAATCCCAAGCGGTTTGCGTTCGGTTTTTGAGTTTTGGTGCCAGAAGCGGAACAGACCAGCCTCGTTCATACTTAAGATCCTGATAAGAAAAGAACAATATATGAAAATCTGCTCGTTTTCTAGTAATTCTAATACAATGAGTCATTATATAAGAATTAATTCGTTTAACATTTTTGACACAAAATTTTGTAAATAATAAAAATTCTATATTGTTTTGGTCTTTTTTTTAAGTGATAGTAATAATATACACAATTAAAAAAATGTAGAAATATTTATTTGCGTAAATATGTTATGCTTTTTGTATTAAAAGTTTGAGCATTCTTTTAAACATTCAATGAAGCTGACAAAGATTATGAAAGATTAAGTCTTTTTTAGGATAAGATTTTTTTTTAGGGAGATGCAATTATTGTAAAGAACATAAACTTTAATCAGTTTTACAACTGTGTTGATTATTTCCTGATCAAACAGACACAAGTAATTGAACGAAAGAAATGAGTGTAGCCTTACATTTTCATGAATAGATTAATACCAGATGATATAAAAAAAAAAGATCTTTCTTGAAGGATGGATACTTTATGAACTTGTATATAAAGTGAATGCAGTGCTATGGCTATAATGTATTGACTAGCAATACATAAAATGTGCCTTGACAGTTGAGTGTCAGCATTTATTATCCTTTTGTATATGTATGACAGATGTACTGAATGATTATAATATCTAACTTTGAATAATGATGTAATGTGAAGTAGAGTTATATGATTAAAATAAGACAGTTTCTAATTCACTTACCTTTTGTTAAGTGTAAGAATCAGTGGATTATCCCTCTGGCTAATTATACTTAGAAGCTGTGTGGAATAACTTTCCTTTCCCAGATAATATGGACAGATGCCTTCCAATACCGAAAGAAAAGACAGAGTACAGTAAAATGGGAAAAGTTATACTGAAAGATTCACGTTAATTGATTAGTAATTTTGTGAAATTACTAATACATGAAAAAACGTCTTATACGCAAATTTTCACACAGTTTTTCATAACCAAATTTAAGTAAAGAAGTGATGTTAATATATGCAAATGCTTAAATTGTTGTATTGTATTGATTAAGCACTGTCTAAAACTAATGAATCCATGCTTGTTGATTTATATAAATTCTCTTTCTATAAAGAAATATAATGGATATGATATTATTTTTTTTCTCCATGTGGGTAAGGTACTCTTAAGCAGATTGTTCATACATAGTATCACTTAAAGATGAGGATTTATTACCTGTGCGAGAGAAATGTTTGCTGTTATACATATCAGTGACCAAATCAGATTCAACGATTACTTTCTTTCCAAACTTGACGTCGTCTATTATCGTAGGGTATTTAGCGAGTTCGAGAAACTGCACGCGTCCCTCCTTAAGTGTCTTCTTAACCTCATAAAAGATCCCAGACGTGGCAGCCTGTGTGGTGGGCATGTGTGGATACTTATCGCATGTATCAGTATATGAAATGCCACAAAGTGATATATATATATACAAATATTTTATATATATATATATATATATATTATATATATATATATATAAAAATATATATATATATATATATATATATATAATACATAATTTTATATTATCAATATATTAAATATATGTGATATATATATATATATATATATATATTTTATATATATATATATATATATTAAAAATATATATATATATAATATATTTTATATATATATATATATATATTTTATATATATATATATATATATATATAATTTTATATATATTTATATATTATATTATATATAATATATATATATATATAATATATATATTATATATATATTATATATATTTCGTTATATATAGGGAGAGAGGAAAAGTAGTAACTTCATTTCAAAAAATAGTTTTCATGTGTTTAAAAGGATCTTTTGTCGTGTACTTCCTCTGAACTATATACAGTTGGTCAATACATTGGTGTACTTCTATACAACTATGACTTACTTGAATACTATCTGATCCAGAACTGCCTTTACTCCATATCATAGTGACGTGAGGGTCGTCAAGGACATCCTGCAGACCCTGGTAGGGCTTTAGCACGTGTCTTACAGCCAGGAGGGACAAAAGATTGCCGGTGTAGCTCTTTGCCAACACAAGCGTCGTCAACAACCACAATCCCAGTACCAAACGGTCCCACCATTTCAACTCACCACTAAGTTCCACGCCTGTAACACCCATGTGATGATTTTATTAAATATTTTATATTATATATATATTATATTATATATATATATAAGATATATATATAAAATATATATATATATATATTATATATATAATGTATATATAATATATTATATATAAATAAAAATATGATAATATATATTATATATATAATATTATATATATATATATATATATATATGTAATATATATTTTATATTATATTAAAATATATATATTAGATATATATATATATCTATTATATATATATATATATATATATATATATATATATATATTATATATATATATATATATATTATATAAATTTTATATATAGTATACGCGTCCAGCCTCTGACCCCTTTGCTTTTGGCTCAGTTCTTGCGGCTGGAAAAGTGGCAGCGAGGGCCACGTTCCAGCCAATTAAATCATTACGCTAATTACTCATTAAGGGCTTGTTCGAGGCAAAACGTTTGTTGTACAGACCCCCATTGATTTTGACAGCACTACTTGCATGTCAAATTTCAGCTCAATCCGACAATAACTAGGAGTAGTTTATGCTAATTACTCATTAAGGGCTTGTTTTACTCAAAAGGTTTGTTGCATAGACCCCTATTGATTTTGACAGCACCACTTGCATGTCAAATTTCTGCTCAATCCGACAATATTTAGGAGTAGTTATACACTTTTTGGCTTAAACTTGGTTCCACGGGTCTTATGGTAAGAAGCAGCGAGCGAAGCGAGCTGCCAATAAATCATTGCGGGCATATGCCGGGGGATGGCGCGTCGCCTCACCAACCTTACGACGGCACTCCCGGGGGACACCACGCGCGAATCCCCATGCAGGCTCCATTCCCATACCAAGCAACTCTCGACAGGAATTCATTTGGGCTACCGCCTCCTATTTAGGGGAGGCGGTAGCAGAGTAATTAGCGTCACTGAGGGCGTTCTCGAAGACCCGAGTTCGATCCCGAGTGAAACCCATAAATCCACTGAAAATATTTCTGAACCGTCGCGTGGCCTAAGGGCCGTACTATTAAACCTTCCGCCCGGGCTGGCGATCGGCTGGCGATGCTGCGCCAGGCGAACGCCAGCCTCAGGAAATCCTTACTTTTAAACACTGGCTTCCGCGCCAGGGTTGGCGGACGTGAGTGTTCGCCAACGCTAACCTTCTCCTATTCTCGCTCGACTCGGCGAAATAGCGTAGGAAATCGCGGGAAATTCAAGTTTGTTTTAAACTACAGGGGGCACATCCACTGCATTGGGTTTGGCCTTTTTCCAGTGGGAAAAGGGGTTTTCCCCCTCTTAAGGGCGGAAAAAATCCTTTTTTATTCACTTTTGATTTAGGGGTTTTTTCTTTT
>JACEEZ010000561.1:18372-23372 GCA_016584305.1 Chionoecetes opilio
AAGCGTCCTTCGCTCGCTGCCAATAAATCATTGCGGGCATATGCCGGGGGGGGCGCGTCGCCTCGCCAACCTTACGACGGCACTCCCGGGGGTCACCACGCGCGAATCCCCATGCAGGCTCCATTCCCATACCAAGCAACTCTCGACAGGAATTCATTTGGGCTACCGCCTCCTATTTAGGGGAGGCGGTAGCAGAGTAATTAGCGTCACCGAGTGGCGTTCTCGAAGACCCGAGTTCGATCCCGAGTGAGACCCATAAATCCACTTAAAATATTTCTGCACCGTCGAGTGACCTGAGGGCCGTACTATTAAACCTTCCGCCCGGGTTGGTGATCGGCTGGCGATGCTGCGCCAGGCGAACGCCAGCCTGAGGAAATCCTTACTTGTAAACCTTCCGCGCTAGGGTTGGCGGACGTGAGTGTTCGCCAACGCTAACCTTCTCCTATTCTCGCTCGACTCGGCGAAATAGCGCAGGAAATCGCGGGAAATTCAAGTTTGTTTGCATCTACAGTCGACACTACTGCTACGAGTGACGATGCTGGCTCTCTTAAGGCAACTCCTATATCCACTGTGGATAAGGGGATGCTCATTGACCTCATCAAGGAGTATATTGAGGGCATAGATGACAAAACTACCAAGTTATATGCCGTGATTGCACTTGTAGCTACTCTTCCAGACAGTACTGTTATTAATCATTAAAGTTCGTTCATCACTGAACTAACGTGCAACAATATGTCATATGCTTCCTAAGGCAGTTGTGATATTAACCATTTAACCTTATTTACCACCTAACTCGTACAAAGATAGGGTATTATTTCGGTAGTGGGCTTCCAAAAGTCCTAGGATTCTTACCTACATCATCGTGTAGAATTATTCATTATGAATATTTTGAACCCCATTTCCCATGGTACAATTGAATAATAATGGTGCTTCATTTACTACCGAAAATCTACCGTTATTTCAGCCATAAACTGTTAAGTTAGGTTAAATTAGATTAGGTTAGAGGTGGGGTTTTGTTTAGTAACAGATATCAAGAAAAAAAGAAAATTATCAATACTATGGCAGTGCGAAGCGGAGCAATTAAGGTTTTCGGGGCGGGGCGGGCACCCCCACACCTGTACACAAACATTGATTTCCGACAAAAACGAGTGCCATATTCATTTAAAACACATCAAAACTATTCAGGAAAACTAAGTTTCGACCTCGAAATCAGTGAATGCCCACTTCCGAAATTTTACCAAAGATAGTTCTGATATTTATAATTTAAACTCGCTCACTACTTATCTAACGTGCAACAATATATCATATACTTCCAGTAGTTGTATTATTCAATATAATTTATCACCGCTTAACCTAACATGCAGCAATCGATCATATTTCCAGTATCGATATTAAAGATCATCACTTTTTAATGGGGATTTGGCCTTAGTTGATAGGTTAAAATGTAGGGTTAGGTTAGTTAATATTTTCATATCCTATAGGTTACAGGGAGTTTCGTACACAAGTTGTTTCGTAGCCAGGTTTCGTTAGTAGTTTCGTACACTTATTTTAGCTTTTTTCGTACATACGTGATGTCGTTTCGTAACTCTAGTAGTAAAGTTAAACTCTGAGCTGAGTGTACGAAACGACTATGGTTTCATATAGACTACGAAACAACTTTTTGGTGTACTTTTCTACTGGTGTACGAAACAACTTGTGTACGAACTGACTGCACCCGCTCCTATACACTCTCCTTCCTACTAAAAGCAAATTATATCTCTGAAAGTAGTGATTTGCGACGGAAACTCACTGAGATAATGCTTCTCAGAATCTATTTAGGTAAACAGAAACCATTCATCATTTTACCTAGCATCAGCACTTAACATGCAACAATCGATCATATACTTCCAGTAGTTATATGAATAATTAAATAGTTCACCACTTAAGCTAACCTGCAACAATCTATCAGATACTTCCTGTAGATATGAATCATTAAATATAGTTCACCACTTAACCTAACATGCTACACACTCTCAGATACTTCCAGTACTGATATGAATATTTAGATATAGTTCGATACTCAACCTAACCTGCAACAACAACCAATCAGATACTTCCTGTAGTGATATGAATCATTAAATATAGTTCACCACTTAACCTAACATGCCACAATCAATCATACTTCCAAAGGCAATTGTGATATTAATCATTTAATCTCATTCACCACCTAACAAGTACAAAGACAAAACAATATATAGGTTTGTAATATTAAACATTAGAAAATGTTTTCAGTATGTTTTATTACCAACCAACTTTTAATTCCAACTTTGTCTCGCTCAGGAACAAATCTAGGCTGTCTTTCTGTCTTTCACAGTTTATCTTGGCAATCTGATCCTTTCTGCTTTGGCTGGATCAAGCACTTATATATCTTCAAAATCTAGCAGTGCGTCCATAATCTGGAAAATAATATATGAAACATATAATAATCTAACATTCATCTAAATATAGTGTAAGTGACTTTAAATCAGAGAAAATAAATCACCCAAAAATAAGTATCAGATAAATTCAAACATATTAAAACTATTCATGACAAAGTTTCGTCCTCAAAAACAGTAATGCCCATAAATGAAAATTGTATTAGGTTAGTGAACTAGCAAGGGGGGTCCGGGGGGGTACAGGCCCCCAGTTATATCAGGAGGGTATTGTTCAATAGTGAGTATTGGTTGAAACTGCATATTTATCCTTCTAATTGTAACAAAAGTTGTAACTCATTCAATTTCATCTGATTAACCAAATAAATATAAGGTATTATATTTTACGCTAGGACCAGAGTTCCCTACACAATTGGGAGTATGGTTTGTTTACCTTATTGTATTCTAGGAAACTTTGTCTCAATGAGTAAATAATTACTTTTGGAGATATAATATAACATGCTATTCATCGGGAGGAGAGAGACAAGTGTTTATGTGCGCCTCACTCTTCTTCCTCTTGTGACCTGCATCGCCTCTGTTCTTCCCTTGCCGCGGATACTTTTAAGTGAGGATTTGGCTTTAGTTAGGTTAAAAAGTGGAGTTCGGTTAGTGAGTGTAAAAGTAGGGTTAGGTTAGTTAATTTTCATATCTCCTATAGGTTACAGGGACTTTCGTACACAAGTTGTTTCGTACCCAGGTTTCGTTAGTTGTTTCGTACACTGATTTTGAGTTTTTCGTACATACGTGATGTCGTTTCGTAACTCTTGTTGTAAAGTTAAACTCTGAGCTGAGTGTACGAAACGACTATGGTTTCATATAGACTACGAAACAACTTTTTGGTGTACTAATCTACTGGTGTACGAAACAACTTGTGAACGAACTGACTGCACCCCCTCCTATACACTCTCCTTCCTACTAAAAACATCTTATATCTCCGAAAGTAGTGATTTGCGACGGAAACTCAATGAGAGAATGTTTTTCAGAATCTATTAAGGTAAACGGAAACCATACGCTCAAATGTGTAGAGAATTCTTGTTCTAAGGTAAACATTTACCAAATGAAATAATTTACAGTGTCGGGAGCACACTATTATAAGCACGTCTCACGTGTAATATATATGAGGGTCAGAGGCCTCTGACATAGCTCAATGTAAAGACGCCATCACCAAAACATAACCTGATATTGTGCAAAATAACTAATTCAATTCTATCTGATGTACCACAGAAATAAAATATTTAAGTGGCAGGAGCACAATGATATAATCACGTCTCACTGAGATTCTTATGAGGATGAGAGGCCTCTGATCGATATAGCTCATGTATAGTATACTAGTATACTATCACCAAAATATCCAATGTATACATAATATTGTGCAATATGGTCCCTAAACCAAAAAATATTGGACGAAAAGGCAAAATACACTCACCTCTGGGGGTGGGTGAGGGGGGGTGGAGGTGTCTGGTGTTTTGAAAATAATATACATGACTTATTTTCCATGAAAAAACTTGCCATACACATATTTACCGTCGCAATAGGTATCCTATCTCATGAAATGCTTAGTAGTATTGTAAAAAGTATAAACTGAATGTAAAAAATGTTGATAGCCCGGTGAGAGGGAGGTCTCACCAGAGCTCACCTTCGCCAGGCTATTCCAATACTTCTCCTACGCCAGCACTGGTCGAGCAGCGCCTGGCGGAGCGCTCGTGGCGTTTAAAAGTAAGAAATCGCGGAGCGCCTGGCGAACGTTTTCGCCAGCACTGGCGAAAGATTTTAAAAGTACGGCCCTAAGAACACCCACATGCCCTGCCCATTATACTCTACCTTAGATTGTGAGTGCATCGGAGGACACAGGGGGGCGGCATAAACCTCTAATCACGGGCGTCAATATAAAAAATCCTGCCTGCGCCACCACGGGCGAGGGCCAACCACCACAGCCCTCAAGTGAGCCTCCAGGGCCTACCATCCCACACCTGGAGGTCACTGCCTATAGGCGCTATAGGCCAAGATGTAAAACAAAACAAAACAAAAAAAAGGGAAACATCAACTTGCCACAGCCACGACTACTGTAGGCGCCACCTTGGCCTCTTCCACGCCGGATTGTTTCTTACAGACACAAACCGATTGGAAGGATTGGTATTGGTTTCAGGGTAGCGTGCCACATGCCCATATAGCCGAAGTTGGCGATGACGGACTATGCAGGTAATAAATAGGCTTCGATTCAGTGTTACGATGCAATCGCTGATTTGACACAAAATCATCCCAGCGATACCCCATGATTCTGCGAAGACACTTACTACCAAAGGCATCGATTAGCCTCTTCAAGTCGCAATTTAGTGTCCATGTTTCACAACCATACAGTAAGACAGGGATCACAAGCGACTTAAAGATCCTGATCTTTGTCCTCCTGCACAGGTACCGACAACGCCAAATACTCGTGCTGAGCGAGTCCATAACACCGTGGGCTATACCAATCCGCCGTAAGACTTTTTGACGTGACCTGCCATTATAATATACTGCCTTACCAAGGTATGTAAAACTTTTCAAGATCTC
>JACEEZ010000561.1:25872-28372 GCA_016584305.1 Chionoecetes opilio
GAGTGTGAGCGGATTGCAGATTGCGAAGGTGAAGAAATGGGTCGACCAGTACGTGCAGAAACACCTTTATGCTCAGAAAGCCTAAGGGTTAGATTCCTTGTCGTCTCGCCGACGTATCTAGCGTTACAGCTAGAACATTTGAATTCGTAAATTATGTTAGAAATAAGGGCTTTAGGTATAGTCTTTATATTTGAAATGTGTTCTTCAGGTAAATGAATTAGTAAAAATAAATTCAAATGTTGAGTTAGGAAGATGTAACTTAAGTAGATCATTGAGTTTTTTTCGAATGGTGTAACTGAGATGGCCGTAAAATGGAAGTTTAACATAGTGTGTGTCTAATATGGGTTCGGGTTCGTTCGACTTGTGGTTGAACTTTTCATATAGGAACTTGGAGATGGTTGCTTCAATTAATTTGAGGGGGTAGCCATTATTTTGGAAAAAATTAGTAAGGAATTTGATCTCATTATCAAAGGAAAACCAATTAGAAGAGAAACTATAGCATCTGTGTAGTAAGGTCTTAATAGTATTGATTTTAAAAAGGTTAGGGATGAATGAAACATATTGCGTTCCCAAGCCAGTGAAAGTAGGTTTTCTATAGACTGAGGTGGTTAGATAATTATTTTTACGAGTAACTAGGATATCCAAAAATGGTAGTGATAATTGTTTTTCAACTTTATATGTGAACTTAATGTTTGGGTGCTGAGAGTTAAGGTAGTTAAAAAATAAGGGAAAGTGCTCGGTATTTTTAAAGAGTAAAAAAGTGTCGTCTACATATCGTTTATAATAAAAAGGTTTAAAATGCTTAGGACAGTTAGACAACCACATGTCTTCATAGTGACATAGAAAGGCATTAGCAAATGAAGGACCTATGCACGATCCAATGGAAACACCATCAGTTTGGACATAAAGTTTTTTGTTAAATATAAATGGAGAGTTTTTTATAGCTAAAGTGAGCTAAAGAGAATTGTTTTTTTTGTGTAATTAAGAAAAATGGTAGCTTTATGAAATAAATTATCAGTGATTATTTCAATAGTCTCATCTAATGGAATATTTGTAAATAGTGACTGGATGTCAAAACTAGCCATTACCGCGTTGTTTACGTTAATTGTTTTTAATTCATGCGCAAATTCAAAAGAGTTCTTAATTGTGTGTTCATTGCTAGTTAGTGGGTCAATTATCGGGACGAAGTATTTAGCTAGGTTATAGTTAAAGGTGCCTATAGTACTAAGAATAGGACGTAAGGGGTTACCTATTTTATGTGTTTTTGGTAATCCATAGAGGACGCCAGGAGAAGAGCCACTAGGAAATATATAATGGAAAACATCTTTAGTAATGACTTTTAATTTAAGTAATGTTCTAAGGTGACGGATAAGTCTATCCTCCATTTTAGTGATGAAAGAAAATGTGTTGTCAGCGAGGACTTTAAATTTAGTTTTATCACCAAGGATGGATTCAGTTTTGTTAATGTACTCAGTTTTATCTAAAATTACTGTACCGCGTCCTCTATCGGGTCTAGTGATTAGGATAGTATCATCAGATTTAAGGGTATTTAGGGCATCAAACTGAATTTGTGGGAGTTTTGGGAATGAATGTTTGAATTCATTGGATTCGCGATATGATGAATGGGCAATAGTAGAGATGCCTTGAACTAAGTTATCCCACTCCGTAATAAGTGTTTTTTTAGCTTTATATTTAAGTGTATTAATAAGCTTCTGAAATGTAAAGTAGTGATTGACATAGTTAATATTAAATTTTGGTAAGGCAAAAGGTAATCCGAGTGGAAGTAAATCTTTTTCAGCAGGAGTTAACAAACGGTTAGAAAGATTAATTACGACTTTATCCTTATTGACAGAGTGTTCCAGAGGAATGCCTAGAGAGCACAGTTTTTTCCTATGACAAGCTTTGGCTGTTTCGAATTTAGAGTCATTACTACATACTAATCTATTAAAAAGACAATTAAAATCAAGCCATGATAAGGTGTTTTTCAGATCAGATTTATTTTGATTAAAGTCCTCTGTGTGATTTTTATGTAGCCTGTTTTTCTCTTTTAATTCTAAGTTTAGTAATTTGAATTGAAATGACTTATATGTAGATGTATTGTTTAGCATGGGTTTATATAATTTAAATTGGAGGAAGTTAGGGGTTATTCCATAAGTTTTACAGGTTTGCAAAAATTCTATATCTAGTCTAATCTTTTTTACTTTGTAATCAGTCTTCTCTAGTTTACGGTATTGGGATAGAGAAGCATTACTATACTTACGTTTTAGGACATCAATAAAGGGGACATTTTTGGGAATCTAATTTTGACGATGAATATCCAGGATAGGACCCAGGATATCACTGCTAACCTAGGCATGGTGAGAGTGTAGCTCCCGTGACGATCTGTGTATACCTGCCCTCCCTGGGCTGCTGGGAAGATTCTTAGTTGATTTTCTTAGTTGGTAATACATCTTGATATTTCAGGGTGACAAAGACACTCGTCATTCTTGGGGTTGTTTAT
>JACEEZ010000561.1:33372-36676 GCA_016584305.1 Chionoecetes opilio
ATTTCGAAGCCTCCCAGCACAATGGATATTCTTAATCACAGGTTTTTTTAACTTGGGTATTTACTTCTGCCCTTATCCAGTTTCGTGAACTAATGCTAAATTGGTGACGATTTTAAGAAAGGAAATCGTTAGAGACCCAAGAAACTACAGGGAATAAGTATCATGAACTCGATCGCAAAGCTTATGATCTGATACTGTGCGCGAGACTGAACCAGTGGTTCAAGCCTTTTCGAGAGCAGGCGGGAGCGCAGAAGGGTCGGCTTGCGTAGAACATATTGTCACCTTACGTCTACTAACCAGACCTAGCTAAGAAAAGAAAAAAATGTTTTATATAACATTTGTAGACTTCTTGCGGGCTTTAGGGACCTTGTACAAGAAGCGTGCTGTTCACTGTTTGAAGAGGTTAGGTGGGGGGCAGTAATTTTGGGTGGCAATAGCTTGCCATGATAATGTTACTAACAGCATATTAGGAACAGCATTGATTGCCACAACTATAGGAGTAAGGCAAGGTTCTCCAAAATCATGTTTACTGTTTATCATCTACGTTAATGATCTAATTAAAATTGTAAAAGAAAATTGTGATTCATATGTTTTTTTGTTATGGTTACACTTGTTGATCCTTATGGACGATACGGTATTGTTATCGACGAGTAGGGCAAACATGATAAGGAAGTTGTCATTGCTATGTCAGTTTTGTAAGAATATTGGGCATGAAAGTGAATAAGACTAAGACTAATTTCAGGTTATCTGTGGTTCGGATGCGGACGGGCTTCCTATGATTGTAGATGGACTGGTTGTGAATCACTGTAACGCTACACTTACCTCGGCTCACCCTTCACGGCAGAAGGGGCTCTGCGTCGTCGGCGGTCAAGGGCTCACGCTCAGGATAAGATGGCTCACTTTAATAAGTTTTTTTCCCTTTTTGCAAAAAAAATAATGACGTGCCCTTCATTGTAAATAAGAGAGTGTTTGATGCTGTAGTATTATCTGCTGTCTGTATGGATGTGAGTCGTGGCTGAATGCAGATTTGAAACCAATAGTTAAAAACATATAACTGGTCACTTAAACAGATGCTGGGATGTGCGAGGTACGACTTGTAATGATCTTTGTTACATCGAGTCAGGGTGTCACCACCATAAAAGCTTGTAAAAGTAGACAAAGAAAGTTTTTGGGGAAAATTTTAAGCGGAGCGATCTAGGATGGATGATGACCCTTTAGGGGGTTTGCTTTGCGAATGTATGGGACACGAGTAATAATACCAAGACTTTTGGTCAGATCTTTAAAACAATAAATTGAAACTGTGCATTTGCAATGGATAACTTAAAAATAGCATCATGCATTCTCACATCAAGGGAAAAATAACCTACTTAAATGTCTTTAATCCCAACTTAACAGTGCAATCTTTGTATATTGAAAAGCATAACACAGTGGGAAATTTTGAATAGCTTTTACACGCTTTCCGTGTGTCAAGCTCACTCCTTAGCTATAGAGGCCCGACAGGTGGAAAAAGGAGGGGACGCGGGTCTCCCGGTGGATGAGAGGCGTGTCCCTGCGGCAAGATACAGACCGAAGAAATGTTTATGGTGAGGTGCCTTATTAGTGATGTTCGAAAGTTATTGTATCAAAAGTATCTATGATTTATTCTCAAAAACAATGACCGGATGTGATGGTGTACAGCTAATACAAAATTATTACGGATATTGCGTAAATCTTAGGTTTTAATGAAGATTATAATTTAGTTTTCATCATAATTATGTATCTTTTGTTGGACCATAGGATATGTTGTATGTGAATTTTCTTTGTATTGTGTGGTCAATAAAATTCTACTAATCTAATCTAAAACATAAAAATACACTTACTGTGAACGGGTAGAATGGCTGGATTTATATCAACTCAGCCAAATAGACGCATGGACGCACCTGATCTATTTTGCCAGCCTTTCACCTTTTTCCTGTAAAATCTCAGGCTCTTCCAAATTTTATTCCCCTTTTGCGGAGACACCCTGCGTGATGGAGCTGATTTTAAACATAAGAAATAAACAAAAAGGGAAACTACAAAAAGACCCCGAGGCCTAACGTGGTAGTTCCCGACCTAACATACCACATCCACCTTTCATCCCACCCTGAACCTACCAGCCGCTCTTAAGCTCCCAATGATCCCCCCCCTAACTACCGTCTATGAGTCCATTCCATCTTTACCACCCCATTTGTGAACCCGTTTTTCCCCCATTTTTCCCTTTTTTAAATCTACGCCCTTCCCGCTTGAATCCATTTCCTTTTTTTACCCTGGTTAAAAACCCCAAGAACTTTTCCCACCTTCCCTTTTTTTTAAAACCTTTAGGCACTTAAAAAAATTCAATTTAGATCGTCATTACTTTTTGCGTCTCCGAGTGAGTGTAACTGTAATAACTTTAATCTTTCTCATAATAAGTTACGATCCCCTGTATCATTTTGGCATCCCCTCTTTTTAAAAATGTTCTAACAAGGATATCCATTTTCCCGTAATATGGGGACAAAAAAGAACGAAGTCTAGGGAGGCCTGACTAGAGTCAGATAAAAAACTTCGAATAACTCCGACTTTTCTTTTAAACCCAATTTGGTAATAATCCCCAAAACCTATTTAGCTCTATTTTAGCCCCAATACATTTTTTCCCAGGGCGGAGGGCTGGGTCACCTCACTCCAAGATTTATTACCTTTGATCTTTAGCGATACATTGTGTATGGTGTATCCCCCAAAGTACTCTATTACTGGACTTTCTACTCATTTTGGGCTATTTCCAGTAGAGGCCAGGGTTTTTCATTCCGCCATTTCGAACATCATCCCCTTTCCCCTTCCCATGGTTTATCAGATATATGATATACCGTTATCTTCTAAATGTTTGTTGGTGGTGGGTTGGGGGGGGGGGTGGGGTTGTGGGTGTGTGTGTGTGTTGGTGTGAGTGTGAATGTGGGTGTGAGGTGGTGTGTGTTGTGGGGTGTGTGGTGTGTGTGTGTGGTGTGGTGGTGTGCCGTGTGCGTTGGCGTGGGTTGGTTGGGTTTTTGGCGTGTGAGTGTGTGGTGGTGTGTGAGATTAAAGAGGGGAGGAGGAGGAGGAGGGAAGAGGAGGAGGAGGAGAAGGAGGAGGAGGAGGGGGGGAGGGGAGGGGGAGGAGACAATAGGAATATAAAAACTCTGTTGAGCGAGTAAATAACACCGTTGGCTTTGCCAATCCGCCCAAAACTCTTTACGTAACCCGTCGTATGTCTTCTGGATGCGTATCAAAGGTAAAAATTAAACCCAAATTTCCCCCCAAAAACCAATTCCCC
>JACEEZ010000562.1:0-22500 GCA_016584305.1 Chionoecetes opilio
AAAAGTTGTTTAAATTCAAAACGTGGGCGTCAGGGGAAGGTTTTTTCAACCAAGGAAAAAAATAAAGGGGAAATGTGGTGCTTTAATAGAAAAAAATACACTTGAGGCTTATTTGGGGGGGGTTTTCATCAAAAACGACTAAAATAATAAAAAAACTACAATTTGGGGCATATATTTTTGGGATACTTTTTTTTTCCTTCTGTTTTGTTGTTTGTGGGGGGTTTAAAAGCGGGTGGTTTAAGGGGGCCGGGGGGTTTTAAAGGGGCCGGGTTTTTAAAGGCCGGGGTTCAAGGTCACTGTGTTGTCTTTCGTCAAGGCCAATTTAGGACCCGCCGCCAGCAGACAACCACACAGGGGGTGCCCGGGGGTGTCTTATTTACCCTTATTCAGTGCCCGGGACCACCCCCCCCCCACCCCCCCGCCCGCCCGCAACGCCCACACCCCGGGGCCCACGCCGGGACATAAGAGGGGGCGTGGGGGGTTTTAGCTTTGGTAGGTAGGTCAGGTGTATGAATACGTCCCGAATTTCCGGGCAAAAATAAATTAATGGCTGCTATAAAAATATTTCCTGGCAGTAAACTTGGCAAAATGCCTAGGGGCCTGAGGAAGAGTCTTCGGCAGGGGCAAAAAAAAAAACTACCTGAAAGGGATGTGCTAGAAATAGACTTCGAGTTAGTAGAGGGATTATCTGAGGTCGTAGGTTTTTTATGTTAAAAACGGGACTGGAGGGATTCGTTACCCTAAATTCAGATTTAAATTCCTCAAAAAAAAGGGTTTAAACTTCCCCTGTACTGTCTTTCCTGCTTCCTCAAGACTGGGATACATCTGCTATACTACACATACTGCAAATTTTTCACTCTATTTCTAATTTTTGTTTAAATCAAAAAATTCATAGTAAAACTTTAAATTAAGTTGACTTTTATTCCCATCCCCTGGCTTTTAAAGCATTCAAGAAGGAAAATTGAAATATTAATTACATATAAGGGAAGCTAACAATTATTAAAAATTAAAAAAATTATGAAATATTAGGGGTAACATATTTAAAACATCTTGAAAAATATCTAAAAATTTTTCTAAAATTCTTTCACAGGGCTATTTAAGCAAAAAAAAATGTGAAAATACTATCCACCACTAATGTTTTTATGAAAACGAGTGGCGTTTCAAAAGTATGTCTCTTTAAGGTCAGCTAGATTTGAAATACTCATAACATTGGGGAATTCGCAAAGGCAACCCCACCTTACTGCTAATCAAAGTTTTCCCCAAGAGATGCCAATCAAAAGCCAATCGCAAGAGGGGGGGGAAGCAGGTCGGGGGGGGTTTTGTGATGACCTTGAAAGAATCGGGGCCTCTTCCGTACACACATAACAGCTCCCGTCCTGTGTTCTCTTGATAACCTCTTTTTTCCCGCACTCGCCCTTGTCCTCGCGGAGTACGCGCCTTGTCCTCGCGGTGTTCTCGTCGCTGAATCCGAGTCAATTAGGGTAGATGTCTATACTGGGGGGTTTTTTAATTGATAACTCAGTTTGTTGTGGGTTTTAGAAAGATATAATAGATCTTTAAGAGGGAGCTGAGTCGTGGAAAAAACAGAAGGCCAGGGTTGTCTGACACAGCTTTAAAAAAAAGTTTCTCTCTCTGTCACTCTGTCTACGTTCACAACTCAATGTTTTCCACAAACTATCGCTCCCTCACGTGATGAATTATATGTACTCGTCCAGTTTTTCATTACGGCACGTAACTATATTTCAATTTGAGTTGCCACATACACCGTTGCGTCTTTTTATGTTAACATTTCCATTATGTGTTGTAACGCAACACTCTGCGTGATGTAATGTTATATCTTCCACCGTAATGCACCAAATTAAAAGTTACCCCTTTTTATATGGTTATTTACGGGTAATGGGGTTCCCCAGTTGATACTGGTTTACTAACCTGTAAGGGGTGATTTCCCGGGTATGCCCTCTTTCGGGCTGGTAACTTGCTTCGGGTTTCCCAAGGACAAACAAATAAAGTGGTATGTAGGGCTAAAAAGTGGTCGAGCGGTTCTTACGAATTTATAAATATTCTTTGTGCCAAAAAATTCGAGTAAGACAAAATACTACAAAAAATATATTTATATATATATGTACACTTTTGAGATTTATACAAATAATGTCACGCACTCGTTAAGTAACGGCCAAAGAACTAATTCTAGGAAAGCCGGAACAGTTAATCCCGGGAAAAGGAAACTCCACACCCAGGTGTGGGTACACCAGGGGAGTGCGTGAGTAGGAGCGCAAGGTAACACTTCTCCTGGTGATCTCTGTGTTCGTCTGTTCTCTCTCCGGCCTTGCAGCATAAAAGGAAAGGAGGCCGGAACCTTTGTTCCGGTGAGCCAGTGAGCGAGGTTTTTACATTTTGGGTTTTCCCAAAGACCAGTTATCCACTCATCATGATGGGATGGCGTGGCTGCTTGGTCAGCATAATGTCATCAAAAGGTGGCAGTATTCAGCATCCGCTAGGCGCCAGTACAAGACACTCAGACACTCGGACATCCTGTCTTAGTATAGATTAACACATACATATAATATATAACCAGTACGCTAATAACTTAACACTACCTACATCTCCATCCATAACACTGTCTAGCCAGTTTATGGAACTGTCGCCGATAGGATCTCTCGCCGAAACGCCAACCGAGAACTCTCCCACAGTGAACTGGGCCGACGTGGAAATTTTCGGCGATAGCTCCCCTGGTACTCCCCCCCCCCCCCCCCGCTCGTTCACTAACCTAACCTAAACACGTGTCAACTGGCAAACATAACCTAACTCAAGATAAAAAACTAGAACTGTCGCCAGAAATAGGAACACCCGCCGACGTCGGCGAGAATTCCTATCGGCGACAGTTCTAGGTACTGTCTTGCCTCCTTTTAATTAAAACTCCCTCGACAACCACTTTTCATCCCAAGACACTTGCCCCGAGTGAGGATTGAACTCACGACCTTCAGATTATGAGACTGACGCGCTGCCTACTGCGCCATCGAGGCTTCATATGCACAGCGCAGATGTAATGCCCATTATTCGGAAGAGATAGTAGGAAAATTATTATTATAAAATTCCCGAGCTATGTCTTGTCAGTAGTTAATTTTTTCTCTTTGTCTCACGGGTGACTCATCGCCCTGCTATCATTTCCGCCATATTTTCTCATCATTTGTACTTCCTACGCGCATTTTTGGGTTTTTTCTTCTTTCTTTTTTACGCCTTTTTTCTCTTCCTTCTTTCCCTCCCCTCTCCCCCGACATCCCGTATGCGAGGCAAGTTTCCGTGAATAATTATTCCTGCGATCAGTGATAACTAATGAGGGTCAGATCTTTTTTCTTTTGCCAGCTATCTGGTCAGACCAAGTAACTCTCTCAGATTCTTAACGTCTTTTCCAAATAATCCCTATCGTTATCGGTTATGGTCATATATGGACGTTGTAGTAAAGCTACACGCTAAAATGAAACCTACCAAATTTCTTGGCTTCATATTTTTACCCTCTCATTCCAAAAATGTGTTCGGACATTTTGACGGGCCCACAAATAATCCCTTTTTCTCGGTAGACTAAGCATTTTAAATTCTTCAGTATCAAAGTAAACAGGTTTATATTATAAGCCACATTTTTCTTATGTACGCGAGTTTTCAATTACTTAAATAGTTATTTCGGGATTATAAGCTTTTCATTTGAGGTCACGGCGAGACCATTCGAACAACTCCCCTTTTATTCCGACGGCCCATAATCCGGGGAGACGTTTCAGTCTCCACCTATCTTTCACCTAGGTAAGTCGCTGGCCCGCGCTCCGGGTTCCCCCCCCCCCTTTTTTCCTTGTTATCTATATTTTTAAAAATGGGAAACAAATGTTTAGTTTACGCTAATGTAAAGGAGGTCTACCCATCCCTTTTAGTATTTATTATGGATCTCCAAACCCATCTTTCAACCTAGGGAGAGGCTTCAACGGAGGCGTCCCACGCCTTCCCCTCAAAACACATGGGCATTGTGTATCCACACCCCAACTTCCGTACTCTCACATCTTCTTTCCTATATATATATATCAAAGTATACCCATAGTGCTAGTCGATGGGTATTTTGGTGGTAATTCTAAGGAGATTCCCGTAAGGAGATTTATGCTCCCAAAAGAAAACTTGCCTTCATTAGAGTTTATGTATGTTCTCGGTCTCAAACAGCAATAAAGTTTCATGGCGAAAAATAGGAGATGTTTCAAATATTCTTTGTATTATAAACCCAGGTATTATTCTGTGTTAGGACAGTAATTCCCCCCCTTCCAAAAGGGTTCCGCCTTACTCGGTATAATTCCACGTACCCTTCACACTACCCAAATCAATCTTATATTATATTAATCAAAAAGTGCCAGGAGTAATCATAGTGAACACTCGCCAGGGGGTGGGAGAAAAACCCCTTTTAAACCCAAACCTTATTTTCCTTTTCCCCCCAAGTACATCCCCCCTTTTTAGTATCTCCCATGAGACGTGGTTTCTCTATAATCTAAGTGAAAACCCTAAGACTAAGTTTTAAACCTCCTTCAAGTTGTAATCTTTTATCAAATCATCCCCAAAATATCATTCAAGGAAATTTTAAACCCGTTATAAAAACCCCCTACCAGTGACCCCCCAATTTCTGTCAACACACAGACACAATAACATGCGACAGGGAATTTATAGGTAATTTTTTATCCCAAGTTAAAACTCCCCCCCCACTGTTCCCTTCCTCCCCCCCATCCCCCCCCCCCCCCCCCCAAACCCCACCCCCCAAACCCCACCCCCCCCCCACCCCCCCCCCCAAAAAAACCTCCTGCCCCAAGGAAGAAAAAAAAGGGAAACCGGGAGGTTTTTTTTTTGGGGGTTTTTTTTTTTTTTTTTTAAAAAAAAAGGGGAAGGAATGAAAGGGTTAAACAAAAGGGGTTTAAAAAGGGGGCCAACAACCCCCCAAAAAAGGCAACCAAAAAGTTTAAAAAAAGTTTTATAGAGGTAATTTAAAAGTAAAAATTTAAAAGTTTAAATTAATTTTGGGGGGGGGGGGGGGGGGGGGGGGGGGGGGGGGGGGGGGGGGGGGGGGGGGGGGGGGGGGGGGGGGGGGGGGGGGGGGGGGGGGGGGGGGGGGGGGGGGGGGGGGGGGGGGGGGGGGGGGGGGGGGGGGGGGGGGGGGGGGGGGGGGGTTTTTTTTTTTTTTTTTTTTTTTTTTTTTTTTTTTTTTTTTTTTTTTTTTTTTTTTTTTTTTTTTTTTTTTTTTTTTTTTTTTTTTTTTTTTTTTTTTTTTTTTTTTTTTTTTTTTTTTTTTTTTTTTTTTTTTTTTTTTTTTTTTTTTTTTTTTTTTTTTTTTTTTTTTTTTTTTTTTTTTTTTTTTTTTTTTTTTTTTTTTTTTTTTTTTTTTTTTTTTTTTTTTTTTTTTTTTTTTTTTTTTGAAAAGGGGCGGGTTCTTTTCATAAAAAAACCCTTTTGGGAAAATTTAAAAAAATTTCCAAAAACCCAAAACCCCCCCTCTCAAAATTTGGAAAAGGGGGTTTTGTTTCCCCCCCTTGTGAGTGAAGTTTTTTTCCGTCGTGATAGGGGTGTATAGGGATGTATTATAATAATTATAATGGTAAGGGGTAATAATTAAGGAATTTAAGTAAATGATTAGTACTGGCATAGGATAAAAAAATTTCCCCATGGTTAATAGCATTGCTTTTTAAATAATTAGCACCTTAATTTGGACGGGTCATTGGGCTCCCCGCTATTAATCTAGCCCTAAATTTTTGTAGTGGCTATGGGTTAGGGTGGCCGGGTAGCCGCTGCCCATCAGAGAATCAGTACACTCCGACCCTTAAAGGATAACATAAATTTTTAAATAGACGTCTGGTCTAAAATACACTCCCACCTCCATCGAAAAATATCTCCTCTTTTTAATTAAAGAATGTTGTACTACTTTAATTTTGTAAATAAATAAAAAAATAGGACTTATTAAAAATAAACCATTATGATACCGTGCGTCATAACTTAGTGTAAAACCTTCTGACGCCGAAACAAACCTCGCCTCCGCCCCTCCGCTTCTGTATTTCAGGGGCGGCCTCGTCCCGGCGATCCTAGGGATCAAAAACCATTGAAGTATTATAAAAACCTACAGCCGTGATTAAACCCATCCCCGATAAGTACCTATTTATTTGATTAGCGGGGATATTGTCGGAGATAGCATGGGTTTATTGTTTAGGAAAAAACCCTCAGATTAAATATGTATGTGACAAAAATTTCCCACATTGGTGCCCCGAGTGGGGAATATTGATGATCATGTGATTAAAAAGGTCGTTAATTTGAGTTAATTATGACCTACCAAAACCCTGGTTATGGGGCTGGAGGCGGGGTGCTTCGAAGCGTAAAGAATGACTCGCTTAACCCTCCCTAGCCACACCCGGGTAGTAGATAGCATCAGAGGTTACGTACTAGTTGTTGTAATAACTAAAGGGGGGGTTTGGCCTAGCCGGGTTATGCCCTTGTTAGCCACCCAAACACGCTTCCCCACTTATATATAATTAATTTAAACTAACAATGTTTTTAGAAACAAATCTTGCATTAATATTTCATTTGAGTGAATAATTAAATCATGACGAAGGGACTAAATCATTAGCAGTAAATTAGGTTTGGGCTGACCGATTATATATACGGTGATAAAGCAGCGGGGACAAACCCTAAGACTATAATGTGTAAACCAGGTCTGCAAATGCAAAAACAAAAGGGGAAAAAATATGAGAGGGCTTACTGCACATATGAATTTAAAATTTAGACAAGCTGGGAAAAAGAAATATTCAGTTATGTGTTTAAATTATGAAAACGAATGTCAAAGATATCTCGATAAATAATTGAATTGGGGGATTACGGGGTGGGCTAAATTTTTAAAAACAAAGCTATAGTTTTTTTTAAAACCCAAAATTTGCAAGGTATTAACCCAAAACCCCCCAAGGGGAGACACGATTATTACGCCTGAAGGAAACACTATATCACCCCCTCAAGAGTTTAAGGACCCTCGTTTGGGTGTTTCCTCGCCTGTTCCGCAAATCAAACTGCCTGTAATTACGTTCAAACTTCTAGCCCCCCAGAAAACCCATTTTAGACCTACTCAAAAAATAATACAAACCCTATTCCCGGGGCGACTTCTAGTAAAGTACGAATAAAAAATTGTGTCGTATGTGGGGGGGAAACATCCCCCCCCACTGTAATATCTATTCAGATTGCAACCATTTTGAAGGTTAATGCCCCTTGGGAACCCCTAACCTGTCTCCGTGGTAAACATCTTCAAATGCATCCCCTAAAAGTTTAAGAACTTGTAGAAATGTAACAATCTTTTTAAAACATCACTCTTTGCCCTAACGTATTAACCAGACTTTTTAACAGTAGTTAAAATGGCAGTCCTAAAAGAGTATTTTAGCACCCCAACCCCGAGTTGAAGTGTGCCAAAATGGTAATGCATCTAGTAAAGAAATGTTTGGCAGTGGGCACAAAGTCCTTCATAGAAAGAATAGTTGAATATTACAACTACCCATAATTAATAAAGTAAACATAGCCAATTCAGGTTTTCTCGCCAAAATGAGGCTCAAACCTATGACATAGTTAAACCCCTAGCCCCAATTAGGAAGATAAAAATTGGGTACTGCTGTAGTATCAAAAAATTTTGGTACAGTTACTTTTCATGGCTAAAAGCACAGCGAAATGCTGAGGATAATGGTGTTAAACTAGTTAGAAATCCCTTCAAAGACTTTGGATGGACCTTTTCCAATTAATAATGGGCCGATTATTTGGGCGTTACCTAAGGAAGGTCAAAAAAAATACTAACTCTAAATGTTCCTATCGGGGGGTAGGGTAATAATGGGCCCCACCACATACCCATACAGTCAAACAGGAGAGTATTCCTAGCATGCAAAACCCCCTATTAATTCCAAAAGCCCCCGGACATTTTCCCTGCCCAAACACCATAAGTGGGGTTTTAGGGGAAAAGGGGGTATTCCGTTCAAAATAAATTTTGCCACTAATAAAATCCTAATAATAATTTTTTGCAAGGAGTAAAACCTAAAATTAAATACAGATTATGATTTAAAAAGGCCCTCCCGGGCTAAAAGAGTGTAATAAAAATCCAAATTTTTTCCACCAGTCAGACATATCTAAAGATATAATAAGGGAACCTAAATTATCCCAGATCCTGTGATGACATAGAAAGATTTTCCTTATTGACATTTTCCCTGCGGGGCAAATCCTCCCTGCAAGTTAATACCCCCTGAAAGGTTAACCCCCTGAAAGGTTAATATTCCGTGGGGTTTTAATATTCCCTGAAAGGTTAAAAAGGGATAGCCTGTCCTTTAAAATTTTGTATCAGAAAAATACGAAGCAGGTATTTCCTGAGGAATATCACATTGGTTCAGCCAGCCCCCATAGGAACAAATTGCCATAGGGGTCTTTTCCTTGTCTGGGGGTATTATTTCCCCCCCGGGGTCGAAATTTTCAAGGATTTTCCAAAAAAAACCTACATCCCATACTATTCCCCAAACCCCCATCATCTTACAAAATTGTTGGGGGAAAGAATATCATAGGAACTCATTACATGGCGGAATGGCTCAATTTTACCGATATCGGGTGTAATTTTTCGATAAATCATGGTAGACGGGCAGTAAAATATTCCTCAACTCTCTTTAAAATTTTAAATGATCTATGTAGCTATCTCCTATCTGGGTCCCCCTGAACGAAGAAGTGGGTGATATGACAGAACCCTGGGAACACCACTTTTGATAGATTTGGAAGTAGAATAATGTCCGCCATAGCTGCAAAAAAGGGGCTTAAAAGGGAAAACTTAAGATAAATACGAGAAAGATAAAAACCAATGAGGTATTTGGGAAATTAAAGATTTGTGCAATCTATCAAAGCTTTTGATATGTCAAGGGCAACAGCAAAAGTTTCCCCCAACGGGGGTGGGACAAAATTTGTCCCCCCTCTTTCCCCTTTTCCCCTCCCGCCCTCTTCCTCCTCATATACCTCCTCTCTCCCCCTTCCCCCGTTCTCCTCCCTTTCGTTCCATAAAACGACGAGCACCCAGTTTTTAAAGGGGCCCCTTTACCCTTCACCCTTCAAAAAATTTCAGGTTCTTTGGGGTAGTGAATAAGATGAAACGAACAAGACTGATCGGGGACTCGATTCTCCGAGGACAGCTGGTGGAGTTTTGTATTCACACACACACACAACCCACGCCCGCCCCCCCCCGCCCCCCCCGCCCGCCCGCCCCCCCGCCCGCCCCCCGCCCCCCCCCGCCCGCCCCCCCCGCCCGCCCCCCCGCCCCCCCCCCCCCGCCCGCCCGCCCGCCCGCCCCCCGCCCCCCCCCGCCCGCCCCCCGCCCGCCCGCCCCGCCCGCCCGCCCGCCCCCCCCGCCCGCGCCCACACCACCCCCACACACACACACACACACACACACACCACACAAAACACACCCCCCACCATCATCATCTCACCACCCTTCCCCCCCTCTCGCATCTCCACAGGTAATCAAAAATTTTGAAACCTCAACCTGGGCCAATCTATATGTATTTTTAAAACCCCATTACACCTCCGAAGGGCCCAAACACACACACACACACACACACCACACAACCCACACACACACCACACACCCACAACACACACACACACACACACACACACACACACAACACCACACACACACACACAACACACCACACCCACACACAACACACACACACACACCACACACACACACACCCACACACACACACACACACCCAACACACACACACACAAAACCCCACACACACAACACACACACCACACACACACACAACACACCCCCACACACACACACACCCACACACACACACCACACACAAAACCAAACACCACCCACACACCACAAACACCCTTTTTTTATACTATGTTTTTTTTCTTTTTTAAAGTACCTAAAAACACCTTTTTTTTTTTTAATCCCTACCTAATTTTATCCCCCCAGCTCCTTTTAAAACTCCCTAACCTCCCTTTTTAAAACTCCTAAGCCTCATTTTAGGACATAGAAGAGGAAAGATGAAAAGGAAAAAAACATAGAACGAGGGGAAGTTATGGAGCTTGATAAATTAGGGATGGTTGGGGAAGGGTTTTGTAGGGGTTTTTGTTAGGGGATTAAAACTCCCCAAACCCCTTTTAACCCCCTTTACCCCCAGATCTTTCTTTGCTTTTAAAAAATCGTCTGTTTTTAGCCATAAATTAAAAAAAGTCCTGAAAATTTCCAATTGTTGTGGGCAAGGATACAAAAAGGCATATCTATAAAACTTGCTTATATTCACTCAAATATCTAATGGTCACAAATTTCAAAAGGAAAAAACGTTTTGAGTCTCAAGGGGGTTTAAAATTCCCCAAAAAGATCGTGTAGAGAGCGTAGTTTCGATCTAGGACCTCTGGTTTGGGCCCAGCACCTTCCACTGCGCCACTCTGCTTCTTCTTAACGACGGCCAATTTTGATAGATCCCCAATTCTTTTATTTATAGATTTTTAAATTTATTTTTTGAAAAGATTCCTAAAGTGTTTTTTAAATTTTTCTCCACCCCCGACCACCTCGCCTTTTTATTGACCCTTCCCTTAGGGTAACGGGTTCACTCCCTGTTGTACTGGGTTTACTAAACCGTAAGGGGGGATTGCCCGGGTGATCCCCTTGACGGCTGGTAAAAATTGCTTCGTTGCCCCAAGGGACACATCAAATAAAGTGGTATGTTGGGCTAAACCCTGGTCGAGCGTTTTTACGTAAATTTTTAAGTATTCTTTAGTGCAAAGGATTCGAGTAAACAATATTCTACGAAATATATATTAATATATATGTACACTTGTGAGGGTTTAACAAAAATATGTCACGCATCGTTAAGTAAAGGCCCAAAGAAACTAAGTCTAGGAGACGAGCCCCGGGAAAAGTTTTTTGCCCTCCCAAGGGACTCCCCAACCCCGGTTTGGGGGACCACAGACACACGGAGGGGGTCGTGATAGGAGCGCAAGGTAAAACCGTCTCCTGGTGATCTCTGTGTTCTTCTGTTCTCTCTCCGGGCCCGTTGCAGCATTAAGAAAGGGGGCCGAACCGTTGTTCCTGTGAGCCCTGAGCGGGGGTTTTTTTGTCTGGTTTTCCCCGAAAAGGTTTTCCACCCATCATGAGGGGGTGGCTGGGTGCTTGGGGCAGCATAATTCATCAAAAGGTGGCAGTATTCAGCATCCGCTAGGCGCCAGTACAAAACCTCAGACACTCGGACATCCCGTCTTAGTATGATTAACACTACATATAATTATAACCCTACGCTAATATCGCTTTTCCCCTTATAAAAATGCGTCCTCCATTGTAAAAGACATTATAATAACTGGTTTCTCGTTTGTACTATACCCATTTTAGTGTTGCAAACCTTACAAATACCTATACAAGGTGAGGGTTACAACAACATAGCAAAAGGAATGTTTTTGGGATAACGAGTAAAGTTAAAAGGGCGCACTTAAGGTCATCAATAAAAGGTAAAAAACTTTCAACAGAACTAAACTGGTTATTAGAAAAATGAACTCAAAATCTGTTAGTAATGTTTAATACCCTGCAATTTAAAAAGTGGTTTGCCAAAACTCTACCCCGTGTCATTAATCACTGGAAGTGTGGGTGAAAATAAACACAGCAGGGGCCCTTTACACGGGTAATAGCACTGGCAATAAATTTTTTATTATTTTTTATTTAAGACCCGCTTTTTAAACTTTAAAGGGGTAGATGCGGGTTTTAAAAGCCAATAAAAACGACTCCGGTCGGTACTAAAAATACACCAAAAAAGATATGCATTTATTATTTCTCCAAAAAAAAGTGATAGGAACTATTTCAGCTCAAATAGTTTTAACTCTCAAAATGTTGTGCTGGGGTGCCACATGGGGGTAACTTCCCTTTACATTGGGATTGCTGCTTTTAAGGTTTTTTAATTTTTTTTATTTTTTTATTTCGTTATTTATGACCATTTTTTACGAGTACACTTCTCACTAATAAAAATATAACTCCGGGTCTTAAAATAAATTTTCACGTTAAATATGCATTATTTTTTCTTGCATATCAGGAGTAAAGTATTTTTTTTATCTTTTCAAGAAATGATAA
Source organism: Chionoecetes opilio (assembly GCA_016584305.1). Lineage (NCBI taxonomy): Eukaryota > Metazoa > Arthropoda > Malacostraca > Decapoda > Majidae > Chionoecetes > Chionoecetes opilio. The sequence goes on from JACEEZ010000562.1 coordinate 12,155, forward strand.
GAGCTGCCTTCAGCTAGAAAAGTATCTAAAAATAAAATGTGCATAAAAGGCCAATGGCTAATTTTCTCTTTTGACACGAGTGCCTGTAGCACTTTTTTGCTAAAATTTAGTTTTTTGTGTTATAATATCCTTACATAGACAAAAAAATTTCCTGGCAGTAAACTTGGCGAAATAGCAAAGTGGCCTGAGGAAAATTTTTTTGGCAGGGCAAAAAAAAACTTACCTCAACGGGTGTTTGAAATAACTTCGAGTTAGTAAGGGGGAATTTTCTGAGTGAGTAAAGGGTTTTTTTATGTTACAAACGGGTACCCGGGGGTATTACGTTATCCCCCAATTTTTAAAAGGGTTAAATTCCTCAACAAAAGTAACTTTCCCCGTACTGTCATTTCCTGCTTCCTCAAAGACTAGGGTCTCTGCTATACTAAACTACTAGCAAATAATTCCTCATTTCTAACTTTTGTTTAAGAGTCATAAATTTATAAATAAAACTTTTAATTTTGTTAAATATTATCTCCCATCTCCTGCTTTTTTAAAACTTCAAGAAGGAGAAATTGAATATATTATATTACATTAAGGGAAGCTAACAAAATTTTTAAAAAATTTCAAAAATTTGAAATATTTGCGGTAAGCATATTTAAAAAAAACTATGAAAATATCTGACAAATTAAATTCTTGAAAATTTTTTCACTGGCTATTTTAAACAAAACAAAAGTGAAAATACATTTTCACCACTAATGTTTTTTTTGTAACGAGTGGCGTTTTAAAATATGTCCTTGTAAGTCACTAGATGTTTATCTCTAACATTGTGTAAATTTAGCAAAGGGAAGTCCATCCTTACTGTAAACAGAAGTTCTTTCCCCAAGAATGCCAAAGCAGAAACCAGATCAGCAAGGTGGGGGGAAGCGGTGTCGGGGTGGGGGGTTTTGATACCTTGTAAGAAGCGGGGCCTCTTCCGTACACCGATAACACCCCTCCCCGGGTTTTCTTTATAAACCCCTTCTTCCCCGCTCCTCGTCCTTGTCCTCCGGAGATACGCGTCTTTCCTCGCGGTGTTCTCGCGCTGAAACTCGGAGTAATGTAGGGTGATCTCTATACTGGGGGTTATTAAATTGTAACTCAGTTTTTTTTTGGTTTGAGTAATGATTAAAATAGATCTTTAAGAAGATGCTGAGTCGTGGAAAATTACAAGGCCAGGGTTTTCTGACACCTTTAAAAAAAATGTCTCTCTCTGTCACCTGTCTACTTCCAGACCAATTTGCCACAAACTATCGCTCCCTCACGTGTATGAATTAGATGTACTCGTCCTTATTCACTTTCGGCCGTAACTTATATTTCAATTTATTTGCCACATCCCCGTTGTCGTCTTTTTATGTTCGACTTTCCATTAGGGGTTTTTAAAGCACATTGCGTGATGTAAGTTTTCATTCCACCGTAAAGACCAATTTCTTACCCCTTTTTATTGGTTATTTTTCGGAAGAGGAGGGGGAGGGGAGGAGGAAGACTTTCAAAAATTCCCTTTTCACCCTTTACATAGTCAATTAAAAAACGCGCTCTATCCCCCAAAAGCATGTTTATAATTATATAACTCCTCTCTCTCTCCCCTCTCTCCCTCTTCCTCTTCTCATTCTCTCTCTCTCTCTCCCTTCATCGTCTCTCTCTCCTTTTTCTCTCTCCTCTCATCTCTCTCTCTCTCTCTTCCCTCTCTCTCTTGCAGGCTATCTTTCACCGCCTTGCTACGTCATGTCATTGTTCTCCGCCTTGATCACAAAAGCGGTTTTTTTAGGAAGGGCCTTTAATGAACTTTTAAGGAACTTACTTTTAATGAACTTTTACTGAAGAAGAACAGCCTGTAGTGAAGCAAAAAATGTCCAAAGTATTGTTTAAGGCTACGAACACAAAACTTGAGGACAGGGTAACCCTTAAACGCCAATTTTATCCTTTGCTTATATAAAATTGCATTTGTCCAGCCATAAAATTACAAAAAGTAACTATAATACCAAATTAGCTGTGGACAAGGTACTAAACAGGTCATATCTATCAAAATTTTGGGCTTTATTATCAAAATCGTCTTATGGTCCCCAAATTACAATGGAAAAACGTTCTGGCTCAAAGGGTTAACGGAGGCTGTTGGGAACGATCCACTATGTCCCCAGGGGCCTAGCCGCGGGGTTCGGGCAAGCGGCCTCCACCTCATCGCCCACCTGCAGCCTCCGCATAGGGCGGCTCCTCACGCGTCAGGACACCCCGCAGGGTTGCCGGGCTGCTTCATGGTGATCCTCAATCTCATTCTTAATCCTGACACACCACTCTGAGCAGCGAGCCAGGTGAGGCTCTCCGTCATCTTGGAACCCTTGGCATGGAGTTGGTAGGCTGGGAAATCCCACTTATCATTCATTTTTATAGATCACTTACTCAAACGACTACAATACACACCAACCCAAGCTCATTAGCTCGCATCCTTAAAGGCGCACCGTGATAAAAAGGCAGGAGCCAACAGCAAGACTAGTCACCCCTGGAGACCCCGCTGTGTTGATGCAGAGTTTTGGGGCGCGGCTGCCTCCGCCACGGCCGCCACGCGCCTGGAGGTGTGCGTCCGGCCCCGCCCAGGGGCTTTTTGTGGCGGCCCCGCTCCGTGCCTGTGGCTGTGCCTGGACCTGGCGGGAAGGAAACGCATGGAATCAATGACATGGAATCCGTGGTGTGTTTGCGGCAGGAAGTATTTCAGCGCCGCCCAGCTGACGCGTCTCGAGGGTGATTCCTGCGTGGTGAAGCTCAGGCGCGGCAACAAGACATTGGTCAAAAGAGCCGCCGACGTCTCGGAGGTTACAGAGGCCCTTCTGGCACAGGAGGACCGGCCATTGATAGTTAACTTCAACTATGCGCGGCCGACGGTCAGCCGCTAGGTTCGGCCGCAGGGCGTCGCCGACACTTGTAGTGTTGACTCGGAGGACACAAGCGAGTACTACGACTGTGTGGAGGCGCCCGAGGACAGCAGCGAGGGTGGCATGGCGGCGCCCCGGGGGGACACGCCGGGTGAGGACAGTGGCCTGGACCTGATTACGTAGTTGTTGGCGACCGAGGGCGGGATTTTGTACCTCGTTTGTGGTGATGAAAGTGACGAGTCGAGTGTGGGATCGGCGTCGTCCACGTCGTTCTCTGACAAGCCAAAATGGCAAGACTATATCTACATGTGCTCCACAGACTCCATATGCTCCACAGAGCACATGCCGACCACCAGCCGACCGACGACCACCAGCCGACCAGACGACCAGCCGACGACGACCAGCCGACGACGACCACCAGCCGACCAGACGACCGACCACCAGTCGACGTCCCGCGAGGACGACAGTGAGCCTCCTGTAGGCTTCTGGCGAGAGTTAAATAACTACTTAAAAATGAAACGTCCCCTTCGCGTAGACCAAGCGGCTGCCGAGGTCAAGGATGATGCTTCACGCAGCACAACACGCGACGCGGAGTGACGGGCCTAAAACACTGCCTGAACACCTTCCAGTAGTATATAACAAAAATTAAACCCTCGTGTCACCTCATCAAAAAGAATAATAGTTATGTTTCACTATTAAAAATAAGTGATAATTAATCCTGATCGTTTGCAATCGTGGGAGCTTTGAAGTCAAAAGAATTATTGTTTATGGATGATCATTTCTGCGAATCCTTTGACCTTCTGTATATTTGATGTGTCATCTTATTGGTGTGTGAAGTATACATGTGGGAGCATGGAGCTGCATTATGACCTGCACACTTTGTAAAAAGCATCAATATAGCGGTCACAGGAACCTGATAGAATAAATCCCACTAAAGTTAATAATGAATGCTCTATAGGTATCCCCTCACGCCCAGATCTTTTCCTTGACTATAACAAATGGGGCTGTTTTTCGAGCCATACAATTACAAAAAAAACAAACTGATTATACCAATAAGCTAGTGGGCAAGGATCCTAAACAGGTCATTTGGGTATAAAAAAATGCTTTTATTCACTAAAAATCGTCTAATGGTATCCAAATTACAATGGAAATTACCTTCTGGTCCTCAAAGGTTAAATATGAATGCACATTTATTGAAACCAAAACGTTAATTTGAACTATACACTTTAGATCTTTAGCAACTTAAATATATGTTTGTGTCTTAATCAATGAGTTCATTCGTTCATTAAATTACCGATTTAGTGGAATTATCATTACCATCATAATCATTATCTTCATTATTACTACCACGTATCTATTGGTCTTATTATTATCATTGTTTTTATTGCTGGCTGTAATAGTCATAGCAATTTTTCATTAAAATTATTTTATAGCTATTATCATCATTGCTACTGTCATATATCTTATTAGTTATTTCTTATCATTGTTGTTATTGCTGCTGTAATAACATTTGTAGGTTTTCATTATCATTATCATAGCTATTATCATCATTGGGTACTGGGCCCTATATCTATTAGTAAAATTTTTTATCATTGATTGTTATTGCTGCTGTAATAACCATAATAGGTTATCATCAGTATCATCACAATTACTATTATCGCTATTACAGATTACTACTATTACTATCACTATTATCACTATTATATCAGACTTCAAAATATCGGTTTAACCCCTTCACGCCCAGATATTTCCTTTGCTATAAGAAACCGTCTGTTGTTACAGGAGTAAAGAGTGGTGACGCATTGCGGTAACGGGGGTTTTGTGGTGTGTGTGTGGTGTGTGTGTGGGGTGTGTGTGTGTGGGTGTGTGTGTGTGGTTTTGTGTTGTGTGTGTGTTTTGTGTGTGTGTGTGTGGGTCCCTTTTGTTGTGTGTGTTGTGTTGTGTGTTTGTGTGTGTGTGGTGTGTGGGTTTTGTGTGGTTGTGGGGGTGTGTGTGGTTGGGGGTGGTGGGGGGTGTGGGGGTGTGTGGGTTTTTTGGGGGGTGTGGGGGGTGTGTTTTGTGTGTGGGGTGTGGGTGGGGGTGGGGGTGGTTTTTGGTGTGTGTGTGGGGTGTGTTGTGTGTGTGTGGGGTTAATCATCTTTGCGTCCCGAGGTACAAAAAGGGAGCGGGCAGAAGGAAGGAAAAGCTGGCGAGGTTTTCCATTTTCTCCTGCAGATATCCCTTTCACTGTACGCCCCCCCCCCCTTCCTCCTCCCCTCCTCCTCCTCCTCCTCCCCTCTTTTTCTCCTCCTCCTCCCCTCTTTCCCCCCCTCCACCTATAAAAATCCTCGGGGGGAAAAAAAGGGGTATGTAAATTTCTGGTTTTTTTCTTTTTTTTCCCCTCTCTTTTTTCCCCTTTTCTTTTTTTCTCTCTCTTTTTGTGGTAACCTTGCTTTTCTTTGATCTATCTCTTTCCCTTTTTCTCTCTCTCTTCCTTTCCCCTCTCCCCTCTTTCTCTCCCCTCTCTCTCTCCTCTCTCCCCCCTCTTTTCTCTCCTCTCTTCTCTCCTCCCCTCTCTCTCTCTCTCTCTCTCTCATCAGCCCCCTATTCGGCTGACGTGGGGGCGCTTTGTTGCTAAAACCCTTTTAGTTGGTACTTTCAAGGGGCTAGATAGGATGAAAAACTTATCTTATTTTCTCTCTCCATTCTCTCCTCTCTCTCCCTCCTCTCTCTCTCTCTTCCCCTCTCTCTCTCTCTCTCTCTCCTCCTCTCTCTCTCCCCTCTTCTCTCTCCCCTCTCTCTCTCCTCTCTCTCTCTCCTTCCTCTCTTCTCTTCTCTCTCTCTTCTCTCCTTCTTCTCTCCCTCCTCTCTCCTTTTCTCTCTCTTCTTTTTTTCTTTCTTTTTTTTTTCTTCCTCTTTCCTTTCTCCTTCTCCCCCTTTTCCTCTTTTTTCCCCCCTCTCCCTCTCTTTTTTTCTTTGTATTGAAATCCATTTTTTTTTATCTTTAAAAAAAAAGAAAGGAAAAAAAAAAAAAACTCAACATATATAAGGAATTTTTTTTTTTTTTTTTTTTGGGGTTTTTTTTTTGTGTGGTTATTTTTTGGGGAAAAAACCCCTTTTTGTGCGTGTGTGTTGTGTGTGTTTTTGTGGTTTGTTTTGGGGGTGTGGGTTTGTTTTTGGTGTTGGTTGTTGGCCGGGGTTGTTGGGGTTTTTAATTAAATTAAAAATTTTTTCTAAAAAGGGTTAAAAAACCATTTTTTTTCATCCTCTATTTAAACCCCCGAAAAAAAAATTATGGCCCTTTTTGAAAACAATTTCTTGATTATTTTTTTCCTAAAAAATTTCTAAAAAATACCTCATGTCTTGTTCCTCATTCCTCTCCGCTTATTATACACTCGCTGATTTACTTTTCTCATGTGGTTTGTCTGGTTTTTGGAAGGGCGACATAGCACTTGTATCCCCTATCTATCTATCCTAATCTACTTTAACTCTCTCTCTCTCTCTTACTATCTTTAATCTCTCTCTCTCTCTCTCTCTCTCTCTCTCTCTCTCTCTCTCTCTCTCTCTCTCTCTCTCTCTCTCTCTCTCTCTCTCTCTAATTCTTTATTCTCTCTCTCTCTCTTCTTTCTTGTTTTTCTCTCTCTTTTTCCTTTTTTTCTCTCTTTTTCGTTTCTCTCTCTCCTTTCTGTTCTCTCTCTTTTTCTCTGCTCTCTCTTTTTCTTCTTCCTCTCTCTTTCTGTGTGTGTCTGTCTCTCTCTCTTTCTGTGTGTGTCTGTCTCTCTCTCTTTCTGTGTGTGTCTGTCTCTCTCTCTTTCTGTGTGTGTCTGTCTCTCTCTCTTTCTGTGTGTGTCTGTCTCTCTCTATTTCTGTGTGTGTCTGTCTCTCTCTCTTTCTGTGTGTGTCTGTCTCGCCCCAAATCTTTCCATTGATATAAAAAATTGTCTGTTGTCGAGCCATAAAATTACGAAAAGTAACTAAATAAACCAAATTAGCGAGTGGACAAGGATACTAAACAGGTCATATCTATAATAAAATTGCTTATATTCACAAAAAATCACGTAATGGTGGTCAAATTACAATGGAAATTACGTCCTGGGCCTCAAGGGGTTCATTTCTTTTTTTCATGTCATTTGTATACTTTTCTAGGGCCAATATAGCTCTTCTGACCTCTTATCTGAGGTGCTGAAGTGTTGTGGCCTCTACCTTCACTCCTCCTCAAGTTGAATCATATTAATAGTCGAGCATCATGTCACAGTGGGAATCGAATAAGTATCTCGGGCACAACTCATACTTTATTAATTCTCTATTAAAATAATTCCCAACCTTGTTTTTTCCTTTTATATGTTTTTTGATTTCTTTTGATTTTGTTACTATAGCCTGTCCTATATAATTTGTTAATATAGCCTATAGCCTTCCTGTATAGCCTATATGTTTTTTTCCAATAATTAGCTGAATACGTGTTAGGAAATATCATTGTCTAGTGTCTACAAATAAGACATAATACTCATGTCATGTCATTGCCTACAGGCGCTATAGGCACACATGTAAAAAAAAAAAAAAAAAAAAAAAAATAAAAAAAATGTATAACTCGTACATTATTAATTCTATTGCAATACTTCCCAACCTTGTTTTTCCATTTATATTAATCTGATTTTTTTTTTATTGGGTTAACTTTACTGTATATCTTTTTCTCTACAATAACTGGCTGAGCACGTGTAAGTAAATATTATTGTCTACAAATAAGACATAATACTTGGTTCGTAGAAAACGTAGATTGATTAATAGAAAGAAATATGTAGTTTAGATTAATAAAGATAACGTTTACTCTAGGTTTTTTTTTCTACAAGTAAATATCATTGTCTACAAATACAAAGCACATGCAATACTTAGTTCATAGCAAAGGTACATCAATAGAAACATAGATTATATAAGATTAATAAATATGAGGCCACAAAAGTTATTTCTGCAAGTAAATATCATTGTCTATAAATAAGGCATAATACTTGGTTCGTAGAAGACGTGGATAGGTAGAAACACATAGATTAGATCAGATTAATAAAGGTACATAGCAAAGGTACATCAATAGAAACAGAGATTAGATAAGATTTTTCCTCTTGTGACACAGAACGTAATTTCCATTGTAATTTGTGTACCATTAGACGATTTTTAGTGAATATAAGCAATATTTAATAGTTATGACCTATTTAGTATCCTTGTCCACTAACTAATTTGGTATATTCAGTGACTTTTCGTAATTTTATGGCTAACAACGGACGATATTTTTTCAGCAAAGGAAAGATCTGGGCGTGAAGGGGTTAATAAAGGTACATAGCAAAGGTACATCAGTAGAAACAGAGATTACATAAGATTAACAAAGATACATAGCAAAGGTACATCAGTAGAAACAGAGATTAAATCAGATTAACAAAGGTACATAGCAAAGGTACATCAGTAGAAACAGAGATTACATAAGATTAACAAAGGTACATAGCTTTTCAAATCAATAGAAACAGAGATTACATAAGATTAACAAAGGTACATAGCAAAGGTACATCATAAGAAGCATATAGCTTAGATCAGATTAACCCCTTCACCCCCAGATCTTCCTTGGCTATATTAAAATCGACTGTTTTAGCCATAAAAATTTTCGAGAACGTAACTTCATATACCAAATTAGTTAGTGGACAAGGCTACTAAACAGGTCATATCTATAAAACATTGCTTATATTCATTAACATTGTCTAAAGGTAGTCAAATTACAATGAAAATTACGTTCTAGGATTGAAGGGGTTAATAAAGGTACATAGCAAAGGTACATCAGTAGAAACAGAGATTACATAAGATTAACAAAGGTACATAGCAAAGGTATATCAGTAGAAACAGAGATTACATCAAATTAACAAAGGTACGTAGCAAAGGTACATCAGTAGAAACAGAGATTAAATCAGATTAACAAAGGTACATAGCTTTTCAAATCAATAGAAACAGAGATTACATAAGATTAACAAAGGTACATAGCAAAGGTACATCAATAGAAACATATAGAATAGCTTAGATCAGATTAATAAGATGAGTCACAAAAAAGTGTCACCAACTCGCAACTCGCTAAGCAAAACTCGCTCCAGCCTTTTTTTGGCTTTCTAATTGGACGGCTCATTTATGACTGCGCCAATATTACTTCCGTGTGAACTCTCAAAACTCATTATAATCGTTAATTGAATTCGCCGAACCTGCAAACATATTTCCCCCCAGCCTTGTTACAAAGGGAGGGAACGGCGGTCTGTGTTTGCCCTCAAGGAATGTACGGAATTAGTTACTTTTTTATTAGTATCATTTATATCTGACTATTAATTACTGTTTTATATTCGTAACTTTTCTTTCAAATTACTTTTTATTACTATCATTAATCTGACTATTAACCCCTTGAGACCCAGAACGTAATTTCCATTGTAATTTGGGTACTATTAGACGATTTTTAGTGACTATAAGCAATGTTTTATAGATATGACCTGTTTAGTATCCTTGTCGATTAACTAATTTGCTATATTTAGTTAGTTTTCGTAATTTTATGGTTTACAACAGACGATTTTATATAGCAAAGGAAAGATCTGGGCGTGAAAGGGTTAATTATAGTCTTATATTCGTATGTCTTCTTGCAACTTTATTTTTATTACAATCATTAATCTGACTATTAATTACTGTTTTATATGCATGGCTTTTCTTGCAACTTATTTTTTTAATACTATCATTAATCGAACTATTAATTACTGTTTTATATTTGTAACTTTTCTGTCAACGTACCTTTTTTTATTACTATCATTAATCCGACTATTAATTACTGTTTTATATGCATAGCTTTTCTTTCAAATTTTATTACTATCATTAATCCGACTATTAATTACTGTTTTATATTCTTATGTTTTCTTTTAATTAACTTACTTTTTTAATATTATCATTTATCTGACTATTAATACAAAAAATATATACGTAGCTTTTTTTTCTGCCAGTATAATGTCACCTTTCAGCCACGTCTTGTACAATACCTACCATTAATTAAGAACAACTCCTTAATTTTTGACGAAGATTCTTAGGCCCGTACCAAGAGTCATGATGAAGGTCGCGCGACGACCTTCGTCGACTGAGGAAGGGTACCATATAAGGGATATTTTTCGGAACGAAGAGCAGCGACAAAGGTCGGCACAAAGACACGGGGGTACCTGTGTCTTCGTGCCAACCTTCGACCGTCGTCGCTGCTCTTCGTTCTGAAAAATATCCCTTTTATGGTACCCTTCCTCAGTCGACGAAGGTCGTCGCTCGACCTTCATCATGACTCTTGGTACGGGCCTCAGGGTTACCTGCGCATTCCTGCCCTGTAAAAGTGTCCAGCGTTACATAAGTCCTGAAGAATTTCCATACATCACTATAGTCAATGTTATTTAATATGGTCCAAATGCCCAGTGGTCACGTGGTGTTGTGTAGTGGTGA
>JACEEZ010000562.1:27500-37500 GCA_016584305.1 Chionoecetes opilio
TACCCTCCCCATTACCATCACCCATTACCCTCCCCCTATCACCATCACCCATTAGCCTCCCCATTACCATCACCCATTACCCTCCCCCATTACCATCACCCATTAACCTCCCCCATTACCATCACCCATTACCCTCCCCCTTTACCATCACCCATTACCCTCCCCCATTACCATCACCCATTAGCCTCCCCCATTACCATCACCCATTAGCCTCCCCCTTTACCATCACCCATTACCCTCCCCCATTACCATCACCCATTAGCCTCCCCCATTACCATCACCCATTACCCTCCCCCTTTACCATCACCCATTACCCTCCCCCATTACCATCACCCATTAGCCTCCCCCATTACCATCGCCCATACCCTCCCCCATTCCCCATCACCATTACCCTCCCCCTATACCATCACCCATTAGCCTCCCCCATTACCATCACCATTACCCTTCCCAATTACCATCACCCATTAACCTCCCCCATTACCATCACCCATTAGCCTCCCCCATTACCATCACCATTACCCTCCCCCATTACCATCACCCATTACCCTCCCCATTACCATCACCCATTACCCTCCCCCTATACCATCACCCATTACCCTTCCCCATTACCATCACCCATTAGCCTCCCCCATTACCATCACCCATTACCCTCCCCATTACCATCACCCATTACCCTTCCCCATTACCATCACCCATTACCCTCCCCATTACCATCACCCATTACCCTCCCCCATTACCATCACCCATTACCCTCCCCCTATACCATCACCCATTACCCTCCCCCTATACCATCACCCATTAGCCTCCCCCATTACCATCACCCTTTAAACCCTCCCCCATTACCATCACCCATTACCCTCCCCATTACCATCACCATTACCCTCCCCCTTTACCATCACCCATTACCCTCCCCCATTACCATCACCCATTAGCCTCCCCCATTACCATCACCCATTAGCTCCCCCATTACCATCACCCATTACCCTCCCCCATTACCATCACCCATTACCCTCCCCCTTTACCATCACCTTTTAGCCTCCCCCATTACCATCACCCATTACCCTCCCCCATTACCATCACCCATTAGCCTCCTCCTTTACCATCACCCATTAGCCTCCCCCAATTAAACCATCACCCATTACCCTCCCCCTTTACCATCACCCATTAGCCTCCCCCATTACCATCACCCATTAGCCTCCCCAATTACCATCAGCCATTACCCTCCCCTTTACCATCACCCATTACCCTCCCCCATTACCATCATCCATTAGCCTCCCCCATTACCATCACCCATTAGCCTCCCCATTCCCATCACCCATTTACCCTCCCCATTACCATCACCCATTAGCCTCCCCCATTACCATCACCCATTACGCTCCCCCTATACCATCACCCATTAGCCTCCCCCATTACCATCACCCTTTAGCCTCCCCCATTACCATCACCCATTACCCTCTCCCTTTACCATCACCCATTAGCCTCCCCCATTACCATCACCCATTAGCCTCCCCCCATCCCTCTCTGCCTCCTTCTCACTGCCTCGTCAGCCTCAATATACTTCGGGATTAGTGTGAGGGCATATCGAGGTACCGTAGATAACAGTAAAGTCGCCAGAACAACGTTTCTTTTTTTATTTATAGACGTGTGCTGGCGTTAATACCTATATTTCTACATCCATGATTTCAGGAAAGTTAGAAGGGGCTATCTGGAGAGTCTGTGTCATTTTGTGTATTCATCTGTGTCATAGTATGGCTATGTGAATGAAGAAATTACAAAATAAAAACAGAGTGGCAACGTTGATAACGGGCTACACTAAGATCGCCAGCTAGTGTTTATATGTTCTGAGTGTCCTCCCGCCGTCGTCGTCACCCGAAAAAAAACGAGTAGGGAAATTTGAAACCGTATATACTTGCAAATACAAAGCATAAAACAACGCTGAAACAGGGTAGATTATACAGTCATGATATAAACTACTGTTTATCATCTTCAGTGGCACATAAAAATCAGTACTGATGCTATAATTCGTATTATATGGCGCCTGGCGACATTAGTGCAGGTGGCGACTATAGTGTTATCTACGGTAAGCGTCAGAGGTCACAAGAAGATGAAGGGGAGAATGTGGTGCATGTGAAATAGAGAAAATACGACATTAGAGGCTTATTTGGGGTTTTGTTTTCATCGATAACGAGCTAAAATAATAGAAAAAAGACTACAATTTGGGGCTATATATTTTTGGGGTATCTGTTTTTCCTTCTGTTTGTGTGTGTTTGTGTGTGTGTACAGAAGCAGGTGGTTTAAAGGGCCGCGGGTTTAAAGGGCCGTGGGTTTAAAGGGCCGCGGTTCAAGGTCAGCTGTGTTGTCATTCGTCAAGGCCAAGTTTAGGACGCCGCCGCCAGGCAGACAACACACACAGGCGGTGACGGTGGTGTCTTATTTACGCCCTTATTCAGTGCCCAGGACCACCACCATCACCCCCACCACCCAGCCCGCCCAGCCACGCCCACACGCCCAGGGTCACGGCCAGGACAGTACAGAGGAGGCGTGGTGAGTATTAGCGTTGGTAGGTAGGTCAGGTGTAGTGAAGTAACGTCCCGGGGCAGTCGTGGGACAAGACAGCCAGCCGTGGCCCCGAGAGGCTGCATGTAGGCCGCTATTATGCCACGTTATTTGCTCAGATCACTACTGTTCACGGGGGATGCGTGTGGGAACCAGTGGTGTATGTAGAGCCGTCCAAGGGTGTGGAAGAGGGGTGGTGGTGCTGGTGGTTGGTGTCAGCGAGTGTTCCAGTGTTTCACGTCGGCGAGAGTTCCTATTTTCGGCGTCAGTTCCAGGTTCTAATCTTAATATTACAGTACTCCATATATTTATCGGTATAAGTGCAGTGTAAGCCACAACACGCTGGGTGGTTGTAAGTCACCTGAACGTTTGGTTCTCATCCTAAGCAGCAGTGGTGGGCGCCGTTAATCAAAAAGTTAACTTCGTTAACCGTTAATCCGTTAACCAAAAAAATTACTTCGATAACCGTTAATCAGTTAATTCTTTATAAATGTAACGGAAGTTATCGATAAACCGTTAACGTTAATTTTTATTATAGAAAAAATACAAAAAATCAGTTTTTGCTCTAACACCACCTAAAAACACCTTTGAAAAGTGCCAAAACTATAAAATCAGCCTTTATGAGGTTTTTTTAGGGCTTTAGAACCCAAAAAATATAGTTTTTGTTTATTTTTGAGTTAAAAAAAGGCAGATTTTATAGTTTTTACTTTAAAAAAAACCTAAATAAGGCTGATTTCATAGTTTTGGCCCTGTTTTAGGTTTTTAAAGGCTTTTAGAGCCAGAAAAGGGTGAAAAAACCCTTAAATGAAACACAATATTAGTATAAAACTAAAAAGAATTCGGTTAGTGGACTTGAGTTAACGGAAGTTATATGTAACGGAAGTTAATTAGTCCGATAATGATTTCCAAAGTTAACTTAGAAGTTAAATAGTTAACGAAAATATTAACTTCGTTAATTAACGATTAACGGATTAACGGTTTGGTGCCCACCTTTGCTAAGCAGTATTATTTATAATCCCTACAACAGCCACAGCTTATGAAAAATAACACAAGGAGGGACTGAGGGATCGAACACCCCCCCAGCGCGGTTAGGTAACGTAATCAATACCGAGGTTAGGTTACTTAATTAGCTTAATTAGGTCTGGAGGGGCGCAGCTTTCCCAGTTATGTCAGGAGAGTATTGGACCCATAGACGCAGAGGCCAGAGGTCCCATGTACTGATATGTTTACATTTTTTCCGTTTTCTCGTACGGGCAACATGGGTGACTATTCATTTTTTCGTATAACGTTTTTTTCATTGACTCCACATAAGAGCCCCTGTCACTAATGAAGTTACTTTCCTAGTATCATGAATTACTCACATACATATCCCATACACTTCAATCTCCATGTTAATCACAACCTTCGTAAATATGAATGAATATCTGTAGTACATATTTATGTCTTATACATCGGACCTACTAAACAGCGTCCACTAGCGTCCACTAGCGTCTACAACCCTAAATTGATCACTGTTTAATGTATATCATATTTAAAACACATCCTCATTGCTTTTTACAGCATATCTGTGATTTTTTTCGCATTTTCGTACCAACCCCACACCGATCAGGGGTCTTACAGTAAAGTCGCCACCTGCACTAATGTCGCCATACGCCATATATTACGAATTATAGCATTACTGCTGATTTTTATGTGCCACTGAAGATGATATACAGTAGTTTATTATTATGACTGTATGAATAATCTACCCTGTTTCAGCGTTGTTTTATGCTTTGTATCTGCGAGTATATACGGGTTCAAATTTCACTACGCGTTTTTTTTCTTCGGGCGTGACGACGTAGGGAAGACACTCAGTAAATAAACACTAGATGGCGACTTTATTGTTGGTGGCCACTCTGGTGATATTTTTGTCATTTTTTTCATTTATAGACATACTATGACACAAATGAAGACACAAAATGACACAGACTCTCCAGATAGCCCTTTCTAACTTTCCTGAAATCATGCATGTAGAAAATGTAAGTATTAACGCCACCACACGTCTGTAAAGAGAAAGAAAAGTTGTCCTGGCGACTGTACTGTTATTTGTGGACGCAAAATCCATAACATTTCTATATGTCCTGTACTCTTTTATTTTGTGCAGATCGAAATGTTAGGAAAATCACAGATATGCTGTAAAAAGCGATGAGGATGTGTTTTAAATAGGAAATACATTAAACAGTGATCAATTTAGGGTTGTAGACGCTAGTGGACGCTGTTTCGTAAATACTAAACAGCGTCCACTAGCGTCCACTAGCGTCTACAACCCTAAATTGATCACTGTTTAATGTATTTCCTATCTAAAACACAAACCTCATCGCTTTTTACAGCATATCTGTGATTTTTTTGCATTTGCGTACCAACCCCACACCGATCAAGCCAACGCAGTAGTGTGTTGGGGCACGTATCTGCAAAAAATATGAAGAATGTTTTAGACATAATATATAAAAAAATTTTTTTTACATATGTGCGTGGAAATGATCTCAGTAATAATTGTGTATAATGACGGTGTAAATAATTGCTATTGTATGTAATTTCCCCAGTGATGAATATTTGTGGATATATAATCATGTTTGTATGCATTTAGAGTGATAAATAAGCTTACAGAGGGGAAAAAATTACGTTTAGAACCAAATGTCGGAAAACGAAGACCAGATTCGTAATCGATATCAACAGAAGCCACTATAAACCCAATTTCATTCAAATCGGGAGATATTTATTTTCACCCAAAATCTGCCGGCCAAGGGCCCGGAAATTGTTTTGAAAATAACATTTTTATTAATATCTCAGTAACTATAAACGTAAGGACAAAACGGTATAGAACATAAAAGATGAATCTGTTGACGGCCGTCCCAGTGGTATAAGCGGAAGTAACAATCATGCATAAATAAGGCCACAAATCAATGTTTTCGAAAACATAAAAAAAATGATATATCTGGAGAACGTGACATGTTAGGACAAAACGGATTGTGCCATTCAGTACATACAGTCAAACTGGACATAATTCATTTGTGTCTTATTTCTTTTTAGGTCAATAGTTTCGTCGGAAAATGCCAAAAACCCAATAATGCCAAAATTTAGAGGAATTTTGCATCTAGCAGGTATGATATTTTTTATTTATATATATACGTGCAAATGATCTCAGTAATAATTGTGTATAATAACGGTGTAAATAATTGCTATTCATTGTAATTTCCCCAATGAGCAATATTTGTGGAACGGGAAAAACCGTAACGTAAAATTCATACTCTAATTCCCAAACCGTAAGTCGTAGAGCATTTGTACTTCACAGCCAAAAGATAGTAAACCCTACGTAGCTCAAAATATGTTAACGGTCATTGGTCCCCAACAAGTCGTAGATACTCGTCAGATTGAAAATTCCGTAAAATTCATACATGGCAATTCGAATTTTTTTACTGATGATAAAGTTGTTGAACGCAGAAAAGTCTATCGGAAATGTGTCTTCGACATTGCCGTAGGACCTACATTAAGTCCGCCAGACGCCAGAAAGCTCACTTCACATACAATAGCGCCTCGTTCCTCGGGTCAAAACATTTTCCCTGGCAACTGGAGAATGCACGTTATTATTTACCCAACGTAGGTGGTTTAAGGGCTGGATAATGTTTAAGGTTTAAGGACCTAAAACCAAACACTAGCAGTAAAAAATAACCAACGTAAGCCGCTAAAAACGGACGGTCAAAGTCCAGCTCACGTTCGCCTGTAGTTAATGAACAATACACACACACACATAATATAATATCCTGTAAGAGGAAGGAAAGATGTGAAGAGAACAGTGTGAGTAGACAACTAGACACAGGTGATGGTAGGAACATATGTGAGAATAGAGGAAAGGAAGAGGTAGTGAGGTAGTGGTGAGGTAGTGAGGTAGTGATGAGGTAGTGATGAGGTAGTGATGAGGTAGTGAGGTAGTGGTGAAGTAGTGAGGATTGAGATGGTATTAAGTTGGTCTTTACTGCTACCATTACCGACCGTCCTAAATCTCGGCCTGTTAACGCAGCTCAGTTGTTCAAACGCCATTCTCTTCTGCCTGAGTTAATTCTAGCGTATATCTATCTATCTATCTATCTATCTATCTATCTATCTATCTATCCATCCGTCCATCCATCCATCCATCCATCTATCCATCTATCCATCTATCCATCTATCTATCTATCTATCTATCTATCTATCTAGTAAACCCTCTTTGAATCGAACCCATATAATTAGGCGAATTTTTTTGAGGAAGCCGTTAGAAGCCGGCTTCTTGCCGGCTTCTCTCGCGTTGGCGTGCCTCGCCAGAACGGCTGACAGTTGCCAGCTTCTTGTCGGGGCTCGCCCGCTCGGCGATCACAGCTGATAGCTGTAAACAAAGCAACCACACAATGACGATTGATTGATTGATTTAATGCCAAAAAAAAGCTGAATGTGCACACAATGACGAATTGTCATCTTCAACTCATATCCAACCACATCTTCTCTCATAAACATACTGAATTAAACGCAATGCTAGTCATTTCCACAATATATACCTATCAGCTGCTCTACCGTAGATAACAGTCGCCAGTTACTTGCCACTGCACTAATGTCGCCAGGCACAATATATTACGAATTTTAGCATCACTACTGATTTGTATGTGCCACTGAAGACGCATCCACAGTAGTTTACATTATGTACATCACACTACATGTCTTCAGTGGCACATAAAAGTCTGTAGGGATGCTAAAATTCGTAATATATTGTGCCTGGCGACATTAGTGCAGTGGCAATTAACTGGCGACTATAGTGTTATCTACGGTACCTTGTATTTTCTTATACGTGGTCTTAAGGTAAGTCCATGCTTTTTAATGTACATATGTGTGTTTATTTGTGTCCTGTTATCTGTAATTACATTATTTCTACGACGATATTCACTCTTATTACTAGTTCCGCCTGTCCCGCTGTTTTGCGAAATATTGTCAAGGCACGAAATCCTGTAAACCTCCATTTATCGCTTTTATTTCACTGGTTTTACAGGTTAGCTGCTGCCCTGATACATGCTACAGGCAACATCGAGTCACTAGCTTCCCATGAGAACACTTACAAGTAATAATAGTTACTCAAAAGCTTAAATTATCCACGTCAAAAACAATCAGGAGTATGGTTTTTATCATGTATTATTTTATCAACTATTATTACTTGTAAGTGTTCTCATAGGAAGCTAGTGACTCGATGCTGCCTGTAACGTGTTTCGGGGCAGCAGTTAAGCTGTAAAAATAGTGTCACAAGCTCTGCCCTTCCCGCCATATATGTTGTTATCTCTGACGTCACGGCAAGAAGCCGTGAGAAGCCGTGGTAAGCGAGCCCTGGCTCTCGCTTCTTCCAGCTTCTTACGGCTTGCTCAGCTGGGCCAATCCGTAGGAAGCCGGCTTCTTAAAAGTGCCTCGCGTTAACAGAAAACGCAAGCTGCAAGAAGCCGGCTTCTTACGGCTTCCTCACCAAAATTCGCCTATTCAAACTTCGGGGAATTCGACCTGTTTCAGAGCAGTTCAAAATTGTCAATAACTTTACATAATTCGAGCCAGTTTGAATTCACCGTAGCCTTACTAGTGGGAGTCCGACCTCGCTCATGCGGTGCGTGCTGCGGCTGCCTAGCGTGATCTGATATATGATATTTATCGTATAAATACGATAGGCGGAGGAAGAAGGCGAGAGGGGGAGGAGGAAGAAGGGGTGAGGAGGAAGGGGGGGGAGAAGGGACGAGGAGAAGGTAGAAGGGGAGAGGGGGAGGAGAAGAAAGGAGGTGGGACCAGGAAGGGAGGATGGGAAATGGGAGGAGGAAGAACAATTTTTTTTAAGTATCCTTCGCTTTGTATACAATCCTTTAGAGTCCTTCACGAGACTCTTCGCTCCTTCATGCATCCTACAGGAGTCATGGGAGGGCATTAGAAGTCCCACAGGATTGCTATAGTATTCCTAGTTTGTGTAAATACTTAGACAATCGCATGGGTGCCTCAAATAGGGATTAATAATAATATTACTAATACTGAAAATACTAATACTGATCGTTGTATTGAAGTAATGATTCATTTAGCAATTCATATCATATTTGTATGCTTTGTAGTAAGTTTTGTCTAATTTGTGGTTTTTAAGGAATATCTGGAAGTATCATGTCATTGTGAATTGGCTGAAATAGGGACTTCTAATCATTGTAACTGAAAACTGAATCCATATTCGTTTTACAGCATGCCCGATAACTGCTAGGAGCACATTTTCATTAATATCAATTTAAAAAAAAATATTTTCGAATTTCTGGTTGCTCAAAAATATTCCAAAATTGTCGAAAATCAGGTTTTTTGTTATTTTGCCGCAAAACTATGTGTCGTAAGAAAACTTATCGAAGTAACAAAGGTTCATCTTGAGGTGATCTATATGATGCAGTAATCGACTTGTTAAAACACCTCATGGTTGTCGAGAAAATTTATATTTTGTATAAATGTACGAATATGCAATTTTCTCGGTTATTTACAAATCAATATTTTTATACTTTACACCAAATGATAGTCCTTGCTCTGCTTCATATTTATCTGCATACATGTTGCATCTATCTGCCATAGTTTTTTAAGTTATTAAAAAAACGGTATTTAAAAAAAAAAGCAAGACTTGATAAGGCCCTTGCAAAATTTGCAATATTTTTTTTTAATTGAATTGATTGAAAATTAGTTCCTAACAGTTTTCGGGCATGCTGAACACGAATCTGGAGTCACTTTTCAGTTACAATGATTAGAAGTCCCTATTTCAGCCAATTCACAATGACACGATACTTCCAGATATTCCTTAAAAAACACAAATTAGACAAAACTTACTACAAGACATAAAAATATGATAGGCATTGCTAGATTAATCATAACTTGAATACAACGATCAATATTTGTATTTTCATTATTAGTATTGTTAATCCCTATCTGAGCCACCCATGCGATTGTCAAAGTACTTATAAAACTAGTAAATATTATATACTGTATGTACAAATATTCACACACACACACACACACTGGCACACACACAAACACACTTACAGTTACCCGAAATGGCGACAGGCTGCCCGCCGACTGCCATGCCAGGGCAGTTGGCGGGCAGCCCACCCTAGCTCTCACACACATAAAAGGAAAATGATATTAACATACACACACACACACACACACACACACACACACACACACACACACACACACACACACACACACACACACACACACACACACACACACACACACACACACACACAACACACACACACACACACACATACACACACACACACACACACACACACACACACATTTCCTCTGACAACTAACGTCTTGTCATGATACACAGATCCCGTAAACACTCCGGTCAGACCCTCGACCAGGTATCTTAGCCAGG
>JACEEZ010000562.1:42500-50000 GCA_016584305.1 Chionoecetes opilio
AGAGAGAGAGAGAGAGAGAGAGAGAGAGAGAGAGAGAGAGAGAGAGAGAGAGAGAGAGAGAGAGAGATATTCATTTATCTAATATATTTTTCGAGAAAACAAGAAATTTTATAAAAAATCAATAAAATAACATTTTCTCAGTGACTTACCTTCTCAAATAATATTGCTCTGGCTCACGGAAAGGTCTTTGCCTGCTCAATCTTTTATATCCATAGTATCTTCTGCCGCCGGCTCCATTTTCTGATGACTTCCATTCTAAACCCTATTTCCCTATTTATATGTTTTCCTATCAAACACTGGTGACTTGCGTGCACAAGATCTTGGGTGAATAACACACACACAAAAACACACACACACACACACGACAACACACAACACACACACAAACACCACACACACACAACAACACACACACACACACACCACACACACCACACAAAAACACACACCACACACACACACACAAAGACACCACAACACACAACACAAAACACCACACACTCACACACACACACACAAGGGTACTCCGTAGTGTAAGGATAGCACGCTCGGTTAACAACCGAGAAGTCCCGGGTTCGATCCCCGGGTGGAGCGGAAGCAGATGGGTTGTTTCCTTAAAACCCGAACCCCTGTCCACCCAGCAGTGAATGGGTACCGGGTGTTAGCCGGGGTTTGTGACCTGCTTTCCGGGGTGCTGGTTTCGGTCAACACAAAGCACTAAGGATGAATGATAAAAATGTTGATATGGCGACGGGGCCACACGAGCATTGCTCTGGCTCTGTAAAATACAACTAGATGAATACAACTAGATGAATACACACACACACACACACACACACACACACACACACACACACACACACACACACGCGATGTGAGACAAAAAAAAAAAAAATCCATTTTCCAATTGTTATTCTTGTACATCTTATATAATACAATAATGCGAGTATCAAATACACAGTAACATCTTAAACATACAATAAAACACACAAGTGTGAACACACATTAAAATAGTAAAATCATGGAATAGTAAATAATAAAAAATAAATAGTAAAACTAGTCATACACAAGTATGTTGTCATTTAAAAGTAAGAAAAACGTAAAATGATAAAATAGTTATACAAAGGTGTGTAATCATATAAATGTAATAACATCAAGTAAAGTTATTGGTCAAGCATTAAAAGATAGTTTGTAAGCTTCTTCTTAAAAGTATACATACATTTGGCGTTCTTAATGTGAGTAGGAAGACTGTTCCATAGTTGAGGTGCAGACACCAGCACTGACCTGTCTCCTGTGTAGGTGTTAGTTTTGGGAACGTATAGCTGATGTCTTGTGTTTACACTATGTGTGTCTCATATCATAGGTAGTGGGAACAACCAACATGGGAGTCTTCTATAGATTATATTATAAACAGTAAGGCCAAGCTCGTACTTATACCTTTCCTTTACCTTTAGCCACTTGAGCTCTCTCAGGTATGGCGTTACGTGTTCAAATTGTGTGCCGCCCAGTGCAACTTTTGCGGCAAAGTTCTGCATTTTCTGAATACGTTGCAAATGAGTTGCACTTGCCACTCCCCAGATCTTAAGCCCATAATTTATTATGCTTAAAACAAGAGACTGTATCACTGTGATTCTTGTGTTCTTATCAAAGTTATCTTTAATGCGATTTATGTACAGTATAGTCCCTACAGTCTTTTTACAGATGTACGTAATATGTGTATCGAATAGCATACAGTTGTCGAAATATAAACCGAGGTTCTTTATGGAGCTGCTCGGCACTATGGTGCTGTCATCAACCTGGATACGAGTGTCGCTTGGGGTCTGTGCTATGGGTGCCAATAAACATACATTGTGTTTTGCTAGTATTCAACATTAAACCATTTGTGTGCAAATACAATTTTGCTTTAGTTAGAGTGTGTTCACTTTAATGGCAGTCGGCGTCCAGCCCACCAGATATCCACGCTCATCTATTGCTGTTTTTTAAATTCTTTTTTTTTGCTTCTATATTAAAATCAGAGCTTTCTCGTGAGCCAGAGCAATATTGTTTGAGAAGGTAAGTAACTGAGAAAATGTAATTTTATAGATTTTTTTATAAAATTCTTTGTTTTCTAGAAAAATATATTAGATAAATAAGTAATAGGCCCTCCTTCGTCCTCTCTCCTCTCTCTTCCTCTCTCTTCTCTCTCTCCTCTCTCTCTCTCTCCCGCCCCATCTTCCTCTCTCCTTCTCTCTCTCTCTCTCTCTCTCTCCTCTATCTCTCTCCGTCATCTCTCTCTCCCCTCTCTCTCTCTTCTCTCTCTCTCTCTCTCTGTGTTGCAGTTGGAGTAAAAAGAGAAAAAGGAGATATAAATGCAAGGAAAGAGGAGGAAAGAAAGAAAAAGAATGAAGGAAAGGAAGAGAAAAGTAGGAAGGAAGGTAGAGAGAGAGAGAGAGGAGAGAGAGAGAGAGAGAGAGAGAGAGAGAGAGAGAGAGAAGAGAGAGAGAGAGAGAGAGAGAGAGAGAGAATGAGAGAGAGAGAGAGAGAGAGAGAGAGAGAGAGAGAGAGAGAGAGAGAGAGAAGAGAGACTATAGTCTATTCACTTAAGCCTGGATTCCTGGGCTGGGAGCTGCTCGATGCCTAGCCGAGTTTGTAAGGACGGTCGCTGATTGGCTGATAGACTCGGCGGGCGTGGCGATGGGTGGTGGTACTTGCCTCGCCTCAACCCAAAAACCCTTGCGTTGCCTCAGAAAAATATTCATATTTCTTGGCTTTACTCACCTCTTACACAAGATAGGCCTATTTTGTTTGCATCAGTGAATCAGGCAGTGATTGTTCAACAACAACACGCCATTCATAACTCAATAGGGTAAAAAATAAAGTCATGACTTTACTATCACAAGAGTAGGCGGACTTTTAGGTTTTCAGTGCATTGAAATGTTGTACTCCTACCCGATATTACCAAGCTACCAGATGATATTTATAAAAGCTGATCCTACATTGTGTTCATAATACATTGCTGCATATCATGAGCATAAAAAAATTACACTAAGACTAAACTAATATTAAGATAATTGAAGGAAAGTAAAAGAGTGTATAAACATTTTTCTTGCTTATTTTGCTTCAACTCGCTGTAACTCCATAAGTTTTGGTCGCATTCAATTTTCAAGAACTGTTTCAAAATTCTTATACTTTTCCGCTTCCTGTGGTATGTAGCACGTACCAATAAGGAAAAGAGTAGGTGGTCAAAATGGCTAAGAAAGTTAAACTGTTTCAAAATGGTGCCGTGACGGGTGGAGCCTCTGATTGCTCTCCCGAGATAAGTCCCCTCCTGTATAGGAGCAATGCTCACCCGTCACTGTGCCAGTTTGGGAGTAGTAGTTTAACTTTCTTAGCCATTTTGACCACATACTCTTTTTTCCCTTTTTGGTACGTGCTACATACCACAGGAAGCGGAAAAGTATAAGGATTTTGAAACAGTTCTTGAAAATTGAATGCGACCAAAACTTATGGAGTTACAGCGAGTTGAAGCAAAATAAGCAAGAAAAAATGTTTATACACTCTTTTACTTTCCTTCAATTATCTTAATATTAGTGTAGTCTTAGTGTAATTTTTTTATGCTCATGATATGCAGCAATGTATTATGAACACGATGGTAGGCTCAGCTTTCATAAATATCATCTGGTAGCTTGGTAATATCGGGTAGGAGTACAACATTTCAATGCACTGAAAACCTAAAAGTCCGCCTACTCTTGTGATAGTCAGTCATGACTTTATTTTTTACCCTATTGAGTTATGAATGGCGTGTTGTTGTTGAACAATCACTGCCTGATTCACTGATGCAAACAAAATAGGCCTATTTTGTATAAGAGATGAGTAAAGTCAAGATATATAAATATTTTTCTAAGGCAAGGCAAGGGTTTTGGGTTGCGGCGAGGCAAGTACCACCACCATCGCCACCCAGCCCGAGTCTATCAGCCAATCAACGACGTCCTTACAAACTCGTCTAGGCAGCGAGCAGCTCCCAAGAATCCAGCTTAAGTGAATAGACTATAGTTCACTTATACCTCCTTTTGTAGTGTCATTTGCATAATAACTCATTTTTTCCTCTATCAAAAATTTACTCCCGAAATGCAATGACTTATCAGAGAAAAACAAGATTATTTTCAAAACAAGAGTTTTTTTTCTTATTTTCTTCAATCTATGTATTTGTTCTATCTATCCTATTTATTACTTCCTATCCTTCTATCTTTCAACCCTAGCGACTTTTCAACATGTATGCCAATAGATAAATAGATAGATAGGTAGGAATAGTAATAGATCGCTGAAAAAATACATATATATATATAATATTATCTACAATATACTTTTTAAGATTTTTGTTCTTATTTCTTTTAAAATTTCACTCACTTGTATATATATTTTTTCATCAGATCCTCTCTATTATGTTGTTGATGTTGTGGTTTAAGGGGGAACATCATCACAGCTATAGCTATGAACTCATTCTGAAAGGAAACATAACTTTTGTTCTCTCTGTCTCAACACACCACACACACACACACACACACAAACACACGCACACACACACACACACACCACCACACACCCCCACACACACACAACACACACACACACAACACACACACACACACACACACACACTACACACACACACACACACACACCCCACACNATCTGACACAAATTTTAAATTTATATCTACCCATTTCGTTTTCTATCCTCTCTGCACCTTCACCTAGTATGTTTATCTAACCGCTCTATTACAAATATTGTAGACTGTCATTGTTCTTCTCCAAAGTCTATCAATTATGGTATTCCTCGTCAGAGTTTATGTCCTATCACCAACCTCTTTTTAAGCCCCGTCCACACTGTGCCTCATGACGCGCGCTCTGTAGTACGGGTGGTGTGAAAATCGAGGTTTTCAACACCCACCATGAGCACTGCTGAGCTGTTTCCAGCCGGACCGATGGCATGGATGTGCTGAGGCAACATGTCACAGAGGGTGCTCCGGCGGTCCTAACATGTACTCTTACACGGTATATTATCAAACTACCAGATGATATTTAGGAAAACTGAACATACCATCATCTTTACGAAACATATTAATGCGTGTCATGAATAGGAATAAATAATAGTAAACTATACCTAGGTAGAGTATAGGCGTTTTCTGCGGGGATCCTGATTGCAACCGAAAATTTTTCGGTTTGCTCAAATTTCGATCCCTGTTCAACCATCCAGGGAAGATGTTTGGCCCGACCCGCAATCATTTGTTGTTGTTGTGGACCGTTTGAAACCCGGGAAAATTTTCCGATTGCAACCAAAAATCCCCCGCAGAAAACGCCTTTAATAAATGGAGGCAAAGCAAAAATAGTGCATAAACATTTTTTTCCTCACCTTTTTTATTCAACTCCTTTTATTTCGGTAATTTTGCTTGCATTGAATTTTTTTCAGTCTCGGAATCAGCACATTTTTTCCGATTCTGATGGTATTTGACGTCCCAATGCAAAAATATGTAGGGGGTCAAAAATTGCAATGAACCATAAAACTTGTGACGGAGCGTCGCCCCCCGCCGTGGCAAGGTACAGTCTGGCCAAGGATAGTACATATACTATCCTTGGTCTGGACGTTTCTAGGGGCATTCAACACATCCACCTGCCTCGTGCATCTCTGCATGAGGCCAGTGTGGACGGGGCTTTATTCATAAAATTATTGATCATCTAAGTGAAACTCAATGTCCTATCCACTCCTACGTTGATAATAATTCTAACCCTGCATTTTCCAATGCCGTTTCATTAGACGTTCAACTCTACAGCTACTAAGTCTATTCACTTAAGCTGGTTTTCTTGAGAGCTGCTCGATGCCTAGCCAGTTTGTAAGGACCTCGCTGATTGGCTGATAGACTCGGGCTGGGTGGCGATGGTGGTGGTACTTGTTTTCGCCGAAACCCAAAACCCTTGCGTTGCCTCAGAAATATATTTCATATTTCTTGGCTTTACTCACCTCTTACACAAGATAGGCCTATTTTGTTTGCATCAGTGAATCAGGCAGTGATTTTTCAACAACCAACACGCCTTCATAACTCAATAGAGTAAAAATAAAGTCATGACTGACTATCACAAGAGTAGGCGGACTTTAGGTTTTCAGTGCATTGAAATGTTATACTCCTACCCGATATTTACCAAGCAAACCAGAACATATTATAAAAGCTGAGCCTAACCACCCGTGTTCATAATACATTGTTGCTATCATGAGCATAAAAAATAACACTAAGACTAAACTAATATTAAGATAATTGAAGGAAAGTAAAAGAGTGTATAAAAAAATTTTCTTGCTTATTTTGTTAAACTCGCTGTAACTCCATAAGTTTTTGTCGCATTCAATTTTCAAAAACTGTTTCAAAATCCTTATACTTTTCCGCTTCCTGTGGTATGTAGCACGTACCAATAAGGAAAAGAGTAGGTGGTCAAAATGGCTAAGAAAGTTAAACTACTACGGGCAAACTGGCAGTGACGGTGAGCATTGCTCCCTATACAGGAGAGACTGTTCTCGGAGAGCTATCAGAGGCTCCACCCGTCACGGCACCAGTTTGAAACAGTTTAACTTTCTTAGCCTTTTTGGGACCACTTATTCTTTTCCTTATTGGTACGTGCTACATACCACGGGAAGCGGAAAAGTATAAGGATTTGGAAACATTTTCTTAAAAATTTTAATGCGACCGAAACTTATGGATTTTACAGCGAGTTGAAGCAAAATAAGCAAGAAAATGTTTATACACTCTTTTACTTTCCTTCAATTATCTTAATATTAGTTGAAGTTTTACTGTAATTTTTTATGTTTCATGATATGCAGCAATGTATTATGAAACCGATGGTAGGCTCAGCTTTCATAAATATTATCTGGTAGCTTGGAATATGGGGTTTAGTACATTTCAATGCACTGAAAACCTAAAAGTCCGCCTACTCTTGTGATAGTCAGTCATGACTTTATTTTTTTATCCTATTGAGTTATGAAATTGGCGTGTTGTTGTTGAAAAATTTTACTGCCTGATTCACTGATGCAAACAAATAGGCCTATTTTTGTGAAAAGAGGTGAGTAAAGCCAAGAAATATGAATATATTTCTGGGGCAACGCAAGGGTTTTGGGTTGCGGCTAGGCAAGTACCACCACCATCGCCACCCAGCCCGAGTCTATCACCAATCAGTGACGTCCTTACAAACTCGGCTAGGCATCGAGCGCTCCTAGCCCAGGGGCCAGATGCTGAGAGTGAGCTAGGGGGCCCTATCCACTAGGGGCCTGTGGTAGGCGAAACGCCCTCCCACCGCATGCCCCAGTCGAGATTGCTGCCCCTTTGTGCACCGCTAAAGGCGCTGAAAACTAAGGCATGGTCCCGACCCTGACTTAGTGAGCTGCTGTGGGCCTTTGACAGACATTCATCTTCTGTTTATAAAGCAAATACAGCCTTGTTTCAGTTCCTACAACGTAACAATTGGTGTTTACGTATTA
>JACEEZ010000562.1:55000-60170 GCA_016584305.1 Chionoecetes opilio
CGCTGATAAAAGTAACTTAATAATTCATTACACCACATGATACACTGTACATAACCGACTGGCTTTCCTGTCTCGGCAAGTAATATGGATGTGATTTTTTTTGTCCAATACCAAATAAAACTCTGGGTGGGGCGCCCGGTTCCTGAATAAGCCTCGCCTCTTTCTCACTCACAGACAACTGCCTGCCTGCCTGCCTGCCTGCCTGACACTTTCCACTCCCACCATAAGGATGTCTCCTCAACAGTACACAGACTGGTTCAGATCACCACACTGGTCACTTGTGCGAGTCTGCCCGCCTTGTGCTGAAACCAAAGTCAAAACAAAAAATATCACATGAAGAAACAAATTATCAGTGCAGGGAAAGTACCTTGTTTGTTGCATTACCATTTGTGTTACTATTACTCTAATGAAACTAGACCATGCGAGACCCATAGATGCAGCCAGGAGACAGCTAAAGCACACGCCATGCAGGGCACTTCGCTCACTGTCTCACGAAATCCTACAACTATGTAACAATACAGATTAATGGTGAAGAAAGGATGTTCCCTTGCACCATAATGGACAACAAATGACAACATAAATAAATTAGGGATGTGGTCATGTAATACCATAACTGTCATTCACTATAATTCAGTGGAAGGTTGCCTACTGTTGCCAGCATCCAGGAGTCAGTAATCTTGAGTCCTAGGTTTCAGGAGAATGCATATACTTCAGTACCTGCAGCTCCAAGACTCCTGGTCTAGATTGGCCAACTGGCACTGCAGGATGCTGCTACTGGGCGACCATCACGGCTGGTTGTGCTGGGGTCGAGGGGTGGCTGGAGCCGACTTGACCTCTCACCCATTGGTCACATCACAGAGAGCTTCCTTATCCTAAAGTGACTAGGAACCCCAGGTGCAGCACGGCAAGCTGCGGCCCAGGCACAGCACTACAGCAGGTGGGCTGGCCAGAGCTAGGCTTAACACACTCGAGTCACTGTCACTAAGGGTCCTTTAGTCCCACTCTCCACCAGCAGCAACAGTATCCCATCAGCAGTGCTGGCAGGGACTCGTGGGCTGATGGTAAGAGGCTGCTTACCTGTGCCTGCCTATCAGCTTTTCCATTTGGAGTGTGACTGCTGGCTGTGCAGGCCACCTGAGGGGATCATGTCCAGGAGGTACTGTCGATGTACCTCTGCAGCCTGACGCATTATCTCTTGTTTGCTGCTGTTGAGCTAAACTTTTGCTGCTGCTACTGCTGCTGCTATTACTACTGTTGGAAGGTGAAGGAGCAGAGGAAGCAGGAGGGACTAGCTGAGCTGATGCAGCCATCAGCTGCTGCAGCTGGCCAAGACCAAATGGATTATATGGCCCAAGTAAATACGGTGCTAGCATGTGAGCAGGTAATTGTTGGGAGGCAGCTGCTGCAGCTGCAGCAGCACCCAATCCTTGCATTCTTAACATCTGTTGCTGAGCTGCTGTAGCTGTTGTAATGCAGCTGGATTAGACATGGCAGCAGCCATTGCAGCTGCTGCTGTCATGCTTTGCATGTACTGTTTCTTTTGTTGCTTGGTTAAACTGGTGGCAAGAACATCTCCTTTTCTCTTTGTTCCCTATCACGTTGCTCCCTCTCCCTCTGATCCTTCTCACGTTGCTGCCTCTCTTGCTGCTTCTCACGCTCCCTGTCCCTTTCCCTCTCTCTTTTCCCGTTCCCGTTCTCTCTCCCTCTCTTTTTCACGTTCTCTTTCCCTCTCCCCTCTCTTTCTCTTTCCCTCTCCCTATCCCTCTCTCTCTCCCTTTCCTTTTGCCTCTCTCGCTCTCGCTGGAGCTGGAGCTGACAGCCACTGAGGGAGAGGAGCGGTGGCCAGAGCTCCGAGAGTGTTGGCCGTAGTCAGACTTAACGGCCGTCACCGACCACACTGGCCGGCAGCCGGGCCGAGGGAGAGGGCAGGGGAGGTTGTCACTGGTGCCCATAGATACTGATGCACTTGATATATCCGGCTGAGGTGAAGCCTGTTGGGGATGAAGATAAAATGTGAATTAAAATTACTGAAATGTTCATACATTTACATTCAAAATGATAACATGAAATTACAATCAACACTACATATAAAACAACAACAAAAAACTAAAAATTGTAAAAATGCTAGTACAGTAGATGAGATCATGTTAATGTTAAGTACATAATTTTTCAGATTTTTGATGAAAAAAATTTAATGAGGCAAAGGATCAAAACTGTAAAATACAGGTAATTAGATAGTATCAGAAAAAGTAACACTGACAATACAAGGAAACGTCAGTACGTACTGACAATAAAAAGACAAGTGAAAGTTTCTTGTAATTCAAGCTGCAAACAAAAGTATTTGTCCTATACGCCTCTATCTGTATGTGTGATTATACCCCATAGCTGCATTCATCAAATATATGTCTGCAGGCTATACAAAACTGACCCCTGATTGTGTTCATGGCTAAATGGTATTGATTATGATCATACAGTGGTCTCAATTTTTATCATTTATATGTTCCTATCATGGCCAGCCCCATTAAGTCACTTAAGAATGTGTCCATAAAAATTGCTTAGCTTTCATCCCAGTGTCTTTATAGTATCAAGAATGGTAACCCCATGTGCGTCCCACTCCTTGTTAAAAGATGGGTAGCTTCCCACTGAATGATGTGAAGTGCAGCAGGCAGAAGTAACAACAAAAGCCAGTCATCATGCACCACTCACTATTATTCTGCCAAGGATGAAAAATGTAAGAAAAACCTGCACCGCAAACACATTAATCACTCCACTTACACACTTGTATGGTGCTGAATACAAAAACCTTTGAAGCAGAATAAAAGTGGACACTCAAAACTGATATGTTACAACGGAGATCATACTGGCTGCATTTTATTCAGCACATGCAGACAAAATTTGTTGCTTTCAGCAGCAAGTTAATCTGATTTTATTTTGAATAACTGGGCCACAATCTGACATGTAGTACCATGAAAGTCAAAGGATGGTGATTTACAAAATTACCCTTTTTACCTAAGTTTCCAAACCCTTGAAAAAAAAAAGTTGAGATCACTGTATTCATTTAAATCCACATAACAATGATAAGCAGATAAGTTCCCTCACACAATACAACTACAGCATTGAAATAACGGTTGTTTGAGTACTGTATATGCATTTTGACATTAAATCTTCGACATTAAGAGTATGATGCTTTGCAGACTATGTCAATAGTCCTCAGATTTTACCACCCAAATAAGCTACCAAGCTCTCATTTTTGCATGAACCATCAGAGAAATCTGATGGGTCAGTAAATTTGAGTAAATCTTTAGCATCTTCGAAAGATTAAATGCCTGTAGAACATAATTGAAATCAAATGGTCATTGAACTCACAATATTAGCAATACAAACAGGAATGATGAGAAAATTAATGGGGAGATGATAATATGAAAAGAGAGAAATGAAAAGACAAGGAAAGGGGTGAAAAGTTTGCCATAATTCCCAACAAACAAAAAAAAGTAATAATGATAAGTATCTCAAAACACTGGCACATCATTACTACATACCGCTAGGGTGCCACTTTTCACGTCTTTGCCTGAATGAAAGCTGTGTTCAAACCAGTGTTGCTTTGCAATGTAGCATTGTGTGACTTTGCCAACTGTTTGTGCCCAGCGCAAGATTCGCCCATACAGTGCTCACCTATCCTGTGGCAGGACATTCTCATAATAACACTCTTGTTATTATAAAACAAAAACAATTTCTATTTGAAGATTTTGGGTATCCTGAATAATTGCTCAAAAAAAATTCAGAACCATAAACTCATCCAGGATAGGCCATTTACTGACTAGTTATTTTCATCTGACAGCCATAGGATCAGCTATTTATCTCAATATTGCTGAATTATATGTAATGTTAAGTAAAGCCAAAATTTAAAACTGGCCATGACCAGACACCAGTAATCAATCAGTGTTTAATGGTTTGTGATCCCTACAGTGAGTCTTTTTAAAACGATCCCGTGTTTGCACTAGTGTTGACCAGCCCATGGCCCGACTCAGTCACGGCCAGCCCGAGTCTCCAGAGTACGCATCCAACCCAAGCATTCCCCACTACACGCACATTGGTATGGCAATAATCTGTGCCTAACTTCCCCCCAGGCTGTCATAGACCCCTTTTTAACCCCGATCCAGCGCTGCAGCTGACCTGACGTGCAAGATGACAACCGGGGATGACGACCCCCTCCCTCCTACAGTCAAGAAGTCAGGTAGTCCATGACTCCTGAGCGGCGGCGATCCCCCCGGGTTTTGTAAAACCCATTCGGGATCGGCGAGATTTGCAACTTCTCTCGGTAATGTCTCTGATCCTGATGAATAAAGAAATAGCAGCTGAAAATAAGATTGGTTTTGCACACAGCTCAGTAAAAGCGACGAAGGGTATCAAGCCCCGCCTGTCAGACGGGATTCCTATTTTGTCACGGAGACCCCAGACGCTAGGTATACTGCGTTCACAAGTAGGGAAGCTCACGGGCTAAGCAGGGACACTTGCAATACACTTTTTTTTAGCTGCCATTCACAGTCCATATTTGAGGCAGATGGGCAGTATTCCCCTAATGCCAAGGATGGGAAAGAGCTGCCAAAATACACCAATTCATGGCAGATTGTGATAGCTCAACATTTCATGAAACAGGATAATCACTTTATGGGTTTCATGTGGGAAGGTGCAGGGGAAACCCGAAAAAAAGAAAAAATTGAATAAA
This sequence comes from Chionoecetes opilio, assembly GCA_016584305.1. Taxonomy (NCBI): domain Eukaryota; kingdom Metazoa; phylum Arthropoda; class Malacostraca; order Decapoda; family Majidae; genus Chionoecetes; species Chionoecetes opilio. The sequence goes on from JACEEZ010000562.1 coordinate 59,727, forward strand.
TAAAAACAAATTTCCACAAAAGTCACAATAACTAAATGAATAGGAATTTTCTAGAGATACTATGATACATATGATTATTATCTCACTTGTGCTAATCACTGATGTATGGATACTAATCGCACGCCTTCTAGCTATAAACTGAAAATTTTCAACCTGTATGATCAAATTTCATTTCTGGACTTTTTTTTTCAGTGGGCACATTATAAATACCTCAGTATAATCCTACCACTTTACTTCCCGTTTTGCTCCATTATATTTAACTACTGCAATTAATGCAAATGCGAGTTTATTTGAGCTTAAGAATCAATTATTTTCTCCCCATTTCAGTCGCCCCACGATAAGATTGGCAGTTCGAAATAGCTCGTATAACAACAATTTAATCTAATTTTCCGGCATCAGTGGTCATACACTGTGAACGTAAGAACAGGCGAAAAAAAACATACA
>JACEEZ010000563.1:0-2500 GCA_016584305.1 Chionoecetes opilio
GGGGGGGTTTTGGGGGGGGGGGGGGGGCCAGAGAAGGGAGAGAGGAGATAGAGAAAGAGGAAGAGAGGAAGGGGAGAGGAGAAGGGGAGGGGAGGGGGAGGAGAGAAGAGAGAGAGAGAGAGAGGAGCCTTACAGGTCCTAGATAAATTTTTTTCTTTCCGTTTTGCTTGGGAAAAATTTTAGGGGAAAAAAATATTTTTTTTTTTTTCCCCCTTCGGAGTTTTTTTTTATTTTTTTTTAGCTTACTTGGGGAAAAAAAATTTTGATTTAGGGCGGGAGGAGGGAGGTTTTTTAAAGGGTTTGTTTGATTCCTTCTTATGAAAACTAAAACAAATGCCTAAAAAATACAAAACAAATACATATATGAATACCGAGGTCATTTGGAGAAGATTTACTCCTTAAGAAAGGGTGTTGGGAAACCCATAAGGGGTATTTCACGTGGTAGATCTATCTTTGGGCCAATTAGAATTTTTACGTTGAAAAAATAGTGTCATAAAAAGTTTTTATTTAGAATTTGACGTCAAAATGAGAAGCTTTTTGTATTTTTAAAACCCCCAAATATGAATCACTCAAAAACCCCCCCATCAAATTGCACTGCTACTATAGACCACTTTGAATCCAACTTTTCCACAACAATCATAGTTATAAGTTTTCCAGAAAAATTATGTGAACCTTTGTAATTATTTAAAAAGGGGATGAAAAAAATAATGATTAAAAAAATAAGGGAAGAAAAATCAGTCAAACCCGGTTGTACCACTGCCAGGAAAAATATAAAAATTAACCATTTTTTTGGAGAAATAAAAAAATTATATAACTTTCAACGCTTTACCATGTTTCGAAAGTCTCAGGAAGTATTGAGAGACAGTAAGAGGGAGGAAGAGGAGGTCGTTAGTACAGGTAATAAGCTGAAGGCATCCTTGGTTCTCGAGAGGAGCAGGAAAAACCTCGAGAGCTATCGGGGGAAGCAAGGTATCGTAAAAGGCAGGAAAAGGTTATCAGGAAGATGTGAGAACGCTAAGAGAGAGACAGAACAGAACAGGGCGAACAAGACAGAGACAGAGACGAGACAAGACGAGACAAGACAAGACAGAGAAGAGAGAGAGGAGCCAGAGCCCAGAGAGAAAGAGAGGAAGGAGAGAAGAAGAAGAAAGGCGGAAAGAGAAGAGAATAGACGAGACGAGGAAGAGAAGAGAGGGGAGAGACAAGGAGAAGGGGAAGGAGGACAGAGACGAGAAGGAAAGAGAAGGAAAGAGAAGAGACGAGAAGGAAGAGACAGAGACAGGAAAGAGAGAGAGAGAGAGAGGATCAGATAGGCTCAGAAAATTAGTATAAATCACATTAGATTACCCCAATATTGAAGCTGAGGCTCTCTAATGTTCCTCCTGTTCCAAAAAATAGGCAAAGAGCAATGCTTACGTAACTTTATAACTAACACAAAATAAGAAGTGCTAAAATTGTATTTTGATAAAACAGAGAAAATAAAAATGTATTAGTTGAAATCAAAGAAACTCCGAAATACTAAAAAGAAAATATGATGAGAGAGACGAAGAGACGAGACAACGGGTAGAGCAGAGAGGGATTGGGACCGATAGAGAGGAGAGAGATTGAGAGATGTAGAGAGAGAGAGGAAGAAGAGAGACGGAAGACAGATGAGAGTTGAGAGATGGGATGAGAGGACGGAGACGATCGACGGGAGAGAGGAGATCGAGAGAGATAGAGAGAGGAGAGAGAGAAGAGAGAGGAGAGAGACGAAGACCTAGACGAACGCAGTGACTTGATTCGAAGAGAAGAGAGAGAGAAGATCTCGAGATGAGATGAGAGAGAGAGAGAGCCGAGACAAGGACGAGAGAGGAGAGTAAGGAAAAAAGGAACGATACGTAAACCACTACATCGTTTCAAGAATATTAGATAAAGATGAAAAAAAAAGACGAAAAAATATAGCCTAGGTGGGAGTCCACCCGCCTCCCAAACTGTTTTTCGCGAAGGAGGAGGAGGAGAGGAGGAGAGAGGAGGAGGAGGAGGAGAGGAGGAAGGAGGAGGAGGAGGAGGAGGAGGAGTGAGGAGGTTAGCCCTGGGCGAGGGATGAAAAGTTATCTCCATCATTTGTCTTGAGAGAGAACACACACGACCCGACAAGAGAAAAAAAAAAAAAACTAAGAAAGTCGTTAAGGAGGACGGACATGGCAGGATCTTTGCGAGAGAGAGAGAGAGAGAGAAGAGAGAGCCGATTCGCAGAGAGAGAGAGGGAAGATGTGAGTGAGTTGATGGAGAGAGAGGAGAAGGTGAGAGAGAGAGAGAGAGAGGATGAAGACGACGATAGTAGAGAGAAGAGGAGAGACGAGATACTGAGGAGAGATGAGAGAGAGAGACGAGAGGAGAGAGATGAGAGAGAGAAGAGAGAGACGAGGAGAGAAGAGATGAGAGAGAGAGAGAGAGAGAGTGAGAGAGAGAAGAGAGAGAGAGAGAGAGAGACGAGAGATGATACGAGAGAGAGATGACC
>JACEEZ010000563.1:7500-15000 GCA_016584305.1 Chionoecetes opilio
TTTCTCCGTCCCTGACAAGACTCACCACCAATGATAAAAGGATCAAGAACAAAACCACAATACTGATCTTCCTCTATCTCACTTATCATCATTATTATACTGTATTACATATATTATATAATACTACTTATATACTATATCAGTGTGTGTGCGTGTGTGTAATGATGTGCACAACTGGACTAGCAGTACTGGTCCGTCGTGAGGCAGGTGAGGTCATAACCTTGGCGGGTGTCTCGTCTCCTTCAACACAGCAGACGCTACTGGGCCACGCGATACAGGGTCAAAGTGAATCACAAACTACATCCCGCAGCCTTGAAATATAATATGTTGTAGTGTGTAAGAGGTCAAATACTGGACCATCAAGTGAGCGCTTACGAGAGCACCACTAAGTGAGCCTCTCGACTCACACCTGGGCGCGTATATCAGCTCGTGCAGGCAATAAACAAGTAAATGAAACAAAGAGGTAAAAAAAAAATGAATAACAAAATAATATATAAATAAATTAAGAGACTGGTTTCACAAAATCAAATAAAACTGGCCTAATTCCCACGCTAGGGTGATGGCAAAAAATAAAAAAATAAATGTGTCGGCAGCATTCAACGCCGCCACCACTTCCTCAACATGAACTTTGTACGTGCTCGTCCGCTGGCTTGCAATGATCAGTGGAATATTTACAGACTGTGAAACTACATATACTTTTGTTGTTGGCTTATTTTACCATAACTTGTCAACAAACAAATCCATCTACCTTCATATTGCTAGAAATTGGTCGTGTTTAGATGAACGACGGATAGATCACGAAATATCGTTGGCCTTGCAGGGTAGTAATTAGCGCTCTTGTTTCACGACTGAGAGATACTAATTTCGATTTTCCGGCCAGGTTCCTACTTTCATGCGGAAGCTCTTGTTTGCCTGCGCCAGAAGGTAGACTCGGGTGTAGTGAGTTGGGAGTAGCAGGCTCCCATCCCATCATCCTCTCTCCTGAATTCATCATCTAGTTGTATTCACATTCATAGGGATACAAATGTTAAGCTTGAAGTGTTCTACCTGATGGTGTAATCGGTGTCTCAAAAAACCGTTCAATATTTCAATTTTTTTAAGTTAATATTAGCTAATTAATTATTAATAATTTAGCTAATTTCTTTAGATAAATCATTATAAAACATTTAAATATGTTTTTCTCACTTATTTACCACCCGATTTCCTATTACCATAGCTCTAATGAAAGTTTTTGATCTACTTTATGTGTATTACCTTATACATGTCTAACATAACCATCATAGTTTTTGAGTGAGAGAAAAACGTGATTTAAAAAAAGTCTTAGAAGATACCCTACTGAATTTCACACAAAAAATTTAACCTGGATCTGCTCATGTATCACTTGAAAAGAAACATTTTAAAGCAGTGACTCCGCTCGACACACTCGTACCAGACGCTACAGCGCAGTGAACCGCCGGTGGGATCTTTGAGTGACTTATGGTAGCAATCGTGGAAATCGATTCATTTAGTTTTTCCCATTTTAACGCTATTAGTCCTATAGAGGAAATATTATTAGGGAAACAAACTCCCAACCTTGAGGTGTTCTACTTGATGGTGTGATCGGTATCTCAAAAAAACTTATATATATCGAGAAAAAAAAGTTCTATAAATATTTTTTTAAATTTGAATGTCATGCTATCAGTTAATCACCACCCGATTTCCTTTTACAATAGCTCAAATGAAAGGCCATAATCTACTTGATGTTTATTACTTTATACATGTTTTACGTAACTAATATTTATATATATAATATATTATACTATATTATATATATATTATATACTCATATATATAGATATTATATACCTCTATATATATATATATATCTATATATATATATATAAGAAATGTTGTACCCCGATGAATTGCTCCCCCTATACCTGTGCCCCCCCCCCGCTGTTGCTTTATACTCTCCTTGTTCCGCCACTGCTGTCAGATCATCAGATTGATATTGAAAATACATTGCTCTCATTTCTGTGTTGCTACAACACGACGTATATTTATCTTGGTAGAGAAGCCGGTAACTTCTCTATCTTGCAGACTTCAAACTTAGCCCTAGTGTGACGCACGGTCGAGAGCTTGTTTAAAGTCCAGATAAACACACACAATCCAGCAGTTCCCTTTCCTGCACGACTATGACATCCGAGACCTTGGCGGAGACACTAAGTTTGTGACGCAGGATTGCCCAACCATAAAGCCATGTTAGTATATTGTTGAACATAACTTGTGTTTCTTGAGATATCCAACAAATCTCCTCTTAATTTATTTATATTGTTTACACAACACTCGTTAACAAGGTTGTGGATTCGTCTCTGTTCCCTTTTCTAAACATTTTATCTGCTAGTTTCCCGTGATGTGTGTTTTTTTTTTTTTTTGTGTGTGTGTGTGTGTATGTGTGTGTGTGTGTGGGTGTGTGTGTGGTGTGTCTGTGTATGTGTGTGTGTGTGGTGTATGTGTATGTGATGTGTATGTCGTACTGTGTATGGTTGTATGTGTATGTGTGTGTGTGTGTGTTTGTGTGTGTGTGTGTGTGTGTCACTGTGTGTGGTGTGCACTGAAAGACTAAATTATTATTGAAAACAAATATATCAGATCTACCGATAGATATATATATTATATATATATATATAAATACTGATATCTCTATTATATCCCCTCATATTATATATATATATATATATATATTATATAATATATTATAATATTAGATATATATTATTATTATATATATATATCTATATACGATAGTATATATATATATATATATATATATATATCATTGGTATGTATTGGTGATTCTATAGACTACTACTACCACCACCACCATTACTGCAACTACTAATACTACTTTAATAGTAATTCTACTGCTATTTCTGTTTGTAGTAGTAGTAGTAGTAGCGGTGGTAGCAGTCGTAGATATATATAAGTTGTAGTAGTTGTAGTCGTGGTAGTTTCAGCAACAGTAAAGGAGACGTTGTTGCTTGCAGTGGTGGGCGCCGTTAATCAAAAAGTTAACTTCGTTAACCGTTAATCCGTTATCCAAAAAATTAACTTCGATAACCGTTAATCAGTTAATTCTTTAAAAATGTAACGGAAGTTATCGATAAACCGTTAACGTTAATTTTTATTCTAGAAAAAAAGAAAAAAAATCAGTTTTTGCTCTAAAACCACCTAAAAACACCTTTGAAAAGTGCCAAAACTATAAAATCAGCCTTTATGGGGTTTTTAAGGGCTTTAGAACCCAAAAACTATAGGTTTTTTTGCTTTAGAGTTAAAAAAAAAGAAAAATTTTATAGTTTTAACTTTAAAAAAAACCTAAAAAAAGCAGATTTCATAGTTTTGGCCCTGTTTTAGGTTTTTAAAGGCTTTTAGCGCTGCGTTGCGTGCTATGGTGCAATATCTTATTTGTTTATTAAAGAAAATTTATATGATCTATTAATAGAAAATAATTGCTTAAATATCGAATACATAAAATATCATTTTGAACTCACAATTCGAAGTTTAATTGAAAGTTTTTTACAATAATAAGTGGCGTTATATCGGGGTTGAAAGAATGACGCGTACAATATTAAATATGCTAAGACTACATCTGTATTGAAAATCTGAAAATAATAGAAACTTTTAAACGTTTACCGGTTTTTATGAAATTTTTGGGTTAGCGGACTTGAGTTAACGGAAGTCAAATGTAACGGAAGTTAAATAGTCCGATAATGATTTCCAAAGTTAACTTAAAAGTTAAATCGTTAACGAAAATGTTAACTTCGTTAATTAACGATTAACGGTTTGGTGCCCACCTTTGGTTGCTTGTGTTCCTATGGTTATTAATATCTTTCACTCCTTTCCGTCAAGAGAAGGTCGTCGAGTATTTAGAGGAGCCTTGAAAGACTTAACCCCAAGCAAAGCGGCTTTAAGGCGGCGGGAACCTAAGAGCGATTTACCTTGATCGGCCCGGGCGAGTGAGGGCGAAGAATCTAATTGTGAAGGAGAGATAAGATGCATTAGGAACCACATGATATATTGAAGGAAGAAGCGAAGATCGAGGAGCGCGAAAGTGAATAGTGAAAATGCCTCGGAAGCCAAAGGAATATTTTAAAAGAATAAAAAATTGAGTCTGAGGAGAAAGGGGATATAAATGATGGCTATGGAAAGAGAGAGAGAGAGAGAGAGAGAGAGAGAGAGAGAGAGAGAGAGAGGAGAGAGAGAGAGAGAGGAGAGAGAGAGAGAGAGAGAGAGAGAGATGAGAGGAGAGAGAGAGCGAGATGGGAGAGAGATATCAAAGAGAGAGAGAGAGAGAGAGATTCCAAAAGAGTAGAGAGAGAGAGAGAGAGAGAAGAGAGATGAGAGAGAGAGAGAGAGAGAGAGAGATTCCAAAAGAGTAGAGTGTGAGGAAAACCTACTTGCTCCCTTAAGACCGCCCAAAACGAGTTGTTCTTCGGCCGCGGCGTGATGGATGGCAACGCTTCCCATCCTCTTTGTTTACCGCCGCCAGCTGATGCCTCCCCGTCCAGCAAGACCCGCTTCCCTCACGCCTCGGGGCACGCAGGTCATCCTTTACCGCCTCACGCTCGCCCCAGTGAAGAGAAGCCAACCAAACACAGCAAAAAAAATGGTTAACGGACGAAGGAGGGACGTAGAGTAGCATCAACGGGCCCTTTGTCGCGTAGGACTTAGATAAATGGACTTGTCTTACTCTTTCTAATTTTACCCGAAGCTGAACGAATGTTTAATTAACTTCCTGGCTGCGCTATTTTAGAGATTTCGCCCGTGAGAATTCCCAGCTCTTGATTTTTGAGCTGAGGTGGAAATGAAAAAAAGAGAAATGAGAAAAACACGAGTGAGGGAATCGGTCAGTGTTAACCAAGGAAATGTTTCAAAATCTGATCCAATTCTCGTCAGTAAAGATACGAAATGAATGTCCCGTTTTATCTCCTCCACACCCCAGCTCTTCCCCCCTACCCCCTCCCCCCCTACCCCGGCACAGCCATCGTCAGTACCGACTTTTGCCGATGAATTTTTATTTCCTTTATATATCAGGTCCTCGTTTCCCGCTTACTCTCTTTCCCTTCATAAAACTATTACCTTTCACTCCTCACCTGTTCCCTGCAATGAATGGCCCGAGTTTGTTTCACATTCGGTGTTTTAGTGAGTTTCATGAAGAGACGTGCCTGATGGGGGCAAAAATAAAGAGGTACCGGGCCGGGAGCAGCTCTTTCTTCATCCTAAAAATGGTCGTCCCTTCCAATGGCACCTTTGAGTATCGTATGTGTTTTATGTTCCCATGTATCTTCAATCAGCCGTAAGGAATGGACGGTTTGAGCCGCGGGGAAGGGCGAGAGGAGAGAGAGGGGGGGAGAGAGAGAGAGAGTAGAGAGGAGGAGAGAGAAGAGGGGAAAAGAGAAGAGAAGAAAGAGAAAAAAGAAAGAGAAAAGAGAAGACCAACACCAGCAGAGAAAAGAAGGAGGAAAAAGAGGGAACTGAATATTAGAAAAGAAAAAAAAATCCCAGTAACAGCCTATAAGATACGCCGCAACGCACCGCTACTTCAGGCAACACAGAGGCGCTCGTGGCCACACATGCTACAACTGTTTTATTGCTGACCCAAAAAGCTTTGTTTCTTTTGGAAGCAAGGAAATTCCCCCGTTTTTTTAAAAGATTTGAGGTGTACGACAAAAAAAAAATTCCCCTGGTACCACCTCCCCTCCCCCCTCCCCCTCCTCCTCCTCCTCCTCCTCTTCCGCAAAAAGCAGGTGGGGGTTTTTCTTTACACAAAATAATTTGCAAGCAATCAAAATATAAAGTAAAAAAAGATCATTATGACCAGTCACGCAAAGATTTCCTAACGGTAAATTGCTAACTTTTGGGGAAAATATATCGTCCTCCCAAATCAAATGCGGAAGTCGATTCCCTCCTCTATGACGAGATAAAGTCGTTGTCAACAATAATAACGATACAATTATATGTGGAATTTTAAACCTCCCTCGTATAAACGGAAAATAAATTCTGCTGAAGAAAAGGGATGCGTTTTGCTTATATGGTAAACAAAGTATATTTAAATCGGGTTGGGCCCTGACCCCAAACAAGGGATAATATATCCTAATTTATTTTTCATACCGCTGTTTCGATTGTTTAAACTGCATATTTTTAAACATTTGGCAAACTTTCACGGGTTTAAATCAGATGCGGCTAAATTGAAATTTTGTAGACATCACGAAAATCGGTTATTATTTTTTCCCTTATAAATAAAGCGGATTTCAGAAGATCAGCGGGGTATAAGCAAGTTGATTGGTTTGACCTACAAAACGGTAATAACGCGGAAAATAGTGTAATTTTTCAAAAAACTCCAATCGGTGGTTAAAAACAGTTCCCATGAAAAAAAAAGTCAATAACATAAACAGACCCAGTTGGATGAAAAATGAGATTCAACAAATCTTGGCAGAAAGCGCCGATGTAAAATTTTTTCCCAAGCGTCTAATGCGGGACTGCATTCAGAGAAAAACAATGACGTAAAAACGACGTTGCAAGGGATTAAATTAAGACAAAAAGCGTGAGTATGAAAAAAAAAAATTGAAAAAGGAATCCAAATCAAACCAAAAGGTTCTTTAAATACTTTTTTCAAGTAAAAAAAACGTCAAAAAAAAGTATTGGGCCCTAAAAGATAAAAAAACATCTTTGGAAAATGATAAAAAAAGAAAGGCAACGTAACTCAATGCTTATTTTAAAATGCTATTTATAAAGAAGAAAAAGCTCCATTACCAGAACCGTAAACATGTATGCGGGACCAAAAAAGTGAAGGGATTGGAAAAGGAGAGATAACGTAGACAAGTATCAAAGATTTGCAGAAACTTGACCCAGAAAATTCCCCGGGGGGGTGGAAAAAATTTCGCCGCTTTTACTTCGCGAAGGCACAACCCCCCCTTTCGCTTCTACTAAAGTTACCCTCAATAAATCGCTAATGGACAAAAATGTTCCTATATTGGAAATTAGCTAAGTGAAAAACCGATTTTCAAAAAAGGGGAGTAAACCCTCGCAAGTAATTATCGCCCAATTATCAAACCCTTGTGATTGTTAAAACTTTTGAGAAAAATTGCGGGATAAAAATGCCCCTTTTTCGATGAAAAAAATCAATATTAAACTCCAGCAGGGATTTCGAAATAAGAGATCCTTTTAAACAAACCTATGGATTTTTTTAATGTCGTTTATTCAAAATGGGACGCTAAAATTCCCTCGATGTAAAATCCGATTTTCAGAAAAACCTTCGATACAGTTCCCCATAAAACGACTTTTGACCCAATAAGGGGCCCCATGGCTTGGGGAGAGCAAATTATGTTATGGATTGGCGATTGGCTTTCAAATCGAAACAACGGGTAGTAAAAATGGCGAAAAAACTTTTGGTTAGATGTTTTAGTGGGGTTGCTCAGGGCCGGTTTCCCCTTTGGCCCACTCCTTTTTCTGATATTATCA
>JACEEZ010000563.1:25000-42500 GCA_016584305.1 Chionoecetes opilio
TCCCATGTGTTTGGGTAAAGGTAATTTGTACGGAAAAATAATGATAGTAATAATAATAATAATATTGATATTGCAGGTATTTTAGATTACTGCCAAGTGTGGAGAGAAAGTTTAAGGTTTCTTCCCCTGTAAATTTGAGTTGAATTTCTCAGACGAAAAATTTCTTCACTTCTAATTTACATGCAGAAGTGAATCAGGTTTATTATTATTTTTATTTCTCAATTCTACCTTTTTCCTCGGCGTTCACGTGGCATGGCATGATAAGTGGAGAGAGAGAGAGAGAGAGAGAGAGAGAGAGAGAGAGAGAGAGAGAGAGAGAGAGAGAGAGAGAGAGAGAGAGAGAGAGAGAGAGAGAGAGAGAGAGAGAGAGAGAGAGAGAGAGAGAGAGAGAGCAATCTTATGCACAACTCAACTTTATGATTCGCACTCAAATTATCTCTAACCAAGGAACAATATAATAATTATCCAAAACTGTACGATAATATAGAGGTAAACAGAATATTTGAGATGCCATACTTTTACCACGACTTCTTAAGGCAACTGATATGTTCGACCCTAAAAGTGCAAAGTATATATTTAATTATCGCTCATCTGGAGAACGGAGGAAAGGAGCTGCAATAATATAGGAGTCAAGAATATCCTCAGGTGTGGATGGAATATAGTGCTGTGAAGATGCAGTTTCGTGGAGCAAAAAGTTTCTGTCGCAGGATAATTTTTTGTCATCTAGAAGGCCGAGCAGTAAACACCCGCAGGAAGGACGGGAAAACATGGACTATTGGTGAGCCATTAATTAGGATGAATGTTTACCGCCACCATGTTTGTGTGTTGCCTGCCGTATGCGGAAGTGGGAGGAGGGGGGAGGGGAAGGGTGGTGGGAGTGTGCTTGGTTAGGAGGCTCTTTGTAGCGATGGGGAACGGTAATAATGTGCAAGCTGAGAAATGTTTGCTGTGTAACCCATTTTTTTTCTCTTTCGTTTTCCTGTTTTTCGGATTAGCTATAGTAATATGTAAATGTACTCACTGGCTCACGTTTGCGTTCTCTCTCTCTCTCTCCTCTCGCTCCTCTCATCGTCCCTCTCCTCTCTCTCTCTCTCTCTCTACTCTCTCTCTCTCTCTCTCCGCTCTCGCTCTCGCTTTCGCTTTCGGCTCTCTCTCGCTCTCGCTCTCGCTCTCGCTCTCGCTCTCGCTCTCTCTCTCTCATCTCTCTCTCTCTTCTCTCGCTCTCCGCTCTCGCTCTCGCTCTCTCCTCGCTCTCTCCTCTCTCTCTCTCCTCTCCATCTCTCTCGTCTCTCTCTCCTCTCTCATCATCTCTCTCTCCTCCTCTCTCTCTCTCTCTCTCTCTCTCTCTCTCTCTCTCCGCTCCTACCGCTCTCTCTCTCTCTCTCGTCTCGTCTCTCTCTCCTCGTCCTCTCATCTCTCTCTCTCTCTCTCTTCTCTTCCTCTCTCGCTCTCCTCTCTGCCCGCCATTGCTGGCTCTGATAGTAAACAAGCCCGTGATAGAGCTTTCCCGATTCTGTGAAGTTTTGAGGGATCTGGCGAGCTGCCACCCTTCTGCCTTGGCTGAGGTCAACAGTAAGTCCCAGTCGTCAGTTAGTGCCATCAGGATATTTGAGGGTTTTGAAGTTTGCTGACTTTTTGCCATAAGAATTCCATACACCTGGCCAAACCCCTCCTGTTCGAGGTTTCTGCGTCTGCGCATGCACAGTACGAGGAGTGTGAAGTTTTGGCATCGTCATGATTACGTCACTTCGCCCTCACTGGTGCTGGTTGCCAACGCTCTGAGCACACCCATATTGCTGAGGCGATATGGCCTACTCCGGACCTGGCGCTCGGTCTGTCGCTCTTTGAGCGTAATAAATGGATGAAAACAAAATTCTCTCTCTCTCTCTCTCTCTCTCTCTCTCTCTCTCTCTCCTCTCTCTCTATCCATCTCTCTCTCTCTCTCATCTCTCCTCTCTCTCTCTCTCTCCTCGGTCTCTTCTCGTCTCCTCCTCTCATACCTCTCTCTCACTTCCTCTCCTCTCTCCTCTCTCTCTCCTCTCTTTCGTTTGACTACGTGGGTCGACATCATCTATCCTCTTCCGGGGATGTTATTGCAAACTTAACCAAGATTTTACAGAAACGTAACCTTTGTCAGTAAATTAACTTGGGTATGAAATAACTTGGATTGTTGATGTCAGTATAGGTGTGGCGTAGTGGCTCGGGCTTCTGGTTGAGCTTAGGTTAGAATCTCCTAGTATTACCCTATGGATTAAAGAATTAGTTATGGTGTGCTTCAAAAACCCAGAAGTGTACGGCACCTGTAGGACATATCTTCGTTAAGCTGTATGATTTGTAGCCTTTTAGGAAACACATTATTCCGTCTGACGTTAGCTTGTACGCTGTACGGGGTCCTGAGTGAACTGTGAGTAATTCCGTTCAATTAGTCACGCTCGAGGATACAAATAGTGGTTAATTGGATGGCACTGGTATTAGTGTTCCAGGCGGTGGGCTGTTAACAACCACCTGACCTTATAGCAACAGAGGAGCACCGTGATGATACGTAATTCACTATCACTTTCTTGTTAATTAAATGTAAGAGCCTGGAAGTTATTATTATTAAATGTCTCAGTCGTTTTCAGGCACCTCTGTATGCCTGCGTTTTTACTGAATATGAATGCTAACTACAGTTAATTGATACACTATGTATACGTGTACTTGATTTTTAGGGCCGCCATGTATGAATGTTTATTTGTTAAATGATTCAGAAAATGACCAGAGTACGGTGATGCCAAGCGCGGTTGTCTCCCTCCTCTCCAGTGGAATATTCGATACTTATTGGCTTGTGATGGTGAACAGGTGGTCGGTGGCGCTGCGAAGGTCAATTTGTCGGCTTATCGGGGTACTGTGTCAGACAACGAGCAGGTTTGGAAATGTAACAGGATCCTACAGATGTGTGTGTGTGTGTGTGTGTGTGTGTGTGTGTGTGTGTGGTGTGTGTGTGTGTGTGTGTTTGTGTGTGTGTGTGTGTGTGTATTAGCAGTTGTATGCGTTGTAAAGTGGTGTACTGTGGCGTAACTGGAAGCATATTTTTGAAGTAAAACCTCAAATGGAAATATATGAATCCATTATCCACATTAACAATATTCCTTTGGGCCGCCGCTGCTTACACTAACCGAGACCGCCGAGGCTTCATGGCGCGTTATCAAAGTTTCGGAATGTCTTATGAAGGAAGCCAGAATACATTAGGAAGCCTTTGCAGTCCCATGAAAGCAGTCAACTTGAGGCAACACTCGTTTAATATATTTCACAGTGAGACTCGTAACTAGGTGTGGAGAAAACCGGAAAAGCGAGGCGAGGTGATGAAAGACATGCAAATGAATCTGTGTTGAAGGAAGTGTTGGCGAGCCATTAGTTGTGTTGAAGTGTTGTGGCGACTGCAGCGCGTCTGTGCCAAGGCTGGGAAGGAATTAGAAAAGGAAAAGGAACTAATTAGACTAGAAAGAAGGAAGGAAGGAAGGAAGGAAGATGAGTCGAAAAATAGGATATGAAAGATAAGATTGTTGGTGACTCATGCATAGAATTATGATGAAGAAATGCCAGAAGAGCTCAGTTGTTCGGTAAAAGGACGAAGGATGTAGTATTGCAGTTAGAAAATAATGTGTGAAGTAGTGGGTCCAAGGAGGGCAATTTGTGTGTGTGTGTGTGTGTGTGTGTCTGTGTGTCTGTGTGTGTGTGTGTGGTGTGTGTGTTCGCCTTTGTGCCTGTTCATAGGTGTTGTGTATAGTGTTTTCATTTAATAAAAGCTTCTGGAGCACCTCTCTGATGGCCGCCAAGAGGCACATCATCCAGCTCCTTATTTCCTTCCCCTTCCCGTGTTCCCTTCCCTCCCTTCCTACCCTTCTTCCCTTCCCTCCCTTCTCTCCCTTCCCTACCTTCTCTCCTCCCCTTTTACGTTCCTATTTGTATCCACTTAGCTGCAGCCTTTTAACGAAAACTATACTACGCTTGAAGGTTACTGAGAAAAGACTCAATAAGGTGGGGAGGGGGGGAGGGAAAACTGAAGTGGGTGGATTCTACGCGAAAGCCAAAAAAAAAAAAAAAGCAACGTGCATAGGAATATACATGTTCTGTAAAAACTCCATATATTATAACTTAAAGTGATTGCTATAGATGAGAGACAGGGCGGGGGGGGGATGGTCTGGCTACTAACGTGGACCCTTCTTCAGGGAAACAAGGACCCGGTTGTCGAGACGTTGGCACGCTGAGGCAGGAAGGGGCGAAGGGATGATCGAATGTGTGATAGGAAGCCGATGAAAGGGCAGGAAGGGGTTCGGGAGGAGATCAGGAAGAGGAAGAGGAAGGGAAAGGAGATGGAGGAACTCTTGGTGACGATGGAATTTGAACGTGAGTCTTGAATTGGGGAAGAAGAAGAATGGAAAAGAAGAGAAAGAGAAAGTGAAGTGATGACGTGGAATCTGATGGATGTGAAGAATTAATCTCTCTCTCTCTCTCTCTCTCTCTCTCTCTCTCTCTCTCTCTCTCTCTCGCTGCTCTCTCCTCTCTCTCCTCTCTCGCTCTCTGTCCATCTCTCTCTCCTCGTCTCTCTCTCTCTACTCTCTCTCTCTCTCTCTCCTCCTCTCTCTCTCTCTCTCTCTCTCTCTCTCTCTCTCTCTCTATCTCTCTCTCTCCCTCTCTCTCTCTCTCTCTAAATACAAACATCAGGTCCTTCATAAAAAAAGATACTAAATTTAAGTAGAAAATAGCGGGTCTTATTACTTGAAGTGGTGGTTGTCGCTTTTTTCTGCCCCCCCACACCACCACCACCACCGCCAGGCTGTACGTATCAAGATTCACTGCTTCGAAACACACATTGGAACCTTGGGTCTTGATAGTGAACCACTGAGGAGGATGTGAATATTGTCTTTTACGGTAATTGTGATGAAGCATGTGGTGATGAGAACAGCAGCTACGTTATTTATGATGTGCTGCTAGTGTTAATTTAAGTTAATCTATCACAAGAAGACAAAACTATATTATTTACGGTAATAATTATATCAAGAATGATATTGATATTAATAATGATGATAATAATAATGATAATAATGGTAATAGAGATGATAACGATGCTAGTATTTACACACAGAATATTAGAAGTACTGCTAATATTGACACAAGTGGTCATAATATAACAAAAGAAAATCGGATTCTTCACATATTCCTTAGTATTATTAGCCATCTTTCCTGGGCTGTATTTAGGAAGCTTCAGTAGGACTGTAGTGTTTGCTTGTGTGACTCAAACTCCTCCTAAGCGTGTTGTCTAGTCAAATATCTCTTCATTTATACGATATATTTACCGACGGTGGAATTGTGGACTCATTTACGTCACTGAAAAAAAAACGTGCTTTGGAGAGAAATGGAAAATAAATAATGACTGGTGAAAAAAAACATTGATGCCTTTCATGAGAACAAAATGTTTTATTCTACCTTTCCTCTTCATGTAAAATTTTAATGTTTGACCCTCCCCCCTCCCCCCCCCCTCTGTGTCCATGATGAAGGACGAGGTGCTTGGGCTACAGCAGCGGTAGCAAAAGACGAAAAATAAATTCCGTTAAAAAGATGAAGATTATAAGAAAGAGAAAAAGAAAACTTAAAGTGAAATAGAAAGAAGAGAAACTAGGATGTAATGACTTTTGGATAGAAAAAGAACACAGAGATAAAAAAAATTCTCTTCTTTTTCTTTATTAGAGATGAAAATATTAAAGGAAAAAAGTGAAAGAAGACTTAAGAATATAAAGAGTAGAAAGAGCGGAAGAGGATCGAAAAACAGCGAAAGGAAAACCCTGAGAGGAAGAGATGGAGGGACATGATTGGAAGGAGAAGAGGAGGAAGGGAATAACAACATACCAGCAACAACACCGAACAAGAACAGAAAAATAAGAATAAGACACAAAGACGGGGAAAAAAGTGACGTTGCTCATTAGTATGAATATTTTACTTCAGCTCGACGTTGGGGGGGGGCAAAAAATTATGAATGAAAAATGAAAAACGAAAAAGAAAATATGAACAGGAGAAGAAAAGTAACAGTTTTATATCATGACTTATGTTTATTAGCAAGGCACACACACACACACACACACCACACACACACAGCACACACACACACACACACACACACCCACACAGCACCACACACACAACACACACACGACACACATACACCACACCCACACACACACACACACACCACACACAACACCACACAAAACACACACACCCACACACACAACACACAACACACACACACACATCACACACAACAAACACACAACACACACACACACATCACACACACACACACACACACACACACACACACACACACACACACCAACACACACCGTAAGATAATGGAAATTAATGTTCTTTCATCACAATGGCAAATCTGTCTAGCCTTTTCTCTTCCCTCTTTATTTCTTTGATGTTGTCCACCCTTCCTTTCACTCCATTCTCACTTTGTCTGGTTGGAAATAATGATATATTGTATTCTCCCTGTGCTTGGTTTCCTGTTGAATGCTTCAGTGCAGGACATTTATTTTATTCCTCTTTCCTTTCTTCCTTGTAAATGTCTTAAGCAAACTAACAAAGAAGGAGACTTAAGCTCATCGCATATTTACTTTTCTTTTTTACTTATTTTTTGTGAAGGATGATAGGAAAAATGCTAAGCAGATTTTTGTAAGCAAAGTTTTTTGTCCAAAGTTCTCTCTCTCTCTCTCTCTCTCGACTTCTACCACTCTCTCTCTCGTCTGATCTCTCCATCGGTCTCTCTCTCTCTCGGTCTCTCTCTGTTTCTCGCTCTCCTCTCCTCTCTCCCTCTCTCTCTCTCTCTCTCTCGTCTCGTGCTTCTCCTCTCTCTCTCTCTCCCCCCACCCCCCCCCCTTTTTCCTCTCTCTCTCTCTCTCTCTCTCTCACTCTCTCTCTCTCTCTCTCTCTCTCTCTCTTCTTCTCTCGTCCTCTCCTCTCTCTTCTCAATCTCTCTCTCTCCCTCTTTCTCTCTCTCTCTCCTCTCTCACTCTCTCTCTCTCATCATCTCTCTCTCTCTCTCTCTCTCTCTCGTCTCTCTCTCTCTCTCATCTCTCTCTGCTCTCTCTCTCTCTCATCTCTCTCTCTCTCTCTCTCTCTCTCTCTCTCTCTTCTCAACATGTCCAACATCATTTTACACACACACACACACACACACACTCCGAGGGGTACTCCGTAGTGTAGGAGTAGCACGCTCGGTTCACAACCGAGAAGTCCCGGGTTCGATCCCCGGGCGGAGCGGAAAACAGATGGGCTGTTTCCTTAAAACCCGAGCCCCTGTCCACCCAGCAGTGAATGGGTACCGGGTGTTAGCTGGGGGTTTGTGACCCGCCTCCCGGGGTGGTGGCTTTGGCCAACACTAAGCACTAAGGATGAATGATAAAAAAAAAAAAAGTTAATATGGAGACGGGGCCATACGAGCGCTGCTCAGGCCCTGTAAAATACAACTAGATGAATACAACTAGATGAATACACACACACACACACACCACACACACACACACACACACACACACACACACACAGAAAAAAAAACTGAAAAGGATGACATTAAAATTTTGAAATGAGATCCAAACTTAGAAATTAAATATGTGAAAGAGAAATGGAGGAGGAGGAACAAGAAGAAGAAGATAAAAAACGAGGTTAGAAAGAAGGGGAGAGACCAGAAAAAAATGGGGATGCAGTGTATAAGATAAGAGATAAAGGACAGAACAATGAAGAGGGACAAAAAGAGGAAGAGGAGAAGGAACAGAATCAAGTTTAGAACAGGGAAAGACAGGTGTAAGAAGACGAAAAGTACTTACTCAGAAGGTGTTGAAAGAAAGAAGATGAAGGGAATAGAAGGGGAGAGAGACAGATGAAATGAAGAAGTAGAGGATAAAGAGAAAGAGGAGAAGATGGAGCATGTTTCCTTTCCTCCATTTCCTTCACGCACGCACACACGCACCACACTGTCTTCCGCCGTCGCCAAAGTTCGCCGGCCGACATTCCAAAGACAAGAAATTTATATCAACAATAGATCAAAGGAGGAGACAAATTTTCCCGAACTGGCAACAACATGGGAAGGAGAAGAGTGGTGGGGGTGAGTGTCTGGGTGTGATGGGTGACGGGGTGGAGGAAGGGCGGGTAAAAGGGAGTGGTAAAGTGGTAGTTGGGAGAGGTGATGAGGTGTTAAGCAAGAGAGGAGAGAGAGAGAGAGAGAGAGAGAGAGAGAGAGAGAGAATTTGTTTTTAGCTCTTCATTGTCCTCTTGTTTGTAGCAAATGTTTGGTCAGTTTTATGTGTTTCTGTTTGTATTTGTGTTCATTTCTGCGTCAGTCATCGGTGTATCAGTAATCCTTTGTCTTTCTCTCTATTTTTGTGTGTGTGTTAGTTTCTCTCACTCACTCACTCACTCACTCACTCACTCACTCACTCACTCACCCCACCACCACCACGCACGCCCCCCGCACGCACGCACGCACGCACGCACGCACGCACGCACGCAACGCACGCACCACACACACACACACACACACACACACACACACACACACACACCACACACACCCCACCCCCACACACACACCACCACCACCACCCACCACCACCACACACCACCCACCACCACCCACCAACACTCACTCACTCACTCACCCCACTCACCACTCACTCACTCACTCACTCACTCACTCACTCACACCACAAAGAAAATATCATCATATTTAACATCAATTATAATAGTATCCTAATATAAATTTTAATAAAAAACTTTTTACTTAAAAATATTTGTTATAAAACGTTCAATAAAATTGCTCCTACTTTTTAATACTGGGACATAACCATTCAATTTAATCAATAAAAAAAATAAAACACCACCACCCACCCACCACCACACACCACCCACCTCCCAACAGAAAATTAACATTAAAGCAATATAAATTTAACCTTTTTACTATTTTTCTGGTGTAATTTTAAGTTTGTCCCTTTGATGTACCCCCAAATTATTATTTTTATTTTCCTTTTCTTTCCCCTTCTCCTCTTCTTTTCTCTCTTTTCTTCTTCTTCTCTTCTTCCCCCCCCCCCCCCCCCCCCCTCCTCTTACTCTCTCTCTCTCTCTTCTCTCTTTTCTTCTTCCTTTTCTTTTCCTTTTTCCTCCCCTTTTTCCCCTTTTCTCCCTCCTTTTTTCTCTCTCTCTCTCTCTCTTTTCTCTCTCTCTCTCTCTCTCTCTCTCCTCTCTCTCTCTCTCTCCCCTCTCTCTCTCTCTCTCTCTTCTCTCTCTCTCCCCTCTCTCTCTCCCTCTCTCTCTCTCTCTCTCTCTCGCTCCTCCCCTCCTCCTCTCTCTCTCTCTCTCTCTCTCTCTCTCTCTCTCTCTCTCTCTCTCTCTCTCTCTCTCTCCCCTCTCTCTCTCTCTCTCTCTCCTCTCTCTCTCTCTCTCTCTCTCTCTCTCTCTCTCTCTCTCTCTCTCTCTCTGTTCATGTTCCTCGCCCTTGATGTCTCACTTTCATAAGTTCCCTCCTGTCAGTGAAATTAGTTATACCTCCTTCCACACTCCTCCTTCCTCCTCCTTTTCCTTCTCCTTCCTTCGTCCATTCCTCCTTCTATCTTGATGCACGCCCATCCTCCATCCCTTCCCCCACCTCCTTCTCCTGCTCTTTCATCTTCTTAAGTTACTCCTCTTCCTCTTAACACACGCTCACACCTGCAGCTTACTCCTCCTTATTTCCTTGATTACCTAATTCACTCGTCTTCCTCTCTTCCTTGTTCTCCTTATCTTTTTAGTTCTCTTCACCTTCCACATTCTTCTTATGTGTTTTTTTAGTAGTCTTTCTGCTGCTATTTCATCTATCCGCATGTTTAGGGAACCTTTTACTCCTGTGCACCTTATAGCATTGTAATCTAATCGTGTCTTAACCCCTTTAGGCCCGTAACGTAATTTCCATTGTAATTTAGGTACCATTAGACGATTTTTAGTCAATATAAGCAATATTTTATAGATTTGACCTATTTAGTATCCTTGTCGACTAACTAATTTGGTATATTAAGTTACTTTGCGTAATTATATGGCTAACAACAGACAATTTTTTATAGTAAAGGAAAGATCTGGGCGTGAAGGGGTTAAAACCTCATCGTTCCTCATTTTTTATGGTGAAACTCGATGTACCTTTTCCTTTATCCGCCGATTTTCTGTGTTCTGAATCTTAATAGCGACAGAAAACTCCAGACCTCCTGATGCTTGGAGCTTCTGGCGGCTTGTCGTACCGCTTGATGTTTGAGGTCTCAGTCTTCCTTGTGTTTCGTCTTATTTTGGAAAACCTGCGCGGAAAATAAATATATCCCAAGGGATTGACCAAAGTTGAAGCAGCATCGTTTCTTTCCTTTATTTGTGTCGTTTGTTTTGTCTCGCAGCGTCAAGGCATCGCGAGTCTCATTCGTTCCGGGAAGTATGGAGACTTTCCTCTCTTTGGGGGGAATGACTTTTATGCACCACACCATAATACGAAGGCATGGTGCACGATGAAGCATATTACCAAAGTTTGAGAGAACCATGAGTGGAAATTCTATACCGGCGTCAAGTTATTGATAGATGAGTTGAACATATTGAAGAGACCGTCGATCACTGGCTGCCTAAAAAGGTAACGTCACTTTTAAGAGAAAATAAATTGTAGTAGAACTTACATCTCACGGCAGAGATGTAAGTAACCCACTCACTCACGGCAGGAGGAAAAATCAAGTGAATTTTTGGCTGAGATTTGCGAACGTTGACAGCATAGCATTGTGTGCCTCTGATGTACAGGCAGTTGTTTACGTCTGATGGGGTGCCATAAGAGCGTCATTTACCGTTCTCTGCCTCATTTGCCCTCCTCCTCCTCCTCCTCCTCCTTCTCCTCCTCCCCCTTTTCCTCCTCCTCCTCCTTTTCCTCCTCCTGTTCCAGCACCGCCTTCTCGTCTTGCAGGAACGTGGCGGCTGCTGCTCATAACTCCCCGCCCAATACACACCACCCACCCGCCGGCCAACCCACGCCCTGCAAATTTACCTTCGAGGGCGACGTGGGACTAACGAGTGACGCTGGCGGGGACAAATTTGTATTCCTCGCATGTTTAATTAAGGTCACAGCCGCTGGAGGATGAACAAGGCCACACGGAGGGCAGGAAAGGTGGTCCTCTGTGCCCTGCTATAACGGAGACCGTCACTTGCTCGCCATCAGGTTTTAGATGGCGTGCAGGCGGCGGCAGGGGCGGCAAGAGAGGTGGTTGTGCATGTTCCTCTCCGGGTCTTCTCTTGATCCACCGTGTTGTCTCTGTTTTGTCTTTATTTTCATCTATTTTCGTCCACGTATCATTTCCATCGCGGTTTCCTATCTAGGCTACCCTTCTCTTGGTCCTATCATTGGTGTTCCCTCTGTCGCTGTTGTTATTGTCGTCTCCCTCTTCCTTCTGTTATTGTTTCCCCCTCCCATCCCATCCCCTCCCGTCCTCTCTTCCCCCACACCCTCCCCTCCAGGCAGCTCGTATGTGTAGTTTCAAAGCGTCGTATCTTAACTCGTGTGTCCGTGTCGTGTTGGGATCCTCGGCCGCCTCTCGACAAGGACATAAGGTCGCGCCAAAGGATGTGCCGGCAAGATTTAGGTCCTGTGTCGACGCTTCCTCTATCGCCTTGTAGCATACTTTCTTTTTGTAGCTTTTTTTGGGGGGGGATCATCAAATTTTTTTTTGGTTTATGGCTATGTATTTTTTTGTTTCAAAGAATTTTTTTTCTAAGTATCTTGCTGATCCTGCTTTTAGTTTGTGTTTTTACATTGTCAATTTTTTGTTTTACTTAAGATATTCACCATTTTTTGTTGGTTTGCCTTTCTTGTTTTTTTTATTCGTACTTTATAAGGTAGTATTTTTTTTTTTGGGTCCAACGTACATACGCGCGTATCTTCCCTTTCATCAAGTGTTATGTGAGGAGAAATGTTTCCTCATACACCCTACTGTCTCTTTAGCCACAACTTTTACCACCAAGATGGAATGACGTGAGAGTTAAATGCCTTCCTTCCCCTCAGCTAATATTCCTGAAGCCTGACTCGACGCTCCTTTACAACGGTGGCCGTCGGATCCCTCGGGTGGCGTCACTCTTGATGGCCTCGCCCGCTCAACTTGCCCCCCAAGCACCGGGCGCCTCACTGCCATCACCACCACCTCCACACTTCCCTTTCTTAGGCACCACCATTTCCATTAGTCATTATTCTCCCAGAAATTCGATTACCGAGGAACCTAGATTTGTAGATATCCAAAAGGGCACATTCCCCAAAGCTCAGTGCACAGATATTCCTTCGCAGGAACTGTCTCTCTCTCTCTTTCTTTCTCATTTTCTTTCTCTCTCTCTCTCTCTCGCTCTCGCTCTCGCTCTCGCTCTCTCTCTCTCTCTCTCTCTCCTCTCTCTCTCTCTCTCTCTCTCTCTCTCTCTCTCTCTCTCTCTCTCTCTCTCTCTCTCTCTCTCTCTCTCTCTCTCTCTCTCTCTCTCTCTCTCTCTCTCTCTCTCTCTCCTCTCTCTCTCTCTCTCCTCTCTCTCTCTCTCTCTCTCTCTCCTCTCTCTCTCTCTCTCTCTCTCTCTCTCTCTCTCTCTCTCTCTCTCTCTCTCTCTCTCTCTCTCTCTCTCTCTCTCTCTCTCTCTCTCTCTCTCTCTCTCTCTCTCTCTCTCTCTCTCTCTCTCTCTCTCTCTCTCTCTCTCTCTCTCTCTCTCTCTCTCTCTCTCTCTCTCTCTCTCTCTCTCTCTCTCTCTCTCTCTCTCTCTCTCTCTTCTCTCTCTCTCTCTCTCTCTCTCTCTCTCTCTCTCTCTCTCCTCTCTCTCTCTCTCTCTCTCTCTCTCTCTCTCTCTCTCTCTCTCTCTCTCTCTCTCCTCTCTCTCTCTCTCTCTCTCTCTCTCTCTCTCTCTCTCTCTCTCTCTCTCTCTCTCTCAGGCCTCCTTCACAGTATTCATCGTTCCCCTTAATCCTCCCTCCTAGGGAGTTTCGTTCCCTGGACCATCTTTCCCTGCCACTTTCAATCCTTGTGGACCCACCTTGCCTCAGTGTCAGAGGGTCCGTGTCTCCCGGGATCCAGAGGCATATGGGCCACTTATCCCTCCGTCCTCAGGCCCTGCGACCCTCATTCCCTGGACTGTGAACACCTGTGACCCTTATATTTCTGCCCTTAACCTTCCTAACCTTGTCTTGTGCAGTTCAAACCTCTTGTGACCCTCAATCCTCAGCGATACCACCTCTTGTGACCCTCAATCCTCAGCGATACCACCTCTTGTGACCCTCAATCCTCAGCGATACCACCTCTTGTGACCCTCAATCCTCAGCGATACCCCCTCTTGTGACCCTCAATCCTCAGCGATACCACCTCTTGTGACCCTCAATTCTCAGCGATACCACCTCTTGTGACCCTCAATTCTCAGCGATACCACCTCTTGTGACCCACACTTCCAACTCTTAACAACACTTGTGATCCTAAACCACAGTTCTCAGCCCTGGTCACCCTCATAGACTGGAATCCTCAACCCTTGTCATATTCATTCCCCATCACTCTTAGCTATGTAACCGTAATTCCCTTAGTGAACCCTTTAATCCCCATCGTGAACCTTGCGACACGCGTTCCCAGTAGCCCAAACATTGGTGATAAACATTATGAGACTCTAAATCCCAGTAATCCCCATCCCTAAAATCTCTCGGTACGTTCCTAATCATGTAAACAGTCGTATATCTCTTTTGTATCCCTTACTATCACTTCCATCCACATTGATCACTATTTTTCAAACCATAAGTTCCCTTGTTTCCCTAGAGCTTCCATCTCTTATCTCTTTGTTCCTGGAAGCCCTTCACTCTTCACTCACCTGTAAGGAGCCACAGCAGCGAGGCGGCCATCAAGCACAGCCGGCGCCATCCCCCGTAGCGAAGTTTTCTCGAATCCATCACGAAGCGAGAGTGAGGCGAGGAGGGAGAAAGGCAACGTTTCTTTCTATTGCCCTTTCCTGAACGTCTTCCTTACATTCCTTTCTCCGGTGAAGAGAGAGAGAGAGAGAGAGAGAGAGAGAGAGAGAGAGAGAGAGAGAGAGAGAGAGAGAGAGAGAGAGAGAGAGAGAGAGAGAGACACTGACTCACTGGGTAGTCTATAATTCAACAACACGAGCAAAAATATAGAGTGGAAAGATCGTTAATTAGTCTCAGGAAGAGCAACAGGTGAGCTAAAAGAGGTAGGGAGGTGAAAAAGAATAACTAACAAGATAAAAGGGCCGAGCGGAGAGAGGAAGATGAGAACACGGAGGAGGTAAAGAAAAGATGGTGGTAGGAGGAGGAAGGTGTCTGGATACGATGGATGACAATCAGTAATTAATGGATGGCTGAAGTTTGCGAGAGAGAGAGAGAGAGAGAGAGAGAGAGAGAGAGAGAGAGAGAGAGAGGATGGAGAGAGGAGGAGAGAGAGAGAGAGACGAGAGAGAGGGAGAGAGAGAGAGAGGAGAGAGAGAGAGAGAGAGAGACGAGAGAGAGAGAGAGGAGAGAGAGAGAGAGAGAGAGAGAGAGAGAGAGAGAGCAGCGCTCTGTCTCCTTTTTTTTCTTATTGGTTTTTCAACTCTTCATGCATTTTCCGTTTTCTATCTTGTTACCCTTCATCGTTTTCTTTATGGAGTTTCGTTGCTCGACAAAAGAATAACGCACAGGATTTGTATATGGATCACTCCTTCTCCAAAATATTGAAAAAAACAGTCTTGCTCTTGTATCAGTTGCTGTCCATCGAAAAGTCTCTGTTTGTTTGTCTGAATGCTGGGCACTAATTTCGATTTTTGTATTTTCTTTCAATTACGTTGCTTGTTTTGCTTTACTTAGAGTTTCTCGATGTAGTTTAGTATGTCTCTCAGAATTAAGGAAAACATAAATTAAGAATATTTTGTATGTGATATTGTTTTCAGGTTCTTTTTAAACAACATCACCACCATCTGTTTCTTTTCGTTCGGTCACAACATACGTATAGTCTTTTACCTAATATTTTAGAATTTCTATTTCACTCCGCTATTATATTTGGTACCTTTTTTATCTTTCACTTTCTATTCACTTTTGGTTTTCATTTATGCTTTATATTTGTAAAAGGCAATTACTTTTGCAGCTTTAAAGTTTTTTTTGTTACGTTGTAGATATATTTTTACCTATTTTTTTCAACCCTCTCTTGCATTTTTGTTATTCTTGCTTCTGTCGATTTTCTCTTTTCTGTTCCTTATTTGTTCGAGAGAGAGAGAGAGAGAGAGAGAGAGAGAGAGAGAGAGAGAGAGAGAGAGAGAGAGAGAGAGAGAGAGAGAGAGAGAGAGAGAGAGAGAGAGAGAGAGAGAGGAGAGGGGAAAGAGAGAGAAGAGAGGAGAGAGAGGAGGAGAGAGAGAGAGAGAGAGAGAGAGAGAGAGAACCTTAACTTTCTACGCTTTAAATTGGTTTTCCTCTGATTTTAGTGGATTTCCGTCACGCACACATTCCTCTACTGCAGTTCTGTAACATTTTTCTTTTGTGTCTTTCTCACTCTGTTCAGCGATCACGTAAGTCATCACATTTGCAGGTTACCAAGGCTCACTTTAAGTCGCACGGAGTATCAGTTGTTCTATTATGATAAGCTTTTGTCTGGTTTAAACATACATACATTCTTTTCTACATATTGCAAGGACACTTTTATACCCTGTACTTTTTGGGTTACTGTAGCTTCTGTCTCACTTTTCTATTACTTATTTAAAACTCCTACTTTTTCTGTACCTGTGCGGCCATAATGAATGTGTCTCTTTTTTTTCATTCTTTCTTTGCCGCCTTTGACTTACTTTTCTCCTCCCCTTACAGTCTTGCGTTATTTTTCTTTGTGGCCTTTGAAACTAACTATTTTTCTGTTTGTAGGTTCAAAACACACCTTTTTTTCCCTCCCTCCTTTGCAGTTTTCAGGTCCTTCCTTTACTTAGGAGGCCTCTGGAAGGCTCGTCTTTGTCTGTGTTTTATAGTCACACTTGATGACGTCTTGATGTTCTGTCTTGCACCTCGGCCAGTCAGGGTGTTGACAGGGAAGGAAGGCCAGTGGTATACCTGTAATTAAGAGAGATGTGCGTTAGGGCGTGGTACCATATGGAAACAAAGACATTCAGAGAAATATGACAAAAAGTAGAGAAATTAAAATACCCTTAACCCCTTGAAACCCAGAACGTGATTTCCATTGTAATTTGGGTACCATTAGACGATTTATAGAGATTATAAGCAATATTTTATAGATATGACCTGTTTAGTATCTTTGTCGACTAACTAATTTGGTATATTCAGTTACCTTGCGTAATTTTATGGTTAACAACATACGATTTTTTTTTATAGCAAAGGAAAGATCTGGGCGTGAAGGGGTTAATTGTATGTGTAATAGAGACCAGTATCAATTATAGTATCACATCACTGTAAAAATATAAGATCAGTAAAGAGCGGATTAATTTATGTTTACACAGAGGCGGATTTAGAAGTGTATAGAAAAAAAATATTAAATCTTGTCAACCATATTTCTGTCCCTCCCTCTTCCAATCCCTCTTTGCCTCAGTCTGTCCCTCTTCCAATCCCTCTTTGCCTCAGTCTGTCCCTCTTCCAATCCCTCTTTGCCTCAGTCTGTCCCTCTTCCCAATCCCTCTTTGCCTCAGTCTGTCCCTCTCCCAATCCCTCTTTGCCTCAGTCTGTCCCTCTTCCAATCCCTCTTTGCCTCAGTCTGTCCCTCTTCCAATCCCTCTTTGCCGCAGTCTGTCCCTCTCCCAATCCCTCTTTGCCTCAGTCTGTCCCTCTTCCAATCCCTCTTTGCCTCAGTCTGTCCCTCTCCCAATCCCTCTTTGCCTCAGTCTGTCCCTCTCCCAATCCCTCTTTGCCTCAGTCTGTCCTCTTCAAAACCCTCTTTTTCCTCAGTCTGTCCCTCTTCCAATCCTCTTTGCCTTTAGTCTGTCCCTCTTCCAATCCCTCTTTGCCTCAGTCTGTCCCTCTCCCAATCCCTCTTTGCCTCAGTCTGTCCCTCTCCCAATCCTCTTTGCCTCAGTCTGTCCCTCTTCCAATCCCTCTTTGCCTCAGTCTGTCCCTCTTCCAATCCCTCTTTGCCTCAGTCTGTCCCTCTTCCAATCCCTCTTTGCCGCAGTCTGTCCCTCCGTCCATCTCTCGTTTCTTGCTCCTCTTCAGCGGCACACGCATGGATGATTGAAGGAAAACGATAAGAAGAAAGAGGAGAGGAAGATGGTCAGAACGAGAGGGAGGGAAGGAAGGAAGGAAGAAATAAAAAAAAGAGGGAGGGAGGGAGGAAAGAAGGAAGGAAGGAAGGAAGGAAGGAAGGAAAGAAAGAAAAAAGGAAGTAGCGATCGTCCTTCAAAGGGGGAAAAATATAGGCTGAACGATATATGGTCTTTCCTATAGGCCTTTGTGCATGGTTTTTTGTGTAATTGTGTGTGTGTGTAT
>JACEEZ010000563.1:52500-55000 GCA_016584305.1 Chionoecetes opilio
ATGGATGAGGATGAAAGGTGGATGTAGGTACTGTTAAGTAACAGGACTACCTCGTGTAGGTCTCATGGCCTCTTGTAGCTTCCTTATTTTATTATGTTCTTATGTAAGCGGCATGTAGGAACAAACCACTGTGGAACAAACGTAGGTGCCCGATGGGAGAAGACGAGCGGAGGGTCCAGCTATTGCCCTGCGGGAATCCTCAACTGGGCGACCTTCTAGTGCTATTATCTCCGCCCTGTACCCGCCAAGGAGGTGGCGGCCTCCTGCTCTCCCTACCTCTCCTCCTGCCTCCCTCCCCCTCCTACCTTCCTTTCCTGTCTTCTTCGCCTTCCCTTGCCCCCTCATTCCCCACCCCCATCAACACAAGGCGACCGGGCGACCTTGTGGGGCCGTCAGGGTAAGGCTCGGTGCACCTTTCCGACGCGTCACGTGACTGTTGAGAGGAAAGACTGGCGAGGGAGCTTCGAGAGCGAGAGAGAGAGAGAGAGAGAGAGAGAGAGAGAGAGAGAGAGAGAGAGAGAGAGAGAGAGAGAGAGAGAGAGAGAGAGAGAGAAGTTAACTTAAGAACTCGCCACTCCTAACACCAATGCGATTTAACAAGTGACAGATTCATTCAACCCCGCCTGACCGATTTCCATCGACGAGAGATTAACGAGGTTATGGTGATGTGCTTCTTCGTGATCACTTATGTGTGAGAGTGAAGGGTCCCCCCGATTTGCCTCACCTGCCTTTGTGAGAGTGAAAGTGGATGAGGAGATAGAGCGACTGAAAGATTTCAGATAAAATGAAGAAGATAAGGAACAAAGAAACAGGAGGTACGCTGATAAACAAGGAACAAGTGAAGGGGAACAGGAATGGAAGGTGTAAAGGAGTAAGCAACAGGTAGAAATGGAAAACCAAAGTGTAAACCAAACCTATTGGCGAGTTTTGAGGAAAGTGAAGGGTGGGAGTGGGGTTGAAGAGATGAGAAGTAAGGAGGATGAGAGAGGAGTTAAAAGGAGGAAGACATGGTGTGATAAAGGGAGACTTTGGAGATATATTAGTAGTGGGAGTAAGATGCGGAGCATACAAGAAGTGTGCACGATAGGTTAGAATTAAGAGGCAAAAAGAATGGGGGAGGAAGAGGACAAGGGGCAGATGTTACCAATCAGTGATGAATGAAGAAGAAGAAGAGGACAACCCAAGGCACGGCAGGAAAAGCAATACAAAGAATGTCATGAAAACTTGGGGAGGGTAATTGGTAGGAAATGAAATAATCTACCATAATTACCGTCCGTCCATGCATGCAACGTCCGCCAGTGAAATTTACCCATGGTCTTGTCCACACGAGCGGACTCGCGATCGCCAGTTTTACCGTCCTGGATCGAGTTTGGAGCTCATAGTGACCGATCTTTGGGTAATGGTGGGACCTCACACACCACATACCCCAATCCTCTTGCTCAAGAGGTACAGTAACCACCCACATTTGTCCGTGAGAAATTCTAGGGAGTGATGTGTGTATGAATGTGTATGTGTGTGTGTGTGTGTGTGTGTGTGTCTGTGTGTGTGTGTGTGTGTGTGTGTGTGTGTGTGTGTGTGTTGTGTGTGTATGTGTGTGTGTGTGTGTGTGTGTGTGTGTGTGTGTGTGTGTGTGTGTGTGTGTGTGTGTGTGTGTGTTTCTGTATGTGTCTGTGTATTCACCTATGGTTTTGTCCACGCGAGCTGGTCATGCGATCACCAGTTTTACTCTCCCGGGAATATTTTGGAGTTCGAAATGAGTGATCTTTGGGTAATACTGAGACATCACACACCACACACACCCAATCCCATTGCTCAAGGGTGTGTGTCTGTGTGTGTGTGAGTGTTTGTGCTTTTGTGTGTGTATGCGTGTCTGTGTTTCACCCTCCCGGAGGCATATTACCAAAGTCTAGAAAGGTTCGCCTACTTTATTCTTGAACACGTCAGGTTATATTACGTTAGGTTACGGTCAGGTTAGGTTAGCTCTTCTTATCATTATAATGGTAATTTTGTGTGGGAATCACAATGAGGGCATTTTCGAGAATATCCTTTGGTTAGTTTCGGAGCGACTCTTTCCTTAGAGACCTTGGGAGCTACAGCCAAGCGTCTTCACCCGGAAAAGGCAATCCTTTCCAGACTTGGGAAATAATATGCCTTAATATGCCTCCTGGAGCGCGCTAGTAGCTCATTATGACCGATCTTAGGGTAATGCTGGGACCTCACAAACCACACACCCCATCCCATTGCTCAGGGTAGACAGTATCCGACAGCATATGTCAGTGAAACATCTCCAGGAGTGAGTGGGGATTTAACCCGACGAATCACAGTATGGCACGCCAAGATCTTATCCACTGAACCAGTGTATGTGATTGTGTGCGTGTGTGTGTGTATGTGTGTGTGTTTCAGTGTGGGTGGGTGGCTACGGGTTACAGAGAGAGAGAGAGAGGAGAGAGAGAAGAGAGAGAGAGAGAGGAGAGAGAGAGAGGAGAGAGAGAGAGGAGAG
>JACEEZ010000563.1:62500-87500 GCA_016584305.1 Chionoecetes opilio
GTAGCAAGAGGTCAGGATTTTTCACGTTGTAAAAAACAACAACAGAGTATAGTGAGTGAGAGGAAATCGGTGACTGTTCTTTAATGCTACTAATGATTGCCACACATGTAGCCATTCCTCTGTTGTTGGTTTTGCCTTATATATTACGTATATTCTCTTGTTCTTATCCTAACCTAATTATGGATGGGTGTGGAGTGATGGGTAATGGGTGAGTGAATGGGTGTGGTGTGATGGGTAATGGTTGAGTGAATGGGTCCGGGGTGATGGGTAATGGGTGAGTGAATGAGTGGGGGTGATGGGTGAGTGAATGGGTGTGGGGTGATGGGTAATGGGTGAGTGAATGGGTGTGGGGTGATGGGTAATGGGTGAGTGAGTGGGTGGGGGAAGATGGGTAACGCGTGTGGGGTAATGGGTGAGTGAATGGGTGTGTGGTGATGGGTAATGGGTGAGTGGAGGAATTTCCTCCCTTCTTTGATTCCTTCTTTCTTTCCACGTCAGTTTCTCCTCTGACTATCTTCCTTACTCCTTATTCCTCCTTTCCTTCCCTCTCTCCCACCTTCCATTATCACCCCATCATCACCAAAAGGAGATGAGATTCCCCCTCTTTCTACACAGGCGACTGTCAGAGCCCTCCCGTCCGCTAGGATCGCTGCCGTCCATGAAATCAAAATGGCGCGCCATGTTAAATCACCCGAGTGACACCTCTCGGGGAAGCTCTCTGCTGCCACCTGTGGGCGAGGGCAAACCATCCTATAGTCCTCGAGTGAACTTCCACGGTCTGCTATCCCAGCCGTGGATGTCACTGCCTAAAGGCGCTATAGATACGAATTTAAAAATAAATATAAAATCTCAGAGTTCACATATATCAGCTTTTTTCTCCTTATATCACTCAATAGTTCCCTTCGTTTTTATTATTTTTCCTCCTCTGTTTCACGCTAAGCTCAAATTTGCATTCAATATTCAAACACTTGACCTCTATATTTGTTGGGGGTATGCTTCTTTCTCATCCTTCTTTTTCTTAATTCCTTATATCCATACATCACAGATCCAAGTAAAATCCAGCCCTCAGTTTAATATTGCAGTACATGGTCAAGATCCTTATAATGCACAATTTTCCTTGCGGTTGCAATTATCTACTATGGCACGTCGGAAACAATTACTGTACAATGAAAGAATGCACAATGGAAGAGATAGTGAATACTTGTGTTGAGGATTGGAAGGAAAGGAAAGAGGTAGTAATTAAACGGTTTGCTATATACCTTCAGTAGCATTAACCGTGACGACATTATCCATTCACATTCAGCAGGTCATCTCACGCACCCCCTTGACGTCCAATCACATGCCGACGCTACCATTCAATTAAGTCTTATGAGTACAGAACAGTCATGGCCCAGACTACCAACTCACTCTCATAGAAAACCTCTTCTCTCTCTCTCTCTCTCTCTCTCTCTCTCTCCTCTCTCTCTCTCTCTCTCTCTCTCTCTCTCTCTCTCTCTCTCTCTCTCTCTCTCTCTCTCTCTCTCTCTCTCTCTCTCTCTCTCTCTCTCTCTCTCTCTCTCTCTCTCTCTCTCTCTCTCTCTCTCTCTCTCTCTCTCTCTCTCTCTCTCTCTCTCCTCTCTCTCTCTCTCTTCTCTCTCTCTCTCTCTCTCTCTCTCTCTCTCTCTCTCTCTCTCTCTCTCTCTCTCTCTCTCTCTCTCTCCTCTCTCTCTCTCTCTCTCTCTCTCTCTCTCTCTCTCTCTCTCTCTCTCTCTCTCTCTCTCACATTACCACCGTCATAACAAAATGATCATGATCACTACATTACCAATTCCGCCTATTTTCCCCATCATCACCACCATCATTACCACCTCTTTCACCACCAATTCCACTGTCACCACCACCACAATCTTACATCCCATAACCAATGTCATCACTATCACCACCCTCACCACCACTTTTATCACCACCATTATGTGCACCCCCATCTCACAACAATTAGTTTTCCCCCCTCACCATAACTACCATCAATACCATCACCATTACCATCTTTAAGCCTTTCCTACATCTCTTTAATCTCCCAGCTCCACCCACTCCTGAAACCTGCATTGGCTCTATATTTCCTACTCCCCAACCTTAAATCTTCTTTCTATCCCCGCCTTCCCCTCCCTAAACTACTGCCGGCAAATGGTATTGGTAAATGGTATAGCATCCATGAGTAAGAAAGAAAGAAAGTGATGGTTATTTCCCTCCTTTCTACAACAGATTTCCCCACACAAGAATTAAATGTCCCTGCTCTTCCTTCGCTCTTCTATTTCTTCTTATTTATCGTAGCATTAATGTCGTTATCCTCTTTTTAGTACTCAAATAATTCATATAACTACTTCCTCGTATTCAAAACCGCGACACACGTGAAAAATCCTCACCATCAACGTTGATGTTCACACGCAAGTCATCTAATTTATCATATTTACCTCCGCCAACGAAGTTGGAGGGGTTATGTTTTCACCCCGATCTGTCTATCTGTTAGTGTACAGGATTTCTCGAAAAGTTACGAATAGATTTGGACCAAACTCGGTATACCAGGTCTATTTGGTAAAAAGCAGAACTGATTTAATTTTGGATGAAATCTATTGACAACTGTTGCCATGGCAACCAATTGATGAAATATTCGGCAGGAGGTATGCGGTCATACTGAGTGTGTGTATATATATATATATATATATATATATATATATATATATATATATATATATATATATATATATATATATATATATATATATATATATATATATATATATATATATATATATATATATATATATATATATATATATATTACTCTTTTTTTTCTTTTCTTTTTTTACTTTTTTATATTCGGACGGAGGTGTGTGCTCTACTGAGTGCCCCCCCCCCCCCTTAGTTAATTCATGCGGTTGTGCACAATAGGCCGACGTGGAAGAGAGGATGCATGGGAAGAAAGAAAAATAGAGATAACGGGGAGGAAGGAGGAGTGAAAGAGTGGAATGTCGACAAGTAAAATAAGTAGGATGGAGGAGAGGGAAGAAAGGAAGAAGAGATAAGGCATAGAGGAAGGTAGAAATAAAAAAGAAAAGAAATGAAAGAGATAAATTTGGCAAGATAAATAGAACAAAAATAGATGGACGGAGAACAAGGAACAACAGGGAGGAAGGTATAAGGGAGGATGAGATAAAGACTAGACTAGAGAGAAATCGAGGAATCGGACAAGGTGAAAGGAGTAAAGGGGAGAGAGAATAAAGGAACGAAGGAGGATGGTAAGGAGAAGGACACAAGGAGACAGGGAATGACCTTGAGTAAGAAATGCGAGGTAAATTTTCATTATTGGGCATCACCGATTTCGAGACCAAATCATTATATTCCTGGATAGTGTGGCTGTATTTATAATTAATTTGGCACTCGGTTTTGACGGATATCTATGTTTGTTTACATGTATGGGGGGTACCCTCCCCGACCCTCCTGGCCCGTCCCGCAGACTGTCCCAAACAAACAAAACCCCGACCCGCTTAGCACTGCCGTAGTATTGATAATTTATTTTTAATCTTGATATCATCTGTTGCTAAAGCAAACCCCACGTCTAACCTAACCTAACTTAATCTGGTTTAACCTAACGTAAACGTTTTTGACTGCAATAACGGAAAATTTTTGGTGGTATATGTATCACCATTATTATTCAATTGCACCATGGGAAATGGGGATTCAAAGTACGGAGGATGAAAAGATCTACACGATGATGTAAGCTAGATTTGTTAAGTTTTTTAGTGCCCAATTCCGAAATTATACCGAGACGCCTACTAAGATGCTGGTGTAGGGTCCACGATGTTGGGAAATTTTACATTTTAAGCAGAGCAAGACAAAGGTTTAGGTAGAGAAAGTGTGTTAGTGAGTGTTGGGGGGATAGGGGAGTGTCATTCACCGACGGTTTTTACCACACGAGCTGGACTCGCGATTGGCAGCTTTTCCTGAGTCTATAATTATCATTGGTGCTAAACAGGGCTCTATCCTATCACCCACTCTGTCTTTATTTTATTCATTAATTATATCCTTACTCAATGTCCTATCCACTCTTACGAGGACGACTTTACTCTGCATTTTTCAACATCTTTCATTAAACGTCCAACTCTATACTGGAATTAAGAAATTTACGAAGGGACGCTGTAGAGCGCCAGACTTCTGATATTTCTTTAATTTCTGAATGGAGAAAACCTTGAAAAGCAAACCTTGTTTTGTTCAATGCCTTAAAATCTTAAATTCTTCAAATATCTGCACGACACAACCTTCCAGATAACAGATCTTCCAGATTTCCTTTTCTTCAATGACACTCACCTGTCTCCCTTCTCCATACTAAACATTCTTACATGGGCTATCCATTCCTAAAAATCTGGAAATTTCACATCTCATTTCTTGCCAAGTTAACTTCTATGAAATTAGGTGTTCTCTGGCATCTACAACTGTTTTCTCCCTCCCCAGATGTTTGCTCTGTACAGGGGCCTTATCCGCCCACACATGGTGTCATGGGTTATGATCTATTATTTATTTAACCGGGGCGGACACCAGACGTCCCTGCTCGCACAACTAAAGGTTCTCCCTGGATAGTACTTCGTCCTCAGTACATAAGAACATAAGAACATAAGAAAATAAGGAAGCTACAAGAGGCCGTGACACCTACACGAGGTAGTTCCTGTTACTTAACACTACCTACATTCACCTTTCATCCCCATTCATGCATTTATCTAGCCTCCTTTTAAAGCTCTCTAATGACTCCGCACTAACTACCTGTCTATTGAGTCCATTCCAATCATTTACCACCCTATTTGTGAACCAGTTTTTCCCTATTTCTTTTTTAAATCTACGCTTTTCCAGCTTGAATCCGTTACTTATTGTTCTACCGTGGTTAATAGCCGTAAGAACTTTTCCTACCTCTCCTTTATTATATCCCTTTATCCACTTAAAAACTTCTATCAGATCACCCCTTACTATGCGTCTCTCGAGTGAGTGTAAATTTAATAGCTTCAATCTCTTCTCATATCTAAAGTTACGCACCCCTTGAAAATAATTTTAGTCATCCTTCTTTGCACTGATTCTAACAAGGCTATATCCATCCTGTAATATGAAGACCAAAACTGAACCGCATAGTCTAGCTGAGGTTTAACTAGAGCCAGATAAAGCCTTAGAATAACCTCAGCAGTGGCGTAGCTAGGTATTTATGATTGGGTGGGCACCTGGGTGGGCACCTGGGAGGGCACAGCTGACTATGGGTGGGCACTAGATGAGCTGAACAAGCCCATACAGCTGAGGAGTTTGGTGGGGACTGGGGACTTAACTTTCACTTACAGTGCCAAGACCCTCCCCCCACCCTTGCATATTTTGCATTCTGACCAATATCAAGAGTTTATCTGACGTCGTATGGACTATGGAAGGTTATTAGATTTTATTCTAGGAGTGTGTGTTGAGTACTGTAGGGTATCATCCAGTTGCTGATGGAGAACGAAATAAAGCAGTCATGACAAAAAATGAAATACATATATTACCACTTATACAAAATAGAAATAACATAATTGATACTGAAAATTAAAAAAAATGCAGAAGTTTTAAAGCAGCAGGCAAATTTAAAAAAAAATTCCACTGAGAAAGTGAAAATACCTCACTTAAGCAGAATTCTTCTGTTCTTGTGATTCTCAGCAAACTTATCAACAAATTCTTCTAAATCAAGGCTTTTAACTCGCCTGCTTTCAATTGACAACACAGCAAGATTACCTAATCTCTCATTGCCCATTGTATTTCTCAGTGTAGTTTTGATTAATTTCAGAGCAGAATAGCTTCCCTCTGCTGAAGCTGATGACACAGGTAACACTACATAAATTTTGGCCAGTCTGTAGAACTCAGGAAATGCCTCTTCATATGGACCAAGAATTCTCACAAAATCTAACAGTGATTTGGGCTTTTCATTGTCACTTACATCCTTATAGCGTCTTTCTAACATGCGTTTTACAGAGTGCAGCTCATGGTTAAGATCTTCCTCATTAGCACGAAATGCATGAATAAGTCCAGACATTTTCTCAAAAGATAAGAACTCCTTACTTTGTGGATTCAATGCCTGTAATGCTTTCATAAGTTCACATGCTTCATTATTGAAGCGCCTTGTCATTTTTGTTAACATATGATCTAGAATAGGATAGAAGAAGTTAATTCGTGTTGAATCCTTAACACTGAAATCAGAGTGTGTGCTCCCTGACTGTTTTCCAATATAATCAGTAACAACAAAATCCTGCAATTTTGTAGACAGTTTCCGTTTCCTTGGTGATCTACACATTCTACACTCTGAAGTATCAAAACCATGAGCTGCTGAGTTTCTCTCAACTTCATCCCACAAAGCATCAAAAGAGGCTTGGTCTGACTGCATTTCTTCATGGTGGACTCTAACAGTTTCAATTAATTCTACAGCTTTTACCATGTCAAGATTGGCTGCTTGTAGCAAATTTTATAACTGATTTATCCTACCAAGAATATGTGTCATAATGGCTAGCTTCATAGCAAACCCAGCATCTATTTGACCTAAAAGTCCTCTTGCATCAATAGCTCTGTCAGCATTGCAGTAATTTGATAAACCTTCTAGAACACGCAGAACGGCATTCAGTCTCTCTTTCATTACTTTGCAAGTATCATACCTGCAAGCCCATCTGGTATCTGAAAGTCGTTGTAGCTCTCTAGTTTGCTCATTGGAATACATTTCCTTTTGCACATCCAACCATTTCGTATGGACATAAGATCCACTGATGAATACATACAGCTTTTCGAATAATGAGAAGAACTGTGCAGTCAAGAGGGAGACACGTACCAATTAAGTACCAACACAAGGCATTATTGAAAATCTGTAAGGGTAACTGGTGTAATTTAGTTATGTTCGTTGCTATTAAAAGTGATCAATAGAAAGTATATGAATTTTACTCACTCAGAGGCATGTTTCTTTCTTTCAAGCAGAGGAAAAATATTTATTGTATTTGAGGTCGAGGGTAAGTCATCAGTAAAAATTATTTATAATACTCCATGCATGCTCCCTCAGTCCTACCTAGTGGAACACGGCTCCCACACCACACGGCAGCCGTGGCCAGTGGGTGGGCACCTGGGCGGGCACCGGCTTCTCGTGGGTGGGCACGTGCCCACCCAGGCCCACCCGTAGCTACGCCACTGAGTTACCTCAGCACTTCTACTTTTAAAGTAATCGTCCAGACCCATTTTTTCTTTGCATAATTATGTTGAATGCTCATTCAAAATACCTAGTCCACAAAAATATATTCATTTCCACGCCTTATTTCCCTAAAAACATGACTTTTGTAAAAAGCGCGGTAAAAACAACAGCCCCATTCCAGCCGTGGCGGGAAACATGCTGGTGGCGTCACAGGAGTAAGCCTCCCAGCTCTGCCTGATACAAATACACGGAGACTCAGAAAAAAATATAGTACTTGAAGAATTTTGGGTGTTTATGATTTTTTTTTTTGCGATATGGCATATACTTGCATCATTCATGCATTCATGGGTACAGCAAGAAAGCTGTGCCTTTCCAGAGAGCTTAGCACCCATTTCCGACCTATTTGGCCAGGTTATATGTGTGCAGTGCCCGTGAGTGGCGGGTGAGAGGCGCGCGGCTAGACAATGTGCTTCACGCGACTCTCACCCGCCTCTCACCGGCGCTGCACACACATAACCTGGCCAAATAGGTCGGAAATGGGTGCTAAGCTCTCTGGAAAGGTGCAGCTTTCTTGCTGTACCCATGAAGGATGCAAGTATATGCCATATCGCAAAAAAAATCTATCAGAAACACCGAAAATTCTTCAAGTACTATATTTTTTTCTGAGTCTCCGTGTATTTGTATCAGGCAGGGCTGGGAGGCTTACTCCTGTGACGTCACCGAGCCGTGGTCCGTCGTCTGCTGATCATCAGTTGTGTTTTAAGAGCTCGGGGAATTTTCAGATTTTGAATGCGGATCATTTAAAAACGGGTGACTGGATGCAAAAAGTGACAACATATTGTTGATATACTCGATCATGGCTATATTTTGACTGCATTAAATCAGGAATGATGAAATGGTCTGGACGATTATTTTAACACTTCTGGTAATGAATCCTAACACCCTTTTAGCTCTATTTCTAGCCTCAATACATTGTTTCCTAAATCGGAGGTCGGAGCTCACCCTCACTCCCAGATCCTTCTCACCTTCTGATCTTTTCAGCGATACATTGCGTATTGTGTATCTATTACCAGGGTTTTTTCAACCAACATTCATAACGCTGCACTTATAAATATTAAATTCCATCTGCCATCTGACTACCCACTCATTAAGTTTATCTAAGTCTCCCTGCAATATGTTTACATCAGACTGTGATCCAATAATCCT
This sequence comes from Chionoecetes opilio, assembly GCA_016584305.1. NCBI lineage: Eukaryota > Metazoa > Arthropoda > Malacostraca > Decapoda > Majidae > Chionoecetes > Chionoecetes opilio. The sequence goes on from JACEEZ010000563.1 coordinate 70,914, forward strand.
ACCTACCTTAGTATCATCAGCAAACTTGCTGATATCACTGCTAATCCCACTATCCAAGTCGTTTATGTAAATAAAAAATAGTAATGGACCCAAAACAAACCCTTGTCACCTGCCCCCATTCAGATTTAGAACCATTAATTGTAACCCTTTGTTGCCTATCTCTTAGCCAAGCTCTGATCCAACAAAGAGCCTTCCCATCTATTCCATGAGCCTTAACCTTATTTAAGAGTCGCTCGTGTGGTACCTTACCGAATGCCTTACTAAAGTCCAGGTATATTATATCATAATCCTTATCATTATCTGCTGTCTCATAAATTTTCCTATAAAAACTAAATAAATTGGTGAGACATGACCATGAATTGTGAATCATTGTGGATTGTGAATCCATGTTGTGAATCATTGACCAAACTATGTTTTTCTAAATGCTCTGTAATGTTTTTTGCAATAATAGATTCCAATAACTTATCTACCATTGACGTTAGACTAAGACAGCGTGGTGGACACGCTGTCTTATAGGGCATATGTCTTGGTATATTTATATTTCGTTGATAACAATACCCCATTCGGCATTACAAATCTTTCCAATTTTCCTTTCATTCTTAAAAAAAAAAAAAAATGTCAATGCCAAATGTGACATCATGTTCATGATTATCTTAATGATGCAGCAAGAGGCAGATTAAACAAAGACAGGGATCAGCATAATCTTGAAGAGCATGGCCTCCTCGCTAACACCCTTGAGTGAGTTTGCAAGGCTATGGTAAACTGTAAACTCTCTCTTTTAAGGCCACCATCGGGTCACTACATCGTCCATATCACCGCAAGAGCCTGTTTAGGAGCCTCTTCAGGTACAATTCGATAATTTAGGTGGCAAGGTGGGTAAGGTGGCCATCACATGTTTGCCTTGAATACTGAGCCTGTGACAGTGGGATGGTTCTCACTCATTACTCCTCACTAAAGAAAAAAGTAACCTCGCTTTCCACATGCCTACTCCACACCACACGTCAATCAGATGCTACACGTGAAAGGATTCTAAAAATATGCATTCTCTCTTCTCAAACCAAAGATCAAAAGTTAAAATAAGCCACACATTGGACAAAGGATGAGAATAGTGACTAGAAGAGAAACAAAGAGCTTAGGTAAAACCTTTTTTTCTGCTATTCTTTACATGTATGAAAGAAGAAAGAAAGCCATTGAGATGAGGATGCTGAAGGAGAGGAATGAAAGGAGAAGTGGCTACGAGGAAGATAAATGGCTGATTGAGTAAGATTGAGTAAGGGAGAACAGAAATGTAATAGAAAGGCGGAAGGTAGAAGCGAAGGACAGGAAATGGGAAAAGAGGTTAATGGGGAGGTTTCTATTGATGGGAGTATTAATGATGATGATGATGGAGAAAAAGAAAAAAAAAAGAAAAAAAAAAAGAGACAGACAGAAAGACAGACAGACAGACAGAGAAAGACAGACAGACAGACAGACAGAGAGAGAGAGAGAGAGAGAGAGAGAGAGAGAGAGAGAGAGAGAGAGAGAGAGCGAGAGAGAGAGAGAAAGAGAGAGAAAGAGAGAGAGAGGCATATGGGAGGAAAGCTATATGATCTATGGCCCAGATTGCGTCAAGATTAACGAGTGTGTTTGTGTTCCTTGTATTTTCCTCTCTGTGTCTGTCAGTTTGTCTGCCTTTATCCTCTCATCTGTGTGCCCCTGTGGACTCTCTCTCTCTCTCTCTCTCTCTCTCTCTCTCTCTCTCTCTCTCTCTCTCTCTCTCTCTCTCAGCAGACCCTTGTGACACCTCATTGGAATGTGGGGCTCGGTGTAGACCAAATGTGATCGGCCGAGTCACACCTCATACTATCATAGGGCCTATATTCAAGAATGCTCGTCAAATCCCGGCCGGTGGAGATTCTCCACCGTCGTACCTCCACTGGTGACATCTACAAGAAATGCCCCGACTGGTGGATATTTGACAGTCGTACCAACACAAGCGAGCCCAAAGCTGCATCAGTATTTTGACTGTTTTATACATATCTAATACATTTTACTAGTGAAAGTTATCATTTCTGACATTAAAATAATAGCTTAGTTAGTGTTCGCCACTTGTCTGAGGCGTTGGTGCAGAAAAAATGGGCCCGAATTATGCTGGCGAGTACATTTGAACGGCCCGCCAGTACTGCTCCACACAATGGCTGACCTCCATCCTCCCGCCGCTGCCTGGCTTCCTCACAACTTCACACACCTATATAAGGCCTCCTGGACCTGATTTTACCTTAACTATGACACGTGTGCATTCACAAGGTATGCATGTTACTCTCGGTTGTGTTGAAAACTCACCTGTAATGGTCTGGGAAGAAATAGGATGGAATAAGGCAGAGCGGGATGGAGGTGGGATGTGCAATCAGCTGACTCAAGGCAACCAGTGGAGCGCGACGAGTCGATGTTTTCAAATGATTCCTGTATGCCGCGGCCCGACACAACGGGTGGAGAAAAGTTCTTGAATATAGCCCATAGTCTTGTCCCCCTTCGTATGCAGGAAAAAAAGAGGAAGAGTGGATGATGAAGACAAGATTGAGAAAGAAATGCCAGGAAGGAAAGAAGGCAGGAAGGGAAAATAATAGAATTCGTAGGAAGGAAATAAGGATTGGAGGATGGTAAAAAAGTAAGGAAAAAAGGAATGGATAATGACAGGAGGAACAAAAGATCAAAAGAGAATGGGAGGAAATAAATAAAAGAGAGAATAGTAGATGAGAGAAAAGATGGAAGGGGGAATGACACGAGAACAGAAAAGAAGAAAGGAAGAATAATAAGAGGAAGAAAGAGGGAAAGGAGAGTAGCAAAAGAGCAAGAAAATAATGAGGCATAATGGTAGATGAGAAGGAAACAAGGATGGAAGGAAGGGAGGCAGTAAATCAGCAAATTTTGATAATGTAGAATGTAGACGATGCGAAGTATGAATGCAGGTATACAAGGAAGAAAGAAATGGAGATGTGAAAGCAGAATAATTACGAGAGAGTTGTAGGGAGGAAAGGAGGGATGCAGGGAGGGAAGGGAGGAGGGTAGGATATCAAGCCGTTGATGAGGGACGTGTCAGAGAGGAAGATGATTAATACAAAGTAATGCAAAAGAAGAACATTCAGCAACAGTCTTATTGGACCAAACGAGGCTGCCTGTGTGACTACTTTCTACTACTATAGTATCTACGTGTTAAAGGCAAAAGAATAGCACAGTTGAAGTTTACTCCTCAACCCCCAATCCCTCCTGCCGAAGCCAGCAAAATGAAAGGAAGAGGAGGAGGTATGCCATGGAAGGTCACGATCCCTATACAGGTGTGTGTGTGTGTGTGTGTGTGTCTGTACTGTGTGTGTGTTATTCACCCATGGTCTTGTCCGGGTTTTTCATAGAAAAGACCCTGGTCTTGTCCACGCGAGTCAGTCTCACGATCGCCAGTTTCACCATCCTGGTGCGATCTTGGAGCTCATTATTACCGATCTTTGGATAATGCAGGGACCTCACACACCACACTCACCCATCTCCTTGTTCAAGGGGGACAGTTACCGCCCGAAATTCCGGGAATAAGCGGGGCCGGGGATCGAACGCCGGACCACAGAATGGTGCCGGACGCCCTAACCAAGTGAGCCGTCCAGGCCGTCCAGGTGTGTGTGTGTGTGTGTGTGTGTATGTGTAGGTAGGTAGGGCGCGAGAGAGAGAGAGAGAGAGAGAGAGAGAGAGAGAGAGAGAGAGAGAGAGAGAGAGAGAGAGAGAGAGAGAGAGAGAGAGAGAGAGAGAGAGAGAGAGAGAGAGAGAGAGAGAGAAGAAAACAATTAAGTCAAAAATGGCGACGACAATGAGCTGAAAGAAAAGTGAACAGGATAAGAAAAATCTGAAAGCACAACAATAATAATAACACAAGCGCACGATTTCCGCAACTATAAAACACAATCTGTCATAACCTACACAGGATAACAAGGGCTTCAAAAAATAATCACACACACCCATACAAAATAAAAACATACCTCAACCACCGCCACCATCACCACCAACCACCCAATGAGTAATCACTAAAAATATAAAAAATAACACGGAAGCATCACATAAACCGAACAAAACAGATCAAAAAACATACATAAAACAGCACATCCCCACGATACAACCCGGAACCATCGATCACAGCAACTGCCTGTAGCGTAACCCGGAATAAGAGATGAGGACGAAAAATGTGGGTTGAAGGGTGAAAGGTGAAGGGGCGATGAGAAGGATGGGTGACATGGGAAGGTAGGGAGGGAGTGTGGTTGGAGGGAGGAAGAGAGAGGGAAGGTTATATGGGAGAGAAAGGTTATGAAGACACGCACATGATATTATAAAAGAAAGAAAGAGAAAATGTATATAGCTACTTTATTATTTTCTTTAATATTCACAAGATGCTGTTGTTGTTGGTGGTGTGTGTGTGTGTGTGTGTGTGTGTGTGTGTGTGTGTGTGTGTGTGTGTGTGTGTGTGTGTGTGTGTGTGTGTGTGTGTGTGTGTGTATTCATCTAATTGTATTCATCTAGTTGTATTTTACAGGGCCAGAGCAGCGCTCGTATGGCGCCGTCTCCATATCAACATTTATTTTTTCTCATTCATCCTTAGTGTTGGGGGAAGCCACCACCCCGGGAGGCGGGTCACAAACCCCCGGCTAACACCCGGTACCCATTCACTGCTGGGTGGACAAGGGCTCGGGTTTTAAGAAGACCGCCCGTCTGTCGTCGCTCCGCTCGGGGATCGAACCCGGGACTTCTCGGTTGTGAGCCGAGCGTGCTAACCCTTACACTACGGAGTTCCCGTGTGTGTGTGCGTGTGTGTGTGTGTGCGTGTGTGTGTGTGCGTGTGTGTGTGTGTGCGTGTGTGTGTGTGTGCGTGTGTGTTCCATTGAAATTATATTGCATCCATTTGTTACAGTGTATTCCCCTCATCGACTTTGTCCCTCAGCTGTCTGCCTGTTTGTCTATCTGTCTCTCAGTACTACAGCGAGGCTAACACAGCATCAGGAGTCACGTAAACACAGACATAATTACTTCATTTGTGATGTCGTTATAAAGTAAGCTATAGTTTGGTTGCTATACGAGTCCTGATTATAATTCAAGAATTATAAAAAATAACTATTTGTACTTTACTTCTCCACGAAGAAAATGTTAATGTTTTGTTTACGCAATTTACATTCGCACGTATAATTCACAACGACTTTCCATTGGTGTTGGAAATGTGCTAGAAAAGATTTAAGTGATAAATAAATAAATGCAGAAGTGCAAATAGTAAGTACTGTCGAAGAAAATAGCTATTGAAGATGAGTCTGCGCGTGACGTCAAGCAGCCCTTGTAGCAGATACTTTACATAACTATCATATTTATGGCAACTATATATCTTTAGGCGACACTCTTCACATCCCAGCGGCCCACCAACCTTCCTGTCCCGCCGCACACGCGAGACAATCATGCAAATCAGTCAAGGAATCTTTCAAGGTCACCAAAACCTTGGCCCTTCCTCAGCCTCACCCTCTACCCCCTCCCTCTCCTCCCATCCCCCGGAAGTCTTGTCTTGCCTAAAGGCCCCTTTCTTACCTCCTCTTTCTGCTGTTGCCAGACACACCTCGCCTCACCCCCACACTCAACATTCTTGCTCCTAAACAAGCCCTTCGCACACCCCTCCAGCAGTACCTCCCGTCACCTCTCATTACTCACGCCACTCCCAGGACTGCGTGGGTGAGGGCGGCGGGGGCGGCGTAGCTCTGAGGCATCTACAGGATGTGTGGGAGGCGGGCGTTCCCATAGCTAATCTGCTGCGGCAACCCGGACTTTGGCATTATTATATATGATTATATATACATATATGTATATACATATATATATATATATATATATATATATATATATATATATATATATATATATATATATATATATATATATATAACCTTAATTAAAAGGCGATGGCCGCGTAATCCTCCATGTCATTTGCGTACCCAGATGAGGCGTCATTGGTCATACATCATTCTGGATAAGGCAGGAAAGTGACCACGTCCTCCACTCAGCACTTTACTGAACGGCTCGCCTCATACAACGCACGACACTATGCAGTGATTCCCGTAATGTTTCATGAAAATTAATATCAGACTGTGGGGTAAGTGATATATAATCACAAAAACTGATCAACGACGAAAACGTATATTTGCGCTGTTTTTTAACGTCACATAAGTATACTCTTGTATTAATACTAAGTATTACTCTTGACCCAAATTGCTTCAAGTGTGGATTGTGGAGTCATGTTAAAAACCAAGAAGAGAATAATTATTGCCATCTGGACAAAGAGTTCCTAAAATAAAATTGTCCCTTGCAGGTACAGTACTTGCTTGTATACCTAAAAAATTACAAAATCTCCGATTCTATAAAGACAGTCACGATTCGTACCACGATTGTGTTCGTCTCAAACCTTAAATTTGTTATCTGATGATGAACGATACTTGGGGAGCGTATGAAAGTAAACAGGAAGAAAAAACAGGAGGAAATGCAGTGAAAAAGGTAGAGAAAAGGAAGAAGGAAGAGAACGAGGGAGGAAATTGCCTGGTTCGATCAAGAGGGGACAGTTGGGCGAAGATGAACACCCTGCTTCTCAGCCTTGGCAATGATTCTTCGTGACTCAGCCTTTAGCAGCCCTGGTGTGGCCTTGACGCGGACCTGCACCTTCTGTCTTGATCACATCATCTCCGAAAAATTTCGGAAACTGACCATGAATCAAATAAATATTTGTCATCCTCGCCAGGCATAACATATGAGAGAATAAACAATGACATATGCTCCTTTTCTTACGTTGGAGCCTATAGTGCATATACGTAGGATATTTGTTACGATGGAAATTGGTCTTGGTCAACCAATTTGATTATATATAATAACCAAGAGCAAAGGCAGCGTAAATACAAGGCAGCTTAACGTAGCACCTGACGGAGCCGTGTGTTCACTCGTTGTGATACAGACACCGACTTCCGGCCAACATTCCACCCCTCACATCATACAAGGAATGTTCCCATACAATGATTATTATACAATGAATGTGACCATAACATCGCTCGACCACCACCATACTGTGCCCACAAAGTGACACGCAGGTCACTCGAACTAATGTGAATGGGCAATAAAAAAACAGCGGCGGGAACAAGAGCAAATAATTTTGAAGAAATATACCAACAAAAAATTACAAGAGAAAAACACTGCAACAGTGGCTAAAAAAGTGTGAAATAAAAGATACCACAGACACACGATCTACCTGGGCATAATAAGTGTGCTACAAGGCAAAACAATGAAACACCACAGACCACACAACCTACAGGGGCACAAGTGTGCTGCAAGGCGAAATAATTTATCAACCACAAACCACACAACCTACATGGGCATAAGTGTGCTGCAACGCGATATAATGAATTGGTAGCGAATAACGGTACGGCGGACGACACGTAAACGCAAGTAAATCACACACACAAATATAAAACGTGCAAAAAAAACCCACAAGCACAGAAAACGGGGAGACAGTGTGCGTATGTCGTATATGACAGTACGTGTGTGTTTTTTCTGTGTATACTTTACATTCAAGCCTATAGCGCTTGTAGGCAGTGACTTCTAAGGCTCGGATGATAGACTTGAGGGCTGTGATGGTTGGCCCTCGCCGATGGAGGAGCAGGCAGGTTTTTTTTTTTTGTGACGCCTGTGATTAAAGGCTCATGCCGCCCTCTGTGTCCTCCGATGCACTCGCAATCGAAGGTAGAGTTAATGGACAGGGCATGTGGGTTAGGGTGGTTCTTATTTTGGTCTAAAAAATTCTTATATATATGTCACAGACCCTGGCAAAAGTTTCCATTAGGGATATAAACATTGTGTATAAATATCTTTAAAATATCTTAATAATTAGAGGTTGCTCAAGTCAATTGAAATTTTACAATATCATGGCTATGCTCAGTGTTCATAACACAACATCATTTCCTAGCCCCCAAGCCTGCCTCCCCCCCTCCACTTAGTCTTAAGTGGGTATTAGCTGCTCAAGGCAGGAGTCACATGAGGATCAGTCTCACTCTTTGTCGCCCGGCTAGGTCTGCTTAAGGGTATTTGGGAATGACTTCCTGTGATCAGCAATTGCCTGCTGTAGATACTGCAGTTGCTGTTCGTCCTTGGTGACGCGGCCTGAAAAACCTTGGACTAAGGTTACTCCTCACAGTCCTCAGTCTGCTTGATCATTGATCAGACAAAACTTGTACATTGGCATTTGCATTTTGGAACACATGATCATCGTTCCACTGTTCTGCTGGGAGTTCCAGGAAATCCATTTTAAAGTTTAACTTTTTGAAAAATGAGTGTGTTCTTTGTCGCGAAATCATATAGGTTCTTCACTTGGAGTGTGTCTGGATTGATTGTAACCTGTTTCACATGCTCTTCTTCTCCAATAATGGTGTTCATTGCTTTCAACATGCGGTCCTTCATTTCTGGAAGAGCATCGTAATCAAAGAAGGCCATTTCAAGCAACTCTTCTGACAAGTACCAGAGGTTTCCCATTATTTTGTGGAAAGTTGCCTTTGAAGTGGCATCGCTGATGGTACTGTAGTTTTGTAGAGCTTTTATCAACATTAGATCTTCTTTTGGTGCCTTTGCAGCAAGTGGTGCAGTTGTCCAAGCTCTCACATATATTCGGGCAAAGAAAATGCACAAATCCCGTATTCCTCTATTCTCCTTTGGAGTAAGCTTAAACTGAGAACGGAATAACCATACTTTGAAGGAATAAATGGCCTTTGCCATCTATCGTGCTTAGCATTGCACCAGGAGCAGAAAATCGTACTCCCTGAGGTGATGTACCAAGGAAGATGGAGGCCAGCTCAAGCAGCTCTCGATAATCATCTCGAAGCTGCGTCTCCAATAGAGCCTTCTCAATGAAGTTCGTCAGATCGTCCCTAACAGCTCTGACAGATTCTTCTGCCTGGAGGAGTCTTCAAACTTCTGCTTGTCAATATGTTCCCATTTGGCTTGGAATCTTCTGAACACCTGTAGTATGTTAGGAGCAGCTGAGGCCCCAATTGCAGTTTCAAATGCGGCTCCAGCTACAAGTTCTACCACATGATAGCGGCAGGCTAAATATAGCAAATCGCGACCCAGCAACTGCTCAAATTTGGCACACGCACCCTTGTGGCGACCAGTGTTTGAGCTGCTTGTATCAAAACACATGCTTTGTATCATGTCTCCAATATGCCATTGCTGCAAAGCCTTCACAACAGCTTTAGCTTGTTCATCACCGGTACCAGAGGGAAGTTTTGGAACAGCAAGAAGTTTGGAGGTGCCTTTGCCTGAGACAAGACCTGGGAGTCTGTCAACATGGCACCCATGTCCCGTCAAATCCGGCATCAATTTACCATCCCAATGAACGATTAAAGCTGACTCTGGTTTGAAGTTTGAAAGGATTTCGAATGCCCTGCTACTGCGATGATGTTGACATTTCCTCCTAATGCTTGATTGATTCAGAATCAGTTAACTGACATAATGACCCAGACTGCGAGCTGTTTGGGTGACAATGTGCATGGCCATTTTATCTGAGGACTTGGTCTGATCTAATGTTGCTGAAAGTTCTGGATTTAAACTTCTTTTCGTCCACGCATCTTGACAGTAGGCGGAGTTTGAAGTGCTGATGGGCCAGGTACTGGGTCGAATTCCTCAGTAGAAGACATACTACTGCTGTGCATAACAATGACATCGATGGCCTCAGTTGGCCTGGCATTTTTTGGCTACTTTCTCTGCAGCCAGCTTCCTTATATTTGCTTTCTTGAGAGTTTCTTCTCGTCGTTTCTGTTTTTCAGAAATACTTTGTCAAGAGATGACATTGCCCCACGACGCCGTTTTTATCGTTGCGCTGTCAAGAAATCCTTACCCTCCTGAACTGTCATCATGTTCAAAGCATTCATATGTGTAATGTCAAAGAGATCTTCAAATTCATCACTGAACTCTTTCTCCTTCTGCTTTTGAGTTCCTGTCTTTCTTGAAGAGTTCTTTTTCAAACTACTCCACTTGTCAAACATTTTGTTCACTTGATTCACACAATTTGGCTTGTGGCGTGTGGTAATGTTTGCTTTTGCCCAAAATTGAAGAACTTGGTCTGTGACTTCCCCAGCTGCCACTCTGGTAGGCTTTTTCTGTATACGATGCAGGCTTAAAATATACTGTAACACATGCCTGTTTGAGGGTAACTTAGCTCCTGTAATGTCATCAAATAATGTCTTTATCAAATTTGCTCGTGTTTGTATTCTTGCACTAGCCATTTTCAACTGAGGAAAAAATTAACTGATTATATATATAATAACATAGAAAATACTCTCCAGAAACATCATTACTCTATCTGCATTGTAAGTATGGATGGCCCCATAGGCATATGTGTGGGAAACTTTGAAAGCGTTGAGCAACCCTTAAATATTAATATACTTAAAAATGACTCTCCACAGTGTTTTTGTTCTGAATAGACATTTATAGCAGGGTCTGTGGTAAAAAACTCCGAAGTTGAAAAATATGGACCACCCTAATGTGGGTGTTCTTATGCCACTCGACGGTGCAGAAAGATTTTGGTTTTCGTCGGGGATCGAACTCGGGTCACTGTGAACGCCACTTGGAGACGCTAACCACTCTGCTACCGTGTGTGTGTGTGTATGTGTTTGTGTATGTGTATATGTGTATGTGTAGGATGGCAGTGGACTGGTAAGTAAAGGTAAAGATAGGAACATACGCTATGCTGCGCGTGGCATGCGGTGCTCATCTCCGTGACATTAGCCCTTAGAGCCTGTGGTGGGTGAAGACCCGTTACCCCGGGACACAGGGCTAGTGTGACATCCGGGTTACCACAGTTACCTTCCCCAGGTTACCCCAGGTATCCATTTATCAACCCAGAAAGGAAGGAAGAACAGCTGGGTTGCCTGGTCGCTGACTTACCCTGGTCCGGATTCGAACCAGGGCCCGCAGATTCGTAGCCAGGAATGCTAGCCACTACACTACGGAGGCGACAAGGCGGGACCTTACCAGTCCCTTACCAGTCCACTGGTAAGGGACTGGTAAGGTCTGGTAATCCCTTACCAGTGAACTGGTAAGGTAACCCAAAAATAAGAAACACAAACATGACAACTAGCAACACTATGTAGACAGACACATCGCGACGAATCAAAATCACAGTGTGCCATGACGTCACAGATAACCAATGACAGCACAGGAGGCAGTGATGAGACGAATGACGTCAGAAAAGGCTGGAAATGGCGTGGGAAATACACTGAGGTAATCCTAAATCTACACAAAGAACACGAGGAAACCAACACTGCACAAATAACACTGGGTCTACCTAACACTGTACATTAACACTGGTATACCTAACACATAACACAGGGTTTTAATAAAAAAAATGTACTCACAACATGAAGAAGAACACTGTCGAACATACACTGACGGAACTTGCGGCGAGACAGCAAAACGACAAGTGACGAGGCGAGACACAATATACCCGAATATATCAGGCTCAACACCGCTTCTCTGAGAAGCGGAAAGGCCGAGGCATCACCAGGCGCGCGGTTTGGCCCGGCTAAAGGCGGCGTACATGGCTATGATGTACAGAGGCTGAGCACTGAAAAAAAAAACCGTCCCGGAGACAGGTGAACAGTGCAGTAGAAACATACAAAAGCCATTATAGTAGCCAGCAAAAAACAGCGTCTAAATGGTGGGCTGACATGGCAATTGAACACCAGGAGATATGGCTCGTCTCCTTTCCTCCACAACTGTTATGGTTAAGGCACCACTAGCCACCATTATATTACGGTGGAAATAAAAGATCTTGGTCAACTATTTTGGTAATATATAATGACCAAGAACAAAGGTAGAGTAAGTACAAGGCAGCTAAACGTAGCACCGGACGAAGCCGTGTGTTCACACGTTGTGATACAGGCACCGACCGCTGGCTAACATTCCGCCCTTCGGCAACACCGGCCGGGGAAAACATATACTTCAAGGAATGCTACCATACAATGATTATTATGCAATGCATGTGACCATTACATATTATCATCCTTCCTTAGGATTATCTTCTTTCCATAACGGTTCAGGTGGTTGGCCCTGCATATTCTCGAGGGCTGTATTGGTTAGCCCTCGCCCGTGGTGGCGCAGGTTGGATTTCTATCATGACCTCTGTGATGATTTGATTTCAGGTTCATGCTGCCCCCATGTGTCCCCCGCCGCACTTCCAGTCGCAGTCGAAGGTGAGGTTGATGGGTTGTATGTGGGTATCTTCGGCCACTCGACGATGGAAGAAACAGTTGCTTGCGGAACTTGAACTTTGGACCTTGTGCTCACCACTCAATCAATCATTGGGGGCATACGCCGGGGGCCGCGTCGCCTCACCCATCCTACGACGCCACTTCCGCCACCACGCGCAAGTCCCCATGCAGGTTACCTTCCCATACTAAGCAACCTCTACAGGAAATATCAACTTGCCCAGCCACGAGCCTTGTGGGCGCCTCCCTGGCCTCCTCCACGCCGGATTGTATCTTAGAGATACAACCCGAAGGGAAGGATCGGTTTCAAGGTGGCGTACCACATGCCCATATAGCTGAAGTTGGCGCTGACGGACTAGGCAGGTAATAGGCCTCGATTCAGTCTCACGGTGCAATCTCTGATTTGATACGTAATCCTCCCCGCAATACCCCATGATTCTGCTAAGACACTTATTACCAAAGGCATCGATTCGCCTCATCAAGTCGCTATCTAGTGTCCATGTTTCACATCCATAGAGTATGACAGGGATCACAAGCGACTTGAAGATCCAGATCTTTGTCCTTCTACACAGGTACGGACAAAGCCAAATACTCGTGTTGAGCGATTCCCTAACACCGTGGGCTATGCCAATCCGCCGTAAGACTGCTTGACGTAACCCTCCGTCGTTATGGACCGCGCTACCAAGGTATGTGAAACTTTCCAAGATTTCAATGTCTTCGCCCCACGCATGAACAGACTGTACTCTTACATCTTATAAAACTACAAACACCTGGACCTTGAACCTTGTCTTGAGCTAGGAGACCTCAAGTCCCAAAGGCTTTGCCTCCTCCTGCAGCGCCTCGAGAACCATCACCAGAACCTCCCGCGACTCAGCAAAGATTACTGCATCATCGGCAAAAACAAGATAAGTGATCTTGGTAATGTCGAGGGATGCTCCACAAACACTTTGATCTACAACTTTGCCCTATACCCAGTCTATACAGGTGTTGAAAAGTGGTGGGGCAAGAACGAACGCTTGCCTCACTCCTTTATTCACAGGAAAAAAGCTGCATACACCTCCCCCACACTTCACAGCACTCTCAGTATCAGAGTACAGGCCAGTTATCAGATCAATAGTCCTTGAAAGAATCCCGCAAAATCGCAGAAGATACCAGAGTGACTCACAATTGACTTGAGTCAAACGCCTTCTTGAGATCAACAGAGGCTGCAAGCATCCCCTGTCGAAACTCACGTCGGCGTTCCGCCAGGACACGAAGCATTAAGATACGGTCCCTTGTTGTCTTACCAGGTTTGAACCCAGATTGCTGAGATCTCTGATGCTTCAGCAGATCACTGCTGATCCGTGTCAGCAATAGATGGGCAAGCACCTTGCCTGGCACGCTAAGCAGTGTAATACCGCGGTTTTTGTTGCTGTCCTGACGGTCCCCATTCCTTTTCCAGATAGGGACGACCAGCCCCCTCCTCCAGTCAGGAGTCAGGAGGAATGGTACCTGATTGCCACACGGCAGTCAAGACAGCGTGCAACCTCCGGATAATGGGCCTCACCCCCAGATTTGAGGACCTCCGCACTGATATTACAAACACCAGCTGCCTTTCCACCCCTCAACGTTGCTATAGCTTCTATTACGTCGTCAAGAGAGGGTGCGGTTTCATCAATGGAAGGATCGGCATCTACTGCCCGCAATCCAGTAGTGTGAAGCTGCCCAATTGGACGGTCCACGTGAACAACTGCCCAAAGAATCCCAACGAGCCCAACGAACCATCTGCCCATCTGACCCAACAACAACTCAACCCAGCAAGCCATCTGCCCATCCATGTTCGACACGAGGCGCCCACCTGCTGCTCGGATAGCACTCGCCCGAGATAGAGACTTGGAACGGAGCTTCTTCAGGTCTTGGTAGTCGGGTCGGAGGTCATTAGCGTTCAAATGGAATTTCGACATTCTCAGCGAGACTCCTGACATACCTCTCCTTGTCTCTTCCCAGGAGAGTTCCAGTCCTTCGTGACAGATCCCAGTACATACTGGTCTTGGATCCCAGCAAGCCTGGCAGCGCGACTTTCCTCGATATTCTTCAGCATTTCCGTCGAGACAAAACCATGTCTTGACTTCCGGCGCTCCCCAATACACTCCTTGGCAGCCTGGAGAGCTTCACGTTTGAAGGTATCCCGCAGTTGTCCAGGGTCCTCGAGGACACCGAGCACATTAAACCGATTTGAGACTGCCACTGCATACTCATGGGCACATGTCAAGTCCTTCAGTTTCTCAAGATGAAGCACAGTATGGTTACCTCTTGAGATTCTTCTGGACTTGACATGAAGCTTAAGTGTAGCAACAAGTCTGTGATCTAATATAGTTCTTTGCAACATCAGTTGCAAAGAACTCAGCACTCCGGTAAACCCTGCAGTTCTGGAGGTTCCTCCAACGAGTACTAACGAGGATGTGGTCGATCTCCTTAACAACTCCTCCGGCATTATTATATCTTGTCAAGCGATGCAACTCTAGTCTCTGATATTGGTATCAACTCTGATACCAATAACTTGCAATTCTCAACCTTCTGGACCTCGCGAAATTCAGAAGGAGAGAACTATTAATGTTTTTGGTATCGGAGCCATGAAGACCAACACATAACTCATAGCCATCTTTCAAAGTGCCAGTAGTAGCATTAAAGTCGCCCAAGACAATGAATGTGTCCCGAGGATGACACTGGGCTAATACAGAGTCGAGTTTGGCGTAGAACATCTTCTCTTCAGTTTCACACACCTCGGTAGGAGCGTACACTGCAATAAAAGACATGAAATCCAGAGTGTGTTTCATCCTCACCCACATTATACGCTCATCAACCGGAGTAACCTCAACATCAGACGGCTGCAGTTTGCTGGAGATGCCTGTACCTACTCCCCGTACACGGTGACCGTTGTTCATGCCGGACCAGTAGTAGGTGTAACCCCCACTACTAGTCTCGCCACTGCCAGGCCTCCTCATCTCAGAGAGTCCAACTATATCCACCCTTAGCCTACTGACCTCGCCCGATAGAAGATGTAGTCGATGATCGTCTGAAAGGCTCAGAACGCTCCGGGAACCCACATGTAGAACCCTCCGGAGGCTTATCCCAGGAATGATTCGATGGGGAGGCGCCACCTCTGCACCGCCCCGACCACCCCCACAAGAAAAGAAATTGGCTAGAGGGCCCTCCCACTTCATTTAGAGTGCGGGATTCCTGAGGGCTTTGCCCCGCACTCGTCATAGGCAACCCCCTCCCCCTACGTCGGCATTAGACGGGTCTGCATGGTCGGGTCCCCAGGCAAAACCGGATTGGGGGCGCGGTTACCTCGCCCACGGCTGGTACCTCGCCCCCAGCCCCTACTTCTTATTTTGTTCGTGGCTAAGATAAAAGTTTTTAAAGGGAGGGAGGGGACGCAAACCCCTCCCTAGCCAATTTTTGTCAGGGATTGCCGTTACTGCTCACCGTGGCCAGGAACGCAGAATTCCCTGTAGGGATTAACCCCAGGCTGCCCACTATTTCAACCATAATTGGGGCTGGATGGCCATTGACTCAATATCTGTTCATCTGCCCTTAAGGATGGTCTTTTTTTTAGTCCATCTGGGTGTCCAGCACACCCTCCTCACTGGTAGAACTAATGGGGGAGTCGGTTAGGTCACCGACAATCCGACCATGCGGCAGGTTGTACTTGGTTACATGTTACCAGTAGCAGTGGACAACCCTGCCCAGACCTAAAATCTCACCACTGTGAGGAACTACACCTGAACTACACCTCCATCGTCCCGGTAACGATGATTACCACTTTCACCTTCGCTATGCGGCGTGCTTTGGAGCTTCAAGCGCCGCTATTCGACTCTCCACGCCAACACTTCCAGCCCTTCTCCCAGGGTAAGGGGGTACTCTACGCAAGTTGATGTCGGAGCCTCGCCGCCACGATTAAGACAGACAGCCATAGCTCTCCACTCCAGCAACACCTCCTCTACTACCAAGCTGCTGTTCTCATCCCTAGAAGGCCATACTTAAGACGTGGGCTTCCTTACAGTTGGCCCTTCACTGTCCCGCAACCATTCAACGCTACCCACTGCATGAAGAGTTATTCAACGGTGCTGACAATTGCTGCTGCAATTCACCTCTCTTCAAGCTGTGTTCGAGGAAGTTTCTAGGGTGACATTACCCCTGCATCTGCAGTTGCTGTTTGGTGACTTATTTGTCGGCTAGCCATTTATTCTGATCGATTTGTTATGTATATTCGGGGTAATCATACTCCTTGTTTTTCCTTCCCCCACATGTCTTA
>JACEEZ010000563.1:90000-92500 GCA_016584305.1 Chionoecetes opilio
TATGGCCCCGTCTCCATATCAACATTTATTTTATCATTCTTCCTTAGTGCTTAGTGTTGGCCGAAGCCACCACCCCGGGAGGGGGGTCACAAACCCCCGGCTGACACCTGGTACCCATTCACTGCTGGGTGGACAGGGGCTCGGTTTTTAAGAAGACCGCCCGTCTGTCTTCGCTCCGCCCGGGGATCGAACCCGGGACTTCTCGGTTGTGAGTCGAGCGTGCTAACCCTTACACTACGGAGTTTCCCAAGAACTCCGTAGTTTGTGTGTATGTGTGTGCGTGTATGTATGTACGCGTGTGTGTGTGTACATAAGTGTCTGTGTCCTTGGAAGTGGCAGAGAAATACGATCTAGATAACAACTACAATTTTTTTTTCCCGCAGATAAAATAGCAATTTCCTTTTTGCAGGCATTTGGTATATGATTATCTAGCACCGATAGCAATACAAGAGCTAAAACAGCAAAAGAGGGTTTGGTCACGCAACTTTACAATTCACCGTCAGAACTCAGCATTTTATTGTTTAAAAAATCTTTGGCACATCGAGGTTTTCAATATCAAGATCAATTGCGTTCTTTACAGTTCATGTATAACAGAATTGTATTGCGGGAGGGAAGTATTTTTACCGTTCTTCTGTATAAAACTCTACGAAGAGAAAATGGAGCTCACTTTATCTATTTATTTAATTCTCCGCTTAATGCATGACACAGATAAATGCTTTACAGAAAGAGGAAGAGGATTAAACGTAGCAAAAACATAAGTCAAACGCCATAAATAGCTCGTCTCCATTAATAATTCCTGGAACGAGATCGGTTAGCTCTGTGCAGTTATATAAATACGTGATATCAATTTACTACATGGACATTGGACAAGTATATTAGATATGTAAAACAATTTTTTTTTCCCTCTCTCTCTCTCTCTCTCTCTCTCTCTCTGTAATCAATCAATCATCTGGGACATACGCCGAGGGGTGTGTCGCCTCGCCCACCCTACGACTCCACTCTTGTGGGTCACCACGCGCGAGTCCCCATGCAGGCTCCCTTCCCATACCAATCAATTCTCGACAAGAAACATCAACTTGCCCCAGCCACGAGCCTTGTGGGTGCCCCTTGGCCTCCTCCACGCCGGATTGTCTCTTACTGATACAACCCGGTGGGAAGGATCGGTTTCAGAGTAGCGTGCCACATGCCCATATAGACGAAGTTGGTGCTGACGGACTATGCAGGTAATAGGCCTCGATTCAGTCTGACGGTGCAATCGCTGATTTTACAAGTAATCATCCCAGCGATACACCCATCATTCTGCGAAGACACTTATTACCAAAAGCATCGATTAGCCTCTTCAAGTCGCTATTTAGTGTCCATGTCTTACATCCATAGAGTAAGACAGGGATCACAAGCGACTTGAAGATCCGGATCTTTGTCCTTCTCCACAGTTATCAACAATGCCAAATACTTTGCTGAGCGTGTCCATAACACCGTTGGCTATGTCAATCCGCCGTAAGACTTCTTGACGTGACTCGCCGTCATTCTGGACTGCGCACTTACAAGGTATGTAAAACTTTCCAAGATCTCAATGTCCTCGCCGCACGCATGAACAGACTGTATTTTTCATCTAGTAGGCCTCCAACCACCTGGACCTTGGTCTTGAGCCAGGAAACCTCAAGTCAAGTCCCAAAGGCTTTGTTTCCTCGAGCAGCGCCTCGAGATCCATCACCAGGACCTCCAGCGACTTAGCAAAGATTACTGCATCATCGGCAAAAACAAGATCAGTGATCTTGGTATTGCCGAGGGATGCTCCACAATCACTTTCATATACAACTTTGCCCAATACACACACCACACAAGTGTTCAAATGTGATGGGGAAAGGACGCACCCTTGCCTCACTCCTGCATTCACAGGAAAAAAGCAGGATACACCTCCCCCACACTTCACAGCGCTCTCAGTCCCAGAGTATAGGCCAGTCTTCAGACCAATAATCCTTGTAGGAATCCCGCGAAGTTGCAGAAGATCCCAGAGGCTCCACTGAGATCCCTCACGATGCACTTGAGTCAAAAGCCTTCTTGAGATCAACATAGGCTGCAAGCATCCCTGACGAAACTCACGTCAGCCTTCCACCAGGATACGAAGCGCTAGGATACGGTCCGTTGTTGACTTACCAGGCGTGAACCCAGACTGCTGAGGTCTCTAATTCTTAAGCAGACTGCGGATCCGTGTCAGCAATAGATGGGCAAGCACCTTGCCTGGCACGCTGAGTAGTGGAATACCGCGGTAATTGTTGCAGTAAAGACGATCGCTTTACCCTTTACAAATAGGGACGACCAACCCCCACTTTTCCTGTCAGGAGGAATGGCACCTGATTGTCATACGGCAGTCAGGACAGCATGCAACCCGCCGATCATTGCCTCACCCCCAGCTTTGAGGAGCTCCGCACTGATATTACAAACACCAGCTGCCTTTCCACCCCTCAACTTTGCTACAGCCTCACTGACTTTGTCACGA
>JACEEZ010000563.1:107500-135000 GCA_016584305.1 Chionoecetes opilio
TGTGGTGTGTGGGGTCCCAGTTTTTCCAGAAATCGGTCTCTCTGATCTCTAAGATCTTTCCAGGAGTTTAACAACTGGAGATCGCGCGTCCGACGCCTGACCCGGCTGTGGGTAAATTACCCACCATGACTCCAGCATATGCTCAATACCATGGTTGAACATCGCACAAACACTTTGAAAGTCTACGGAGATAAAACAGATACCTTCCATTACGACTCTACAGAGGTGGGTTAAATTTACACATTCAGTGACTTACATGTATATATTTCCTTCATTTTTTTGTTCACTCCAATTCTTCACTGTTCCAATGAGTTCCATTGTTCATCGGACAAGATGCAATAATTACTAATTTACTTCAAAATATCTTGGATGGCGCCGCAGTAGAGTTCTATTCTGAGCAGTTGCACCCCTTGGGGCGCATGGCATCCTATGAATCTCACTCAAATATGTTTTTGTGAGTTTCAACAATACTGTTTTTTACACGCTAGCATATAGTTCTTTAAAGTCATAGAATTTTTCAGATCTATGGAATCGACTTGCACATACATTTTACTACTCAGTAAACATCCCATTTAACTGGTAGGCTAGTATAACAGGAGAAATAATTGGAGAAATGCTTTCATGCACATATATTACCATATTCTTAAACTTGCTACCAGAGCAGTGTATGACAAGTTTTGTTTTAATGTAAACATGGCCGTGCTTGACCGAGGCCAACGGCCCTTGACCTGACCCATCTGACTTCATGGTATTGTACACAGTATGTGTTTCAGAGAAGTGTGGAGGATGAAAATGTTGAATGGTGAAATTGTCCATACTTTTCTTCGTTATAGCTATGATATAATTATCATGTTCTCATTATTCGAATAATGTACAGTCTTTAAGCATCATGAAGATAACATTTCCATTCAAATCCTCTTTGATAAGAACATAAGAACATAGAAAATAAGATAGCTACAAGAAGCCGCGAGACCTACACGTGGTAGTTCCTGTTACTTAACACTATACCTACATCCACCTTTCATCCCCATCCATGAATTTATCCAACCTCCTGTTAAAGCTCCCTATTGACTCCGCACTGACAATCTGACGATTGAGTCCATTCCAATAATTTACCACCCTATTTGTGAACCAGTATTTCCCTATTTTCTTTTTAAATCTACGCTTTACCAGCTTGAATCCGTTACTTCTTGTTCTACCCTGAATACTGGCCGTAAGAACTTTTCCTACATCTCCTCTATTGTATCCCTTTAACTTAACCACTTATCTACTTCTATCAGATCGCCCCTTACTCTATGCCTCTCGAGTGAGTGTACATTTAATAGCGTCAATCTCCTCTCATAACTAAAGTTACGCATCCCTTGTATCATTTTGGTCATCCTTCTCTGCACTTATTCTAACAAGGCTATATCCATAGTGTAATACGGAGACCAAAACTGTACTGCATAGTCTAGGTGAGGTCTACTAGTGCCAAATAAAGCTTTAGAATAACCTCAGCACTGCTACTTTAACAGTGCTGGTAATGAATCCTAAACATCCTATTAGCGACGGACGGAGGTCTGGGCTTACCCGCACTGCCAGGTCTTTTTCACAATCTGATCTTTTCAGTGATACATTGCGTATAGTGTAACTGTTATCAGGATTTTTCTACCAACGTTCATAACGCTACACTTATCAATATTAAATTCCATCTGCCACCTGACAACCCACTCATTTAATTTATGTAAGTCTCCTTGCAATATGTTTACATCAGACTGTGATCTAATAATCTTACCTACCTTAGTATCATCAGCAAACTTGCTGATATCACTGCTAATCCCACTATCTAAGTCGTTGATGTAAA
The DNA here is from genome assembly GCA_016584305.1 of Chionoecetes opilio. Classification (NCBI taxonomy): domain Eukaryota; kingdom Metazoa; phylum Arthropoda; class Malacostraca; order Decapoda; family Majidae; genus Chionoecetes; species Chionoecetes opilio. Next base: position 109,344 of record JACEEZ010000563.1, read on the forward strand.
TCTAAAATAGTAATGGACCCAAAACAGACCCTTGTGGCACCCCACTTGTTATCTGCCCCCATTCAGATTTAGAACTATAAATTGTAACCCTTTGTTGCCTATCACTTAACCAAGATCTAATCCAATGAAGAACCTTCCCATCTATTCCATGTGCTTTGACCTTATTTAAGAGTCTCTCGTGTGGTACCTTGTTGACTGCCTAACTAAAGTCCAGGTATACTATATCATAGTCCTCATCATTATCTGCTGTTTCATAAACTTTCCTATAAGAACTTAATAAATTAGTGAGACATGATCTACCCTTGGTGAACCTATGTTGTGAATCATTTACCAAACTATGCTTTTCTAGATGCTCTCTAATGCTTTTTGCAATAACAGATTCCAATAATTTACCTACCACTAACGTCAGGCTAACGGGTCGATAATTTGACATTAATCCTCTATCATCCTTCTTAAATATGGGAACTACATCTCCTTTCCTCCACATTAACGGTACTTCCCCTATATCAACCGATTTCCTAAAAATATGCACTAACGACTCACTAACAACCTCTTTGCATTCTTTTATTACCGTGGGATAAACTTCGTCTGGTTCTGGTGACTAAAAATTCATCATTCTATCTATACTTTCTTCTACCATTTCCCTAGTTATCACAATATCATTGAGTTTCTCACCATCTTTTCCTCTGAACATCTTTTTTTTTTTTACATATAAGCCTATAGCGCCTGTAGGCAGTGAGCTACAGGGCTCGGATGGTAGGCCCTGGAGGCTCACTTGAGGGCTGTGATGGTTGCGCCTCGCCCGTGGTGGCGCAGGCAGGATTTTTATAGTGACGTCTGTGATTAGAGGCTCATGCCGCCCTCCTGTGTCCTCCGATGCACTCGCAATCGAAGGTAGAGTTATGGGCAGCATCAGTGCTGGATTTAGATGTCACGGAGCCCTGGGCACTGGGGGTAGGCGGGGCCCCCTATGATCTTACTATAATCACGTGAGCTACTATGCCTACTAATTACGTGTTTCATAATTCCTACATTAGGATTATAATAATTAAGATTAGTACAAGAATCCAAGCCAGACGAACCTATTTGCACTTTGTCCATATTAGCTATGCCTACATTCTATGACTGAAAAAACGAATGCGTCAAGGTAAACATAACTGTATAATATGTAGTGATGTAAAGATGCTATAGCCTACAATTATATTATCCAAGCTTCCCTATTTTGTCGGTAGTGATTTTTTCCTTAGCCTAGTTATTTATGTGACAGTATACGATAGTCATAATATGAAACGAAATATAAAATGTATCCGATTGATTAAGGTAGCATTAAAAACAAATAGAGAAATGAGAATTTACCTTGTGAAATAAAGTGGTCAGTGCACGCTAAACCAAGCCGTCCAATGTGACGCTCACGCCAGCTGACTCCGCTGAGACGCTGAGCCCTGACAGATGGGTTTGGTGCATTAGAAAATTACTCAATATTTGGAGTTGGAAAAAATGTATAGCAAAACTATTTTTTTTTTTTAATCATAACCCATAACATAATATAATGAAGTTATGTTTTTATCCAGGCAGTCCTAGTGGGACGATGGAGGACGCAAATAATTTTAATTGGTTTCTGGTAATTACCAGATGCGCGAGGCCCCTAAAAGCACGAGGCCCTGGGCACAGGCCCGTTATGCCCTGCCCTAAATCCGGGCCTGGGCAGCATGTGGGTGTTCTTAGGCCACTCGATGGTGCAGAAATATTTTAAGTGGATTTATGGGTCTCACTCGGGATCAAACTCGGGTCTTCGAGAACGCCACTCGGTGACGCTAACCACTCTGCTACCGCCTTCCCAAGAGTCTGAATCACTCTTGAATCACACTGAATGTTCACTATCAGGTACCATCTGCATATCCTCCAGAGTAAAAACACTAAAGAAATAATTATTTAAAATTTTACACATATCCCCATCAGAACTTACTACCTCTCCCTGCTCTATTTAGAGCAGGGAGTTAGAATCAGGTTCAACTAATAACCAGTGGGTACAGTTGGAAATTATAATTAAAAAATAAACTGGTCTTGCGGCGGGGTGGAACAACACACGGCGTGGCTCCGTACTCCATAGCGGCTGGAGGAGGTACCGTACACGTACCGCTCCGGATCGTACTACGTACGTTATTATCGTGACTGACATATATGAGAACGAAACCATTTTTCCTGATAAGTTTTTTTTATTATTCTGCTACTCATTTTTGTCACAAATAAAAAAAAAAAAGATAATAATAATAATAAATAAAACTAGTGATTTGCGACAGAAACGGTCAGCAGATTAATACAAAACACATCAAAACTTACCAGAAGAACATAGTTTCGTCCGCCAAGTAGATTCGGTGTTTTTCTGAACATTTACCCCAAAACTAAACCCCACCTCTAACCTAACCTAACCCAATTTGATTCAACCTAAACTAACCGTTTTTGGCTTAAATAAAGGTAGATTTTCGGTAGTAGTACATGTAACGCCATTATTATTCAATTGCGCCAATGAAAATGGGGCTCAAAGTACTCAGAATTAAGAAATCTACACGATGATGTATAGGTGTTAATCCTAGGACTTTTGAAAGTCCACTACCGAAATAATACCAGAAATACTGGTAAATATGCAGTTTCAACTTCTTTAGAAATCATCTGATAGATAGGAGTAGAACTTACGTTTGTATACTTTAGTTTTTCTACTCCACCTTCCTAACAAGGCCTTAGGTACATCGAAACCCTGTTTCATTAGTGAAAACCTTTTATTCAACATAGCAAAACTCACATTTATCTTGTTTTATTTAGAACTAGCCGAAAAGCCGCCCTCCGGGCGGACTTTTTGGCTAGCTCCTGCGGAGGGCTTTTGGTGGGCCTTCGGCCCAATAATTGTAACACTTGTATTTTAATGATCATGTATTTCACACAACCATGAGTTTGATCTCACAGAATAATTTTTGGGCTATCACAAAATCTGACAAAATATTACTACAAAGCAGCAGGATAGACAATGTTCTTGGTCTTTTTGTTGGGTGTGAGGATAAAGAGCTTGCTGCCATCTCCCACTCTTGAGCATCCAACATAGAGCTGACCATGGGAGAAGCAAGGTTGAAGTAGGTGAAGTCCAACATATTTCAGTGATAGGACTGAAGTAATAGGACAGAAGTAACTCTGAAGTAATAGGACAGAAATAACTCTGAAGTAATAGGAAGTAGGCTAGTGAAGTAATAGGACTGAAGTAATAGGACTGAAGTAATAGGACTGAAGTAAAAGAAACCGTCCGTCAGTCGTGCGTTCGTTTCGATATCTTTCTTTTTTCATGCAAAATATCTCGCGTAAAATTATTTTTTTCACAATTCTCGCTAATACTAAAAATAAAAAAATAAAAGTGATCGGATCATCCCCAAAGTGGCCTTAAAACCTTCCCCTGGTCGACCTGGTTCCAAAACTGTGCCATATGATGTGATTGCGCCACTGGGGGCGGAACCTATAGCGGACACACACACAGACACACACACGCACACACACACTTTCGATTATATTATTATAGATAACATCAAATATTGGTCGTCAAAAGTCCCAAATCCCACACGCCCGGAAAACATATGTCTGAGTGAGATTCACAGGGATTCAGGGGGTGCCTTCACCTGGATTCAAGCCTTCAGTTTTTTTTTTTTTTTTACGTTTGAACCTATTTATAAATTATCTTCCTTCCTTAAGTTTTATATTTTTTCCTTCAGGGCTCAGGTGGCTGGCTATACATATTCTGGAAGACTGTGATGGCTGGCCCTCGCCCGTGGTGGCGCAGGATGGATTTTTATATATAGTGATACCTGTGATGGTTTTCTGTGATGGCTCATGCTGCCCCCTGGTGCCCTCCGCCGCATTTGCAGTCGAAGGAGATATTGATGGGTTGCATGTAGGTGTCTTCGGTCACTCGACGATGGCAGAAGTTACACCTGGCGAGACTTGAACTCGGGACCTTGTGCTCACCACTACGAGATTATAATCCTTCGTTAAAGATGGTTGAAAGAGTTGCTCCCGGCAGGATTCGAATTTGGGACATCGACCTCACCCCTCCAAGAACCTACCCACTCGGCCACTAACTCCCCAAAATATGTAGAAATCTTGTAGAAATCTATATGGACCAAGAATAACAAGCAGTTGCTAGAATCTTTGGATCTACCATGAAATAGACAAAGCTACGAAGTACGCTTAATATGAAAAAGAAATGTCCATACGATATCATGCAGCTGTAGTCATTGCGCACTGCATTGTCTGCATTTGGGGAGAGGCTGGCAGAGTGGTTAGCACCTACAAATGGTTAATTTTATGTCCCGAGTTAGAGTCCCGTCAGGAGTCAAAATCTTTCTTCCATCGTCGAGTGGCCGATGAACACCCACATGCTGCCCATCAACTATACTTTCGACGGCGAGTGCATCAGATCAAACAGGGGGGTGGCATGGGCGTAATCCAACCTTGGCCACCGCGGGCGAAGGCTGACCAAATAATTAAATACATTTTATGCCCTTAATTAAACTACTTGGGCAATTATAGGAGACTTAAAAGGAGAGACCAAAATTTTAAGGCCTTTATTTTGCTTGTTATATGCCGATGACACAATAGTATTTGCAGAAAATAGTGATTCGTCACAGTGTGTTCTGGATGCAGTCTATGATTACTGCAATATGTAGTCGCTGCATGTAAATGTAAATAAAACGAAGGTAATTGTATTTTCTAAAGGTATAGTTAGGAAATATGTAAATTTTAAGTTTGGTGAAAATTATATTGATGTTGTTAATGACTAAGTGTATCTAGGAGTAAAGTTCAATTTCAATGGACTGTTTCATAAAGCCAAAGCTAAGCAAGTCATAAATGCAAAGAGGGCTACATATTGGTTATTAGGAAACATTAATAAACTTAATCTACCTTTGGATATATGCCTTGATCTGTATGACAAATTTGTAATGCCTGTAATGCTGTATGGTTGTGAAGTATGGGGCTATGGTAGTATGCAACAGCTAAACACCGCACGTAATAAGTTTTACAAAAGACTACTTAAGCTTAGTAAGTCCACATCAACCTGTATAATTATTGGTGAACTGGGATGTAAGAGCTTAGAGGAGGTTATATGTAACAGAATGGTTAACTTTTGGTTTGGTATTGCCAATGGTCGAGGTAAAATTTCAAATGCATTATATTTTTTCTTAAAAAGATCGGATGAAATGCAACAATATAAATCACTCTGGCAACTAAGATAATAGATATCCTAAATAGCCACGGAATGTCAAGCATATTTAATCAGGTTGCATCTATCAAAGAGCTATGGCTTAAGGAGGCGTTTAAGTTGCGGCCCGGTGATATGTATAAACAAAAATGGTCTGAAGAAGTGGAGAACAATCTGGCGTGTCTTAACTATAGACAAATTGTACATAACTCAAATACTAATTATTGAAATTGCCTAAACAGTATGCTATTAATATATGTAAATTTAAATGTGGAAACAGCAAATTACCGATTGTAGTTTGAAGGTACAATAATGTTAGTATAGATGAAAGGTTATGTGTTATATGTACTGCAAATGAAATTGGTGATGAATTTCATTCTACGTATATTTAGGTGTAAGCACTTTGAGGAGAAGAGGAGATTATACCTTAAAAATATTATCATGATAGCCTAAATATTATGCAAATGCTACTGTTTTTTGACGCAAAAAATACTCGTACTATGTACAATTTAGCCATGTTTATTTATTGTATTTCGAAGTTTTTGAAAACATAACGTAGTAGTAATAGATTATATGATTTATGTTTGAGTTCAGATTTAAGTGGTGTCTATTTTCTTCGTTTCATAATTAATCCAACCACTCACTGGACATGGTATAGCAATGCCGTAGGGGTAGCTAAGGAAATCGACAACATCTTCGTTAGTACTCATTGGAGGCTTCTCCAGAACAACAGGGTTCACCAGGGTGCTGAGTATCTTTGCAACTGACCACATACTTGTTGTTGCTATACTTAAACTTCATGTAAGAACTGAAGAATCTCAGGAGGTAACCATACCGTGCTTCTCTTGAAAAGCTGAAGGACTTGACATGTACCCATGAGTATGCAGTGGCAGTCTCAAAGAAGCTCTGTTCCATGTCTCCATCTCGGGCGAGTGCTATTCGAGCAGCAGATGGGCGCCTCGTGTCGGACATGGATGGGCAGATGGCTCGTTGGGCTGAGTACTTTGGGCAGTTGTTCACGGTGAACCCTCCAATTGAGCTGCTTTACACCACTGGATTACGGGCAGTGGATGCCGATCCTCCCATTGTCAAAACCGCACCCTCTCTTGACGAAGTAAGAGAGGCTGTAGCAAAGTTGCGGGTTGGAAAAGCAGCTGGTGTCTGTAATATCAGTGCGGAGCTCCTCAAAGCTGGGGGTGAGGCCATGATCCGCGGGTTGCATGCTGTCCTGACTGCCGTGTGGCAATCAGGTACCTTTCCTCATGACTGGAAAAGGGGGCTGGTCGTTCCTATCTGGAAAGAGAAAGGAGACCGCCAGGACTGCAACAATTACCGCGGCATTACACTGCTCAGCATGCTAGGCAAGGTGCTTGCCCATCTATTGTTGACGCGGATCCGCAGTCATCTGCTGAAACATCAGAAACCTCAGCAGTCTGGGTTCACGCATGGTAAGTCAACAACGGACCGTATCCTAGCGTTTCGTGTCCTGGTGGAACGCCGACGTGAGTTTCGACAGGGGATGCTTGCAGCCTATGTTGATCTCAAGAAGGCGTTTGACTCAGTGCATCGTGAGTCACTCTGGGACCTTCTGCAACTTCGCGGGATTCCTGCAAGGACTATTGGTTTGATGACTGGTCTGTACTCTGGGACTGTGAGTGCTGTGAAGTGTGGGGGAGGTGTATCCAGCTTCTTTCCTGTGAATATAGGAGTGAGGCAAGGGTGCGTCCTTGCCCCATCACTTTTCAACACTTGTATGAACTGGGTATTGGGCAAAGTTGTAGATCAAAGTGATTGTGGAGCATCCCTCGGCAACACCAAGATCACTGATCTTGTTTCTGCCGATGATGCAGTAATCTGAGTCGCTGGAGGTCCTGGTGATGGCTCTTGAGGCGCTGCACGAGAAGGCAAAGCCTTTGGGACTGGAAGTCTCCTGGCTCAAGACCAAGGTCCAGATGTCTGGAGGCTTACTAGATGAAACGGTACAGTCTGTTCATGCGTGTGATGAGGACATTAAGATCTTGGAAAGTTTTACATACCTTGGTGGCGCAGTCCATAATGACGGCGGGTCACGTCAAGAAGTCTAACGGCGGATTGGCATAGCCCACGGTGTTATCGACTCTCTCAGCAGGAGTATTTGGTGTTGGCGGTACCTGTGCAGGAGGACAAAGATCCGGCTCTTCAATTCGCTTGTGATCCCTGTCTTAGTCTATGTTTGTGAGACATGGACACTAAATAGCGACTTGAAGAGGCGAATTGATGCCTTTGTTAATAAATGTCTTCAAAGAATCATGGTGTATCGCTGGGATGATTACGTGTCAAACCAGCGATTGCACCGTTAGACTGAATCGAGGCCTATTACCTGCATAGTCCGTTAGCGCCAACTTCAGCTATATGGGCATGTGACACGCTACCCAGAAACCGACACTTCCCAACCGGTTGTTTCTGTAAGAGACAATCCGGAGTGGAGGAGGCCAAGGTGGCGACCACAAGGCTCGTGGCTGGGGTAAGTTGATGCTTCTTGTCGAGAGTTGCTTGGTGTGGGATGGGAGCCTGCATGGGGACTCGCGCGAGGTGACCCCCGGAAGTGGCGTCGTAGGGTGGGCGAGGCGACGCGTCCCCCGGCGTATGCCCCCAATTATTGACTGATGCTATGTGTCGCACCGGTTGGTACACCTCGCTTCCGACGTCGGGTCTTCTTCCCGATGAGGCCCTAACGACCGTCCATGAAACTGAACACGTCGGTATCCCGATGGTCGGACGCCCCACGCATGAACGTGTACACGATAGAAAATGTCCAGTTCCTGCATTAGCCCTTGGTATGGTAACTGGCAATTATGCACTTTACACATTATTATGTTCATGCCCCCTTTTGCTTTTATCCGTGTGGGCACGGCTCTTTTTGAAGGAGGGGAGGTATGTAGTGGTGACCTATAGAGTATCTGGCAACTGACCCCTTTTCGCCTACGGGCTTGTGCTCTTTCGGGTCAGGTCACCTCTCTCTGAGTTTGTCTCACTTCCAATGGATTCGTCACTTCGTCAAGACGCTTCTCCTTACCTCTCTGCGATCTCCCATACAAGTTATAAATATATACTTGTAATTTTATGCATGCACTTATACTGTGTATATCTCAACCCTTCATCCACACACTCAAGTACTAAGAAGGTCTACACTAACCGGGGGCCCTTGAGAGGGTGTTAGATGAAATACCACTTGCCCTTCGCTCTCGTGCCACCTGCTACCTACCCTGTTGCTCCACCCTGTAGCTCCGACCTGGCTTCCCACTACAGGCCCTCATGGAAACTTACCCTGCAACCACATTAACATACTACCACACACCCCAATGTTTTACCATTTCAAGAGGAGGGAGGTAAGGAGGAAGAAGGCATGGAAGATGTAGCGAGAAGGTGGGCAGGAGTGTCGCCTGGTGCTAAGGATGGATTCTTGATCTGGCTAGGGGACTCAGGAGTACTAAGGGTCTCTGAGGGTCTTGTTTGGGGAATGGGCATATCAGTATTCCGGGCCGGAGTCAAAAGGGGGGCAGGGGTCAGTAAACACCAGGAGGTTCCAGAGGTTCATTTGATAGAGGGGCTACCCCTAAACCATCTGCAAAAGTAAGAGTATCATCATTGGTCATGGGGAGCCTGAGGTAAAGAGGGAAGATAAACGGTCGGCTCCCCAAAACCCCCATCAGGGGCAAGGGCATAGTGGCAATGAGGGTATACCGTGCCCGTGGCACCCTGAGGCTGTTTACGACTGACTGACTGGAAGCCAGCCTCATATCCCTTCAGCACGGCTCTCACACCACCAAGAAAGGGGATAGGAGGAGGCAGAAGAGGAGAGATAGAGGGAAGGAGGAAGAAAAAGAAGGAAGACGGGAAAGGCCAGGCAAAAAAAATTGTCACACAGAGGACAGAGGCCCGAAGCCAAAGGAGTGATCAGGAGGTCTCTCTCCGCGGCGTAGGGCCACACTCACCAGGCACGAAGCCCCCCCCCCCTTCCCCCCACGGTGATAGCGGGCCTGGAAATGAGGGGGGGGGGCTCTTTGTGCAGAGCGCATAACTGAGGTCATTGTCTCTGGCATGGAAGCATACATTCCACACACTTAATCTAATCTTAAATCCCGTAAACCTTGGTTTAACTTAGCTTGTTCTCGTGTTGTCCAAGATAGCAAGGCGGGTCACAGATGGTACCGTAACCGTGATGTGGATGATGATATAATTTGTCACGTGAATGTGGTATATCCGCTTAATGCATGTGTGAGATATGTTTCGTCAGAAATCATACTTATATTAGGTAGAAAAATAAAACAAAATATTTTAGTTTAATTTTTGTCCCGAAATTTTTTAATAACTGTAGTGCATGGGTAAAAATATATAATTTGATGGGTGAAAATATATTATTTGAAGGTACTCAATAGAGACCGAAGGATTTAAGGTTAATTTCAGTTCATAGGGTAATCAGCTACTTACTCTTGAATGTTTAATAATTAAAAGGTAAAATGAATTATTATAATTTTTTTCTTGTGCCTTATTATTCTGTTACCCACATGCTTCTCATCAACCTTACCGTCGATGCTTAGTGCATCGGGGGACACCGGTGGCGGCAAGAGCCAAGGCGTCACTATGAAAATCCAGCCTTTGCCACCATTCGCGAGGCCTAATCATCACATCCCTTATGTTAAGAAGCTTACGGGCGCTATAAGCATAACAAATAATCATTTGTTACGGACGCTGCAAGGGTCCTGCAGACACATGTGTATTATTTAAGGTCGAAACTGCGCTACGAATATATACTTCAAATACCACAAACTTGGCAAGCAGGTCAAATGTATAGTCTCACAACCCTGGTAACTCTTCTCAACGCTGGGAGATCACATCCCATTTCTAATGTTACTCGACCGCCGCCCTGTCTCTCCGTGAGACACTTGCACGCTGAACATTTTCGGGAAGTCCACGTCCAGAGTAGGGTTCTCTGCCTCGTCCTCCTCCGCAGTTTCCCACCACAGGGTATCGCTGTACTGCTGCGGCCGAGCAAGTGGCCGACAGGATGCGAACGTCACCGCTAAGCCTGTGAAAAGTTTATTCAGGTTATTTCGTGACTATTTTTAACATTTCGATTTGGAAATACGAAAATGTTTAGCAAGTCCAATCAATAGTAATGAAAATCAGTCCTCAAATATTCTCAGTGTCGAGAGTATAACTCTGTAGGACGAGTCAAACCCCGGTTCTTTTGGATTATCTACGGTATTACCCGGGTAAGCTAAAGTTTAATTCAGACATACACTATACCAATTTACATATGCACATATGTACACCAAACAAAAAAAAACAAGTGTCAGGCCCCAGATGGGGAATGGCAGACGCAGCTGTCCTAGAATCATAAGGTGCAAAGGCGCAAGAAGCTTTTCCAGCACTCAAGGCGTGTCAGGATTCGCTCACACCTCAGGGTTACCTCAGATCTTCGAGTGACGAGGTTATGGGTAAGAGACCTTTCATAGCCCAGATTAACGCGAGGATGTCGTGAAGGGCAGGGCGCCTGGGGTCACGACTGACTGACATAACTCAGCGGTCCAAGGGCGTGTAGTACGGTGGCGTGTAGTAGAGCGGTAAGACAAGGTGACGGCCGGAGCAGAGTTCATTGTTGAGCACACGCAAATGGAGACAAAGTGACGAGACGGTGACAAGACCACAGGTGTTAGTGGCTGGGCCGGGCCGCATGTTCCCCAACTCTATGCTGGTATGTGGACTCCTGGTGAAGACGCCTGGCTGTAGCTCCAAAACTAACCATATATATAGGATTTTTTTCTCGAAAAAACCCTCATTGTGCTTCCTGCACAAAGTTACCATTAGAGGGTCAAGGAAACCTAACCCAACCTGATCGTGACCTAATGTAACCTAATCTAACGTGTTCAAGAGTAAGCGCGACATACTATTCCCGAAAACGGGAATATGCGGCCGGGCTCACCGAATAGATGGCTGGCGGAGACAAACACCGTCACACACAACACAATCACCAAAAAACACAACAATATAAACAAATTTAATATAAACAAAATACGATATAAAATAAATCATAAATATAACAGAACATAAGGGAAAGCACTTTGGACTTACCTCGATATAGCGGACAGTAGGAGCTAAGTGATCCAGATCCTGAATCCAGCGGCAGAATAAACTCAGGTCGAAAATTCGTACGAAGTTTTAGATTTCAGAACACGACCCGAGCTACTTCACTCACACCACGCACGCACACTAACTAAGGTAATGAGTGGTTACACCAGGTAAATACCCACTAACTCCTGACAAAGCCCCCCAATCTGACAAAAATAATAGATTTTAGGTAGTGGGATTTACCTGGTGGGTACTTAAGCTCAAAATGTCTGCCCCGAGGTACCCTTACAGTATAGTGTGAGCTCCGATATTAAAAAAGTGGCTTATTTTGGGTTCCAGTTCACGCGTCATCCTATATACCTCAAACCTATATGAGCGGAAAGATGGGAGCTTCAGGGTCAAGAATATGCCGGTTGTCATGTTGTAGAGGTGTGCACTACCGAGTTATGGCGATTTTTGTGAGGGTACCCTCAGGCGCGAAAAACCAGTTTTCGGAATCGATCATTTCTCGGTTTTGTCAATATATTGTTCCATCCATGCTAAAATATTGCTTCAAATAGCCATAAATTACTTTTCTGTTGTATATTATTACACTAAGTAACAATTTTAAGTTTTTTTAATTGCAGAAATAACCAATAAATAAAAAAATTCAACAAAAATGTGAAGCTTTTTCATACTATCTCTGGCACAATCTCAAAACGTACTGGATGTTCGGTAAACTTTGGGTAAAACATTTGTGTTTTCTTTGGAAACATGAATCTATTGTGATATAGCCAGACAACAAGCTACATGCACTTGCATACATGTCATTTCCATGCAAACAATGCTGGGTGGTTATCCATTGACATACACACATCAAGTGTCAATATGATACAATTGTTTCTGTGAGACGAGCCATGCTCTGATATGCTTGCTAGCCAAACTATTCATGTTCATACATGTTCATACATTGTATGTAATTTATATTCTTGTATCTCGTCCACAACTAAAGGCAAATCTATTTAATATATTTGTCACCGACGCTTCTCTCCCATAGATCTATAGCCACCCTAGTTACTAGCCTAATGCTATATGCACTTCTATTGGATATTGTACAATATGACACCAGTCATATCATTCTGATGAGAAATGTACATTGTATATCACTAATCTTGCACTATTACAATTCTATATCCTGTATTTGCTCCACAACAATAACAACAATTGCCTACATTATTTTGTGTTTCTTTTTCAGTGATCGCCGGTGATGGGTCTGTAACATATCCCAGTGAGTGAATCGCCTTGAACCACCTGAATACCTCTTCACTGTAGCTAGTAACCTCTCTGTGACTGCTTTACTATCAACATGACTTCTCCTACCAACTTGGAAATTGAACCACTAACAGTTCTTCCAACAAAACGGAGGAAAACTGAAACTAACTGGTCTCTCTGCATGTTCTGTCAGTTCCCTGAATCATTATCCGAGGGATCCAGTCAGGAAATAACGAAGGTGTTATCAGCTTTGAATGAGAGACTCTCATTTGAAAATAACGACACGCTGACAAGACTACAACCATACATGACAGCAGATTGCAGTAGCAAGCAGCCCAAGTGGCATAAATCCTGTTACGCTTCGTTCACAAGTTCCAACAATATCCGAGTGGCACAAAAACGACACCAACAAACTAACCCATCAGCACTTGACAAGAACTCGCCAGTTGCATGCACAAGTTCACGTTCTCTGACTAGAGTAGCAGTCCCAAAAGTTGACTGGAACAATTGTATTTACTGTCAATGTCGCAAACGTGAAAAAATACACCAGGTGCAGTCTGATGAAGTAGAAATGGCAATTTATACCCACGCCAAATATGATGCTTCACTCAAATGTAAGATCGGCGAGAATGACCTGAAAGCTTATGAAGCCCACTACCATTCTTCATGCAAATACCAGGCCGAACGATATGGCCAGCACGTACAAGATGATGAAACAACCGCGATCGCAGACAGAGACATTCCGCTAGAAAAGCTTGTAAATATACTAGATGATGGTCTCCAAAGTGGCTACATCTACAGCATGGATTTTGTCATAGAAAAATATGTTGATCTTACGGCTTCCGAAGGAGTTGATGATGCATCATGCCGGTCGCATGTCCTGAAGAATAAGCTGAACAGGCACTATGGTGAAAAGATAATCTTCCGTAAGCAGAGACAAGCGAACCAGCCATTACTGCTAATGTCAGCAAACGTTACCACTGATGTTGCAGTTGGTGCCCTTGCTGCCAAAGCCCAAGATCAAGATACTGAACATGCTGAATATGACACAGGAGAAAGTCTAAGACATGAGACCAGCTTCTTCCATGCTCTCCATACAGTTGCAACAAAGCTCAGAACCGATCTCAAAAGGACTGCTGGCCACCAGGGATACGACAATCTAACAACAGAAGCAGCAGAACAGTGCGTTCCAAACAGTGTGTACTTGCTCCTCAAGTGGATGATGCAGAATGGAATCGATCTGGATGAAGCCTCTGAGGGGAGTATCCAGGATTGTTGTTGTCTGGTTATATCGCAATAGATTCATGTTTCCAAAGAACACACAAATGTTTTACCCAAAGTTTACCGAACATCCAGTACGTTTTGAGATTGTGCCAGATATAGTATGAAAAACATTCACATTTTTGTTGAAATTTTTTATTCATTGGTTATTTCTGAAATTAAAAAAAACTTAAAATTGTTACATAGTGTACTAATATACAACAGAAAAGTAATTTATGGCTATTTGAAGCAATATTTTAGCATGGATGGAACAATATATTGACAAAACCGAGAAATGGTCGATTCCGAAAACTGGTTTTTCGCGCCTCACAAAAATCACCATAACTCAGTAGTGCACACCTCTACAACATGACAACCGGCATATTCTTGACCCTGAGGCTCTCCTCTTTCCGCTCATATAGGTTTGAGGTATATATGACGCGTAATATGACGTAATATGACGCGTGAACGGATCTGAAAAAATGGACCCCTGGAAGCCACACTAGTAATAGATAATCCGGAGAGGATGAAAGTGTGCGGTGCCAAAGTATCGTTTGCGACTCCGAATATATCTTTCCAGAACTTAATTTACCTTCTAACAACATTTTTTGCTGTTATATCGATTATTATGATGCAAGCAAATGTTTCATGTACGTACATTACTTGTTCATATTTCAATTAACTTTCTGATAATCAGTTTAATTTCAAATCAGTGGCGGGTGGGATGTGGGGGAGACTATTTAAAAATGCCCCCTGAGCCCCCAATGGAGGGGGCCCCAAAATGGTTCTTGCTATCTGTATCTTTTTTCAATAAATAAGAAAATAATGGGAGAGTTCGAAGGCCCCTTCAAATTACTCTGATGTGAATGAAAATATATTTGTAATATTCAGTATCGAATGAACTTCTTGCCTGCTCCGTCTGAACCTGCATTCTCCTGTTTCCTGCAATCCTCCATATTTATCATCCAGGTGTGTGATCTCAATGCTATAAGTCAGATTATAATCCTAACTGTTTAAGCCAGGGACTCCACTGTCTTAATGGTCAGACCATTTGAGGCTGGTGGTCGCTGCCAGCTCTTAGAAATCAAATTAGGAGGGAAAGCATAGCAGAGCAACTCAAGTCAAACATATAGTTAAGTAGGTGAATCGCATATACAAAAAACAATTGCCCACCTGGCATATATATACTAGGCAAATGAAATTTACCAGTATCTTGTTGCAATTTATCTTTCTACTTTTCAAAAAACGTCACCCATTGTTGGAGGGGCCCCTCAAAGAGCTAAGCGCCTCGGGCCCCTAAAGGAGCTAAGCTCCCGAGCCCCTCATGGAGTCAAGCAAATCTGCCAAGCAGTTTGGCAGGGAGATTTTGGGTAGGCGATAGGAGAGTGGTTAGCATCTCCGAGTGGCGTGCTCGGTGACCCGAGTTTGACCCCCGATGAGGGCAAATATCCACTTAAGATCCTTCTGCAACCGTCGAGTGGCCTAAGAACACCCACATGGTTCCAATTAACTCTACCTTCGAGGCGAGTGGATCGGAGGACAGGGGGGCGGCATGAGCCTTTATAATCACAAGCGTCACTATAAAAATCCTGCCTGCGCCACCACGGGCGAGGGTCAACCATCACAACCCTCAAGCGAACCTCCAGGGCCTACCATACCAGCCATGGAGGTCACTGTCTACAGGTGCTATAGACCGAAATGTAAAAAAAAAAAAAGTTAATTGGGCTCCCGAATCTCTAGCTAGCGTACATCAATTGTAACTATGAACACGAACAAGATCACTTTGCTGAAACGTATGCCGATTTTCCACCCACCAACTCGACATTTAAAATTATCTGACCTCGATATTTGATTTAAGCTTTGGCGACGAAAATATGAGTAAATTTGTAGTCATTGTTTTCACGTGCACAACAGCTTTGATTGAGAGTAACTGTACCTATATAAGGTGCAATAAGCGTCCCATGTTGCTCGGATGCACATCGCGAAAGTGTTCTGGCGGCGAGAAGACACTGATAACCAGTACAAGATTATTGATTATCTTACTCACTACTGAAAAAAATATCGAATAAGTTATAAAGAATTCATCGAAATCCTTGAAGGATCTTATTGTTTTCAATGTAAATTATGTTGAGTAAATTATATTCTGCTAATTCTCAGCTTTCATCGGATGAAATTAAAATGATGCATCGATAGTTACACCACATACGATGAACAATCATTCTGGACTGACAAGGCACCAGTCGTTATCAGTCTGATGTGAGGGAAGTGTGCGACGCGCGACATGGTAGGAGGTTGAAGTGTGAGACGTGTCGCACGGTGTGTAGGGGTAAGTACTGTATCCATGGTAGGGTATGTAGGGATGAGTACTGTGTGCCTACCCGGGTGTATAGGGGTAAGTTTTATGGGGAAGAAGTGGCCGAGTGGCATAAACGTCTGGAAGTGGCAAGCTCGGTGTGCCATTTTGAATCCCGCCAAATGCCAAAATCTTTCGGCAATCATCGAGTGGCCTAAGAACACATTAACTCTACCTTCGATTGCGAGTGCATCGGAGGACACAGGGGCGCGGCATGAGCCTCTAATCACAGGCGCCGCTATAAAAATCTTGCCTGCACCACCACGGGCGAGGGCCAACCATCATAGCCCTCTACTAAACCTCCAGGGCCTACCATACGAGCCCTGGAGGGCACTGCCTACAGGCGCTATAGGCCGAAATGTAAGTGTAGCAGGGTGTGTTAGGGTGAGTACTGATGTGTGGCACAGTGTGCATGCTAGGGTGGAAAGGAGTGAATATTGTGTGCATGGCAAGGTGTGTAGGGTTATTACCACTTGGTAGGGTGTAGGATGAGTGATGTGTGCGGGGTGAGCTGCATGGGGTGAGTATTGTGGACATAGCAGGGTGTGTAAAGGTGAGTACTGTATGTGTATCACGCATCATACACCAGTTACCAGGACCACGACTCATACACGCCAGTCACCGGTACCACGACTCATACACGCCAGTCACCGGTACCACGCCTCATGCACGCCAGTCACCGGTACTATGCCTCATACACGCTAGTCACCGGTACCACGCCTCATGCACGCCAGTCACCGGTACTACGCCTCATACACGCCAGTCACCGGTACCGCGCCTCATACACGCCAGTCACCGGTACTACGCCTCATACACGCCAGTCACCGGTACTACGCCTCATACACGCCAGTCACCGGTACTACGCCTCATGCACGCCAGTCACCGGTACCACGCCTCATACACGCCAGTCACCGGTACCACGCCTCATACACGCCAGTCACCGGTACCACGCCTCATACACGCCAGTCACCGATACTACGCCTCATACACGCCAGTCACCGGTACTACGCCTCATGCACGCCAGTCACCGGTACTACCCCTCATGCACGCCAGTCACCGGTACTACGCCTCATGCACGCCAGTCACCGGTACCACGCCTCATGCACGCCAGTCACCGGTACCACGCCTCATACACGCCAGTCACCGGTACTACGCCTCATGCACGCCAGTCACCGGTACTACGCCTCATGCACGCCAGTCACCGGTACCACGCCTCATGCACGCCAGTCACCGGTACTACGCCTCATACACGCCAGTCACCGGTACCACGCCTCATGCACGCCAGTCACCGGTACCACGCCTCTTACACGCCAGTCACCGGTACTACGCCTCATACACGCCAGTCACCGGTACTACGCCTCATGCACGCCAGTCACCGGTACTACGCCTCATGCACGCCAGTCACCGGTACCACGCCTAATGCACCAATTACTATTACCACGCCTCATGCACCAATCACCGGTACCACGCCTCATGCACCAGTTACATGTACCACACATCACACAACCGTGTCTGCGATGCACTACTTTCCAATCAACACTCACCAGTACAAGCGCCAGTCACCAGTGCCAGTATGAGGGTAATGACAGTCGCCAGTAGTTGGAACAATGCTTGGTGGACAGCTGAGCGGCCCTCCCCTGATGTCGCCCCCGCTGCCTCCAGTTCGGGGACGAGGGAAATGTTTGCTGGTGCCATGAGTGGGTACTGCTGAAACAGTCTGCGGCCAAGGGACTTATAGTTCAATGGCGTGATGGACTTAACACCCCCACTACCCCCGTATACATGTGCTACCTTCTAAGTATGCAGGGTTTTTTTTATCACAAGGGACTAGCTAAGGTCAGAAAAAAATAATGAACAAAAAGCCCACTAAATTCCAGACCCCACAGAACACACAGTAAAAGATCCAAAAATAGGGTGCGCCACCTAAATACAGGGGATGTCTTGACACTCCTTTAAAAGAGTTCAAGTCGTAAGAAGGCTGAAGAAGTCTCAGGAAGAGTTACAGAGTTTGCTAGTAAAAGGGATGAAGGAGTCACGGTACTTTTTAACTCTCCAATTAGTAAAATGAACGGAATAGGGATCAGAATAAGCATAAAGTCATGTGCAGCGAGGCCGCGGGAGAGTGGGGGCATGCAGTTAACAAGTTCAGATAGGTAGTAAGTGTGAAAATAACGATAGAAGATAGCAAGAGATTTTCAGAATTTTACTTCCATTATTACAATGGTTATTTTGTACATGTATCGTAAGTACAATTACGTTTATTAATGAAGTCAGTGAAAATCCAAATCAAAATGAACTAAATACAAGAAATATAATTATAATAGTAAACAGTAAAATGTTAATGTAGCAAAAATATGATCAAATTAAACAAAAGCAAAGAAACGATATATAGAGTTACTGAGTAAAATGTGAAGAGTCTGTGAGTGCTGTGAAGTGTGGGGCAGGTGTATTCTTTCCTGTGAATACAGGAGTGAGGCAAGGGTGCGTCCTTGCCCCATCACTTTTCAACGCTTGTAAAGACTGGGTATTGGACAAGGTTGTAGATCAAAGTGATTGTGGAGCATCCGTCGGCAACACCAAGATCACTGATCTTGTTTTTGCCGATGATGCAGTAATCTTTGCTGAGTCGCTGGAGGTCTTGGTGATGGCTCTCGAGGCGCTGCACGAGGAGGCAAAACCTTTGGGACTTGAGGTCTCCTGGCTCACGACCAAGGTCCAGGTGTTTGGAGACTTACTAGATGAAGCAGTACAGTCTGTTCATGCGTGTGGCGAGGACATTGAGATCTTGGAAAGTTTTACATACCTTGGTAGCGCAGTCCATAATGACGGCGGGTCACGTCAAGAAGCCTTACGGCGGTTTGGCATAGCCCACGGTGTTATGGACTCGCTCAGCGGGAGTATTTGGCGTTGTCGGTACCTGTGCAGGAGGACAAAGATCCGGATCTTCAAGTCGCTTGTGATCCCTGTCTTACTCTATGGTTGTGAGACATGGACACTAAATAGTGACTTGAAGAGACGAATCAATGCCTTTGGCAATAAGTGTCTTCGCAGAATCATGGGGTATCGCTGGGATGATTACGTGTCAAATCAGCGATTGCATCGTGAGACTGAATCGAGGCCTATTACCTGCATAGTCCGTCAGCACCAACTTCGGCTATATGGGCATGTGTCACGCTACCCTGAAACCGATCCTTCCCATCGGGTTGTATCTGTAAGAGACAATCCGGCGTGGAGGAGGCCAAGGGGGTGCCCACAAGGCTCGTGGCTGAGGCAAGTTGATGTTTCTTGTCGAGAGCTGCTTGGTATGGGAAAGGAGCCTGCATGGGAACTCGCGCGTGGTGACCCCCGGGAGTGGCGTCGTAGGGTGGGCGAGGTGACGCGCCCCCCGGCGTATGCCCCCAATGATTGATTGATTGAGTAAAATGTACAAAATCTAGCAATAAAATGAAATAATAAAATCTACAAAAGACAAATTAAATAGTGAAATATGATCAAAATTAAACAAAGCAAAGAGACGATATATAGAGTTACTGGGTAAATATATACTAAATCTTGCAGTAAAATGAGATCATAAAATCTGCAAAAGGCAAATACAATAGTGAAGCAATATAATATTTGGATATAGCAGGCATATTATGGTCGAGTAAAACTAAGTAAAACTACAAACATGAACGTAATAAATTACATAAATCAAAGTGATCATAAATCAAAGAGAAGCAACACTTTGTGTTTGAGAGATTGGAGAGTCAATTAGAAGAGGGGACTTGATGAGACGAAAAGCTTTTGATTTCGCCATTTTATGAGAGCTGTGTTGCGTTATGCTTATCAGTATTTGATTCTACATTGTACTTACTTAGACTTTTGTATGCACACACACACACACACATATATAAATATATATATATATATATATATATATATATATATATATATATATATATATATATATATATATATATATATATATATATATATATATATATATAATATATATATATATATATATATACATATATATATATATATATATATATATATTATAACTATATATATATATATATATATATATATATATATACTATATTATATATATATATATATATATATATATATATATATATATATAATATATATATAATTTAGGGTGGTCCTTATCTGTACGAGTAAAAATCAAAGTTGGAATTTCTAATTTCTCACCCCCAAAGGTTATTCCATTGTGATCAAACATAATCGCACTAAAATTTGGTTACCCTAGCTCAACAATTTCTGGTGCCGCAAGGCACTTGAAGTTTGCCCCTTATGACGTCATTGAGTCGGCTTATAAGAAAGACGCTTTCGCTTCACGAATCAGTGCAGTGTCTGCTCTGACGACGAACACACGTGTTTCCTCACTGCTGTAACTGGGGTTTCAGACATGGAGAAGCCAAAGAAGCCAACGACCCGAAAAGAAACCGAAGTATGGTTGGTGGGGCAGCCCCTCACTGAACTGACTGGTGGGAAGCTGCCGTCGAACAAGGAAGTCTTGCAGCGGCTCTTTCACTTCCTCCGCCTCGACAAAGCCACTCTTCGCGGCGCTGCTCTTCATCTCGACGAAGAATTTGCGGCATTCTGGGCCCGAGCTCGGATCACCGTCGTTCAACCTCAGCACCGCGTGGGGAAGATTGAGCAGCTCTACGAGAAATGGAGGCAGCTGGGTAAGAGCAAGAGCCGACAGTCTGCGACCGAGCTGAAGAAGAGGGAAGATTTCACAGTCAAACTGTCCTTCCTCTTCGACATTGCTCACGCCGAGGCCTTGTCCTTTATGAAGAACAAGGAGGATGTGGAATTCTTGCAGCGTCTACGAGAGGCCGGCCGCTCCGGGAGGATGTTGGGGATTGACGAGAAGTTGGTGAAGCAGGAGGAGAGGAGGGTGACGAGGGACAAGGCGGAAGCGGCCCGCAGAGACAAGGAGCGTGGAAGGAAGGAAGCTGCAAAAGGAGCCACGGCGGAACTCTCGGACGATGATGATGGTGCTGAAGACCAACCCGGGCCGTCATCAGCTGTTCTGGAGGAATCTCCTGCCAAGCGAGCTCGCGGCCGGGTCTCAGCCATCACTCCTGCTCTCTGTGCTGCCCTCGATCGAACCAAGAATACGGACCGGGAGGCGGTGCATATCTTGGCTGCTGCTGCCTCAGCCTACGACCAAGACCCAGCTGAGATGGCCCTGAACCGACAGAGCATCAGGAGAGCCCGTATTCAAGCCAGAGCTATCGCCGCCTCGGCCTCTCGCGCCTCCCTGCCCGAGGGTGTCGTTCTGACCATCCACTGGGACGGGAAGATGGTCGCTGATGGACTTGGGAGGAGCTGGCAGAGCGACTTCCAATTTTGGTGTCCGGCGAAGAGGTGTCGAAGCTCCTGAATGTTCCCAAGCTCCCATCTAGCACGGGAGCAGCCATGGCGGATGCCGTATTCGCCACACTTCAGGACTGGGGACTCGCCGACCGTGTTGTTGGGATGACTTTTGACACCACGGCCTCCAACACTGGACAACTGTCAGGGGCTTGTCTTCTTCTTCAGCAGAAGTTGGAAAAGCATCTCCTTCACTTCCTGCCGCCATCACATCCTGGAGCTCGTGGTTAAAAAGGTCTTCGGCCTCTGCACCTCCCTTGTTACGTACGGACCCGACATCCAACTCTGCAAGCGTTTCAAAGAAAAATGGGGCGCCATCGACACTGCCAGGTTCCAGACTCTGCTTGACGATCCTGTCGATCCGCCTCATTCGTTCGCTCAAGTGAGGGACTTCGCCATGCTTTTTTTTTTTTTTTTTTTTTTTTTACATTTGTGCCTATAGCGCCTGTAGGCAGTGGTGACCCAGGGCTCGAATGGTAGGCTCTGGAGGTTCACTTGAGGGCTCTGATGGTTGGTCCTCGCCCGTGGTGGGGCAAGCAGGATTCTTATAGTGACGCCTGTGATTAGAGGCTCATGCCGCCCACCTGTGTCCTCCGATGCACTCGCAATCGAAGGTAGAGTTGATGGGCAGGGCATGTGGGTGTTCTTAGGCCACTCGACGGTGCAGACAGGTTTTGGGTTTCTTCGGGGATCGAACTCGGGTCACCGAGGACGCCAGTTGGAGACGCTATCCACTACCGCCTCCCCAATTGCAGCAGCTGAGCGTTCATCATCCACGCCACCACTATCGCGAGCTCCTGGAACTCACCGTCATTGTTCTGGAGGGAGTTCCGAAGAGGGGCATACGCTTTGCCCGGCCTGGGGCGTACCACCTTGCTCGATGGATGGCGAAGATCATCTACTCGATCAAGATCTTACTCTTTCGCGAACAATTCCAGATTCGTCAACAAGATATCCAAGGCCTGAGGCGCTTCGTCACCTTCTGCGTCACACTCTACGTGCCAATGTGGTTTCGAGCTCCCGTGGCTTCAACCGCCCCTGCCCTGGACCTGCAGTTTCTGCAAGACATCTCTGCTTATCCGGACTCCGAAGTCGCCATCACCGCTACGACGGCTTTCGGACGAGACCTCTGGTACCTCTCCGAGGAGTTGGTCGGCCTTGCCTTCTTCGACGACCATGTCGACGTCGACACAAAGAGAAAGATGTTGGCCGCCATGTCCAAGGAGGGTATTCCAAAGCGCGTGACGATGGACCTCTGTCCCGATACCATCAAGCAAAAACATATCTGGGACTTCGTCACGAGCACCACCCGCCGCACTGTGTCAGCGCTCGGAACCAACAATGGTTTCCTGGACGTCGACCCTCCGACAGGGAATGGCCGAGAGGACTTCCAAAAGGCCAAGACAACTATCGCTGCAGTGAAGGTCACCAAGGACTACGTCGAGAGAGGAGTAGCCCTCATGCAAGACTACCTTCCCCACCTGACACGCGACGAAGAGCAGCGCCAGTTCCTCCTTCAGTCCGTCGAGGCCCACCGCCAGACATTCCCGGATTCCAAAAAGAAAACCGTTGTTGGCGGCCTACCTATAAGAACTAGGCAACGATGAGTGGGAGATAGGCACCTATGAAACCCCCCCAAAGAGGGGATAATACTCACTTCATGTGAGGGGGACCTACACATGCCCTTAGGTAGGTACTATGGTAAAACTTCGGAGGCGTTGCGGCCCCAGAAAGAAGTGAGCTATGCTTACCAAATTCGGCATTCGTAGGTATTGGACCAAATGGAACAATTCTGCTGGGTGCGACATTAAACTTTTCGAAAATAAAAATTAAGGACCACCCTAAATTATATATATATATATTATATATATATATATATATATATATATATTTATAATATATATATATATATATATATATATTAATATATATATATATATATATATATATATATATATATAAAATATATATATATATATATATATATATATATATATATATATATATATATATAGTACACACACACACACACACACACACACACACACACACACACACACACATACACACACAGTCACATAAACATGTATACACACACACACACACACACACACACACACACACACACACACACACACACACACACACACACACACACACACACACACATACACACACACATCTACACAACAGTCATGCCTACATAACTTTAAAATTCAGGCCACAGATCTACTCCTGATGACCCCTTCACTCCCTCCGCCGAACCTTTACCACTTGACGCCATCCATCCACTCTTATCATATTCCGGTTGTCACCTATATCTCGCTCATGCCTCAAGACATGCACTGCGTCTTAATACTCACTCATCCCCGAAGGTGGTTGGGGAGGCAAAAAGGGCAGCACCGATGGAAACAATAGCAGAAAAGAGTCCTGGAAAGCCGTGCAGGTGTAGGACGCCACAGGTGTCCTGGAGGCCTAGTTTGATTTCTAGCAGTCTCTGTCACACGCAGGTGTCAGGTTGAAATCAGGTAAATTATTTTTTGTCTCCCTTCATATTATTAGAGTTTTCAATATATTTTACCTACAACTCAGTCCTTATACACGACAGAGCAGAATCCTGACACAAATCAATGGAGCTGAGCATTACTTTTGGTGGGTGGGTTGCTGGCCAGACTACGTACGTCATATATTATTTTTCACAACGAGCTTATACCACCAGTCTATTCCACTACTAAATGATGATACGAGAACGACGTGCATTGCCAAACTAGACGGAAAAACAAATCAAGAAATACATGTGTTGGTAATGGACTGAACATACGTCCATGTCTACTGCACATCTACGTATAAGCATGCTGCTTCTTTCGGGTACAATAATTTATTGAAGGGCAGTAAGAGACTCACCTGAAGATATATGTAACTGAGGGTAGAGAAAAGCCCCACGCAGCAGCCCAATAAGAGGGCACCCCAAGGATAGAGAATCAGCCCCGCCACAGCCCCCACCCCAACGCCCCCGGCAAGCGTGGCGTTTTGTACATGTGTCATCGTCCATTTGCTTTTCCTGCGACACACATTGAAGGGCGTCACCATTAACGGAACACTTGCCACCACACTCATGGCCTAATGTAACACTTAACACCAAACTGGTTCCTCTGCCAAAAAAAAAAACCATACCTACTACTAGAACAAAAAGAACATTCATCACCACATTCATGTCTTGCCGTAACACACCACAGTCGCTTCTCTACCATAACACTCGTCACCACACTTACGACCCAAAAAACCCATTTAATACCATACAATCACTGGTCATCACACTTGGTCTGCTACACAACACTTGTCACCACACACTCCCGACACAACATTTCACTTTTGGGATAGAAATCTTCATAAATTTTCCTTGATTTTCACTAGTTATATCTGGTCACTTGCAATCTGAGCACATTACAGTAACCTTCCTTTCCCTCTTACGTATGTGCCCAAGAGGAGATGACGAAGGTGCAGAAGGTGGAGCCGAGGAGGGCCAGGTAGGTGTTAATGACAGCTCTATTACGCGCGGCCGACCCCTTCACCAGCACAGTGTTGAAGGATGGCCAGTACACCCACAGGAAGAGGGTTCCTGGCGAAGGGGAGTACGATGGTACGCTTCTAAACGCACTTTGTGGTAGTTTGGGAAGATGTATTTACCATGATGGCACATATATATTCGTACACGTCCCATGCAAGAATTCAAAGTCATCAACCCACAATGAATGTCGCTTCACCTCGCAACTTCCAACTACTAACGTCCTCAGGCAGCTGAGCATTTCATGAAAACATAAGACACTTTTGAGAAAATGTGTCGTAAAAGTGAAGCTTTACCACGCGTTGAAGACAGTGATGACTCACCTATCATGGCAAAGTTGTCTGAAATGCTGGTGGAGGACGCCTTCGGGTGTGGCATCAAGACTACCGTACGTGAGACACCCTTGGAAAATCCTATTCCGAAGAAGGCACCGAAGATGTGAATGACAATGGAACCTGCAACAAACACTTGCTGATATGATAGCGCGATA
>JACEEZ010000563.1:140000-187500 GCA_016584305.1 Chionoecetes opilio
AAAAATTGGCAGTGGAGTCGCTGTGGACGAGAGTGGCAGCAAATACGCAACGGAAGCGCAGCGATGTGGCAGCGCTCTCGCCGCGTGGCACCGGTGTCGTATGGGCAATTTTTTTTTTTTTTTTTTTTTTTTTTTTTACATCACAGGGATCTGGCCAAGGGCACAACAAAAATGGGTAACACAAAGCCCGCTTAGTTGCCAGTCCCTATAAAGAAGACAAGTAAGAGAATAAAATAAAAACAAAGGGGTAGGCCAATTTAGTTCGGGAGGTGTCTTGTTACTCTTCTTTTGAAAAGATTTAAGTCATAGGAAAGTGGAAAAATAGAAACAGGAAGAGAGTTCCAGAGTTTACCAGTGAAAGGGATGAAAGAGTAAAGATACTGATTAACTCTTGCTTTAGGAAGATGGACAGAATAGGGATGGGAATGAGTAGAAAGTCTTGTGCAGCGAGGCCGCGGGAGTGGGGGAGGCATGCAGTTAGCAAGTTCAGAAGAGCAGTGAGCATGAAAATAACGGTAGAAGAGAGCAAGAGAAGCAATATTGCGGCGGTGATTTAAGGATTGAAGACAGTCAGTCAGGGGAGAGGAGTTGATGAGACGAAAAGCTTTTGACTCAACCCTGTTTAGGAGAGCTGTATGAGTGGATCCTCCCCAAACATGTGAGACATACTCCATACATGGGCGGATAAGGCCCCTGTAGAGAGCAAGCAATTGGGAGGGAGAAAAAAAAGGACGCAGACGCCACAGCACACCTAACTTCTTAGAAGCTGTTTTAGCAAGAGATGAGATGTGAGATTTCCAGTTCAGATTTTTAGTAAAGGATAGTCCTAAAATATTCATTGTAGAAGAAGGAGACAGTTGGGTGTCATTGAAGAAGAGGGGATAGTTATCTGGTAAGTTTTGTCGAGTAGATAGGTGAAGAAATTGGGTTTTTGAGGCATTGAACAAAACAAGGTTTGCTTTGCCCCAATCAGAAATAATAGAAAGATGAGAAGTTAGGCGCTCAGTGGCATCTCTCCGTGAATCACTTAGTTCCTGTTGAGTTGGACGTCTAATAAACGACGTTGAAAAATGCAGGGTAGAATCATCAGCGTATGAGTGGATAGGGCTTTGAGTTAGACTTAGAAGATCATTAATGAATAATAGAAAGAGAGTGGGCGATAGGACAGACCCCTGGGGAACACCACTATTGATAGATTTAGGAGAAGAACAATGTCCGTCTACAGTAGCTGCAATAGAACGGTTTGAAAGGAAACTTAAAATGAAGGTACAGAGAGAAGGATAGAAACCGAATGAAGGTAGTTTGGAAATTAAAGATTTGTGCCAGACTCTATCAAAAGCTTTTGATATGTCAAGGGCAACAGCAAAAGTTTCACCGAAACCCCTAAAGGAGGATGACCAAGATTCAGTTAGGAAAGCTAGAAGATCGCCAGTAGATCGCCCTTTACGGAAACCGTACTGACGATCAGATAGAAGATTGTGAGCAGATAGATGCTTAAGAATCTTCTTATTAAGTATAGATTCAAAAACTTTAGAAAGGCAGGAAGTCAAAGCTATAGGACGGTAGTTTGAAGGATTAGAACGGTCACCCTTCTTAGGAACAGGTTGGATGTGAGCAAACTTCCAGCAAGAAGGAAAGGTGGAAGTAGATAGACTTAGACGGAAAAGTTTGACCAGGCAAGGTGCAAGCACAGAAGCACAGTTTTTGAGAACAATAGGAGGGACTCCGTCAGGACCGTAAGCCTTCCGAGGATCTAGGCCAGAAAGGTCAAAGAAAACATCATTCCGAAGGATCTTAATGACAGGCATAATAAAGTCAGAGGGTGGAGGAGAAGGAGGAACAAGCCCTTCATCAGCCAGAGTGGAATTTTTAGCAAATGTTTGAGCGAAGAGTTCAGCTTTAGAAGTAGATGAGACAGCTGTGGAGCCATCTGGGGGAAACATAAGAGGGAAAGATGAAGAAGAAAAATTGTTAGAGATGTTATTAGCTAGATGCCAGAAGTCACGAGAGGAATTTGATTCAGAAAGATTTTGACATTTTCTATGAATGAAAGAGTTTTTGGTAAGCTGAAGTAAAGATTTGGCATGATTACGGGCAGAAATATAAAGGGCATGTTTTTGTGTCATGTGCCCATGATTATGGGCAAGTGTCTGTTTATGAAGGAATGTCTATTTACTTACTAACAAAGGCAAAGAACACGGGCGTTGAGGGGAATAATTACTAATATTGACTTGATCAACAAAGGCATGTCCAGGCGTACTACGACAACAAACCCGTCTTTATTTATCATTAAAGGGGGAAGGGGGGGGGGCACGAAGTGGAACACTCGCTGACGTCGGCGAGAATTCCTATCGGCGACCCTGAGTCGCGTGAACAGCAGTCTGTTTATGAGGTGCAGTCCGCCTTTGTTTATTAACAAAAGAAAACGCGAACTGCGCATGCGGGGAGGCGAATATTTTTTTGTAAATTGATATAAAGGGCCTAACATTACTTGTTGATCAACAAAGGCACGCCCAGGCGTCCTACGACAACAAATTTGTCTTTGTTTATCAAAAAAAGGGGGGCAGGGAACTGCGCATGCCCGGATGCGAAAGTTTACTAACAAAGACTTGTTATCAGCAAAATCATTCGCAGGCGTACTTCGACAACATAGCTGGAGATTTACAGGAAAGATTACCCAAATATATGGATGAAAGAGGCCCTTTACATCAATTTACTAAAAAATATTCGCCTCCGCGCAGTTCGTCTTTTCTTTTGTTAGTAAACAATCGTGTGCGCAACACTGTGGCAGCGGATTCACCATGGCAGCAGCCTCTGTTACATGCCCTTCACACTTTTGTTTCAGGTCAGGTGATGGTGGAATACTCCTATCTCTCTCTCTCCTTCTCTCTTATTTGTAATTTGAATATATGCATATAATAAATTATGTAAATACACAGGGTAAAGTTTTCAAATAGATGCCCATAAGAAAGAGGACATCTGTAACACATATATAACCCCTAAATTTAATAAAGTAGTGTGAATGCTTAAATAAATCAAATCTATCTAATTTTGTAGGAGAGAGAGAGAGAGAGAGAGAGAGAGAGAGAGTCTCATTGTGTTGTAAGCCGCTCTAAGGCAATACGCCAGACTTTTGTAGCTGTCTCCTGTGGCTAAGTATTATAGTGTTATAGCCAAGCACATGCCAGGCTTAAGTGCCTCCGTCTAAAATGTGCCCTTTTTCTCAATTCTATGAGTAATCCTAGCGACCACCTCGCCGAACACTTCCTTTGGTATCTGCATGTAATTTGTGTAACTTTGCACATCCGCGAGATCGAGTTAGGGCAATCGGGGTGACGGCTGACGAACGCGAATCTAGCGCGCAAATAACTCTCTCTCTCTCTCTCTCTCTCTCTCTCTCTCTCTCTCTCTCTCTCTCTCTCTCTCTCTCTGACCAGTCAGGGTGGCATGGTTGGTAGAGCCGTGAGCTCGCGTGCAGCGTCCCTGCATTCGGTCAGCGTTTCGAGTCCACCAAATTTGTCCTGGCGTGGTGGCGCTTTGTATGGTCAATAACCTTGTAGTTGGTACTTGCAAAGTGTCTAGATAGGATCAAAGTATCTTATCTTATATCTCTCTCTCGGGTCGGGTGTTCAATCCCCGACCCCGCTCGCTCCCGGGGATTTTTCACTGATAAATGAGGTTGTTTACTGTCCCCCTTGAGCGAAGGGATAGAGTGTGTGGTTTGCGAGTCCCCAACATTACCCTAAGATCGGTCACTACATGCTCCAAGCTCTTTCCGGGAGGGTAAAACTGGCGACTGCGAGTTTAGCTCGCGTGGATAAGACCGCGGGTGAATACACACACACACACACACACATACACACACACACACACGCGCGCGCGCGCGCGCGCGCACTACAACGATATATTTTAGATGGCCGGTGATGTCAATAGAGAAGGAGAGGGACTCAAAATCGTTCACAATACTCAATGATTCAATGAAGGAGAGAGAAAACTCGGAGTTGCGGAAGGAGATGGAAGAGTGGAGGTGGAGGAGGAAGAGGGGTCTAAACTTCTAAAGGAATTACAAACATCAGTAGACCTGTTGATCGCTATTACTTAATTTTAGATAAGCGACGTAAGGTAGATACATAGGCGCAGGTTCCTCCCCACCCCTTCTAATCCTTCCAGCCAAGTTTGGCAAAACAGGAAGACAAAACATGTAACATGGAAAAAGTGAATTATTTGTTTATATAGGAAAGAAAAAAAAAAAAAATTATGCTGCTGCTAATATTTAAATAAAACAAGTGGTCCCAGACAGATTGCACCAAACCCCCAACCAAAAAAAATCTACATTTCGTAGGTGCATTCGGAGATTGTGGATAATATGTTCGTTCGTGACTGAAATCTTCAGTACTTATCTAATCTGTTCTTGAAAATTGCAACTGGTGTTGTCAATGCTATTGGAAAGCTGAGATGTTTACGATTCGATTGAAGAAGTGTTTGCTTTTCTTTAACGAAAATATTTTACTAACTACCTTAAAATCGTTACTTCCTCTTATATTTAATCGATCGTGTGTAAAGTAATTCTTTGTAATGATAATATCATTATTATCTTTTGATATTTTGCTACTTTTATCACATCATCTCGCATCTTTCCGTTTCAATAGGCCGAATAAAATCAATTATGCAAGTGGATCTTCGAGGGGCATATTTCTCAACATGGTAATAATTTTCGTAATACTACGTTGCAGTTTGCCTACATTTTGTATAATATGTATTGCACGAGGAGGCAATGCCTTTGGGACTTGAGATCTCCTGGATCAAGACCAAGGTCCAGGTGTTTGGAGGCTTACTAGATGAATCAGTACAGTCCATGCATTCGGCGAGGACATTGAGATCTTGGAAAGTTTTACATACCTTGGTAGCGCAGTCCATAATGACAGCGGGTTACGTCAAGAAGTCTTACGGTGTATTGACAATTTGACATAGCCCACGGTGTTATGGACTCGCTCAGCACGAGTATTTGGTGTTGTCGGTACCTGTACAGAAGGACAAAGATCCGGATCTTCCAAGTCACTTGTGATCCTTGTCTTACTCTATGGTTGTGAGACATGGACACTAAATAGCGACCTGAAGAGACGAATCGATGCCTTTGGTAATAAATGTCTTCGCAGAATAATGGGGTATCACTGGGATGATTACGTGTCAAATTAGCGATTGCACCGTGAGACTGAATCGAGGTCTATTATATGCATAGTCCGTCAGCGCCAACCTCGCCTATATGGGCATGTGGCACGCTACCCTGAAACTGATCCTTCCCACAGGGCTGTATCTGTAAGAAACAATCCGGCGCGGAGGAGGCCAAGGGGGCGCCCACAAGGCTCGTGGCTGGGGCAAGTTGATGTTTCCTATCTAAAGCTGCTTGGCATAGGAAGAGAGCCTGCATGGGGACTTGCGCGTGGTGACCCCCGGGAGTGGCGTCGTAGGGTGGGCGAGGCGAC
Source organism: Chionoecetes opilio (assembly GCA_016584305.1). Lineage (NCBI taxonomy): Eukaryota > Metazoa > Arthropoda > Malacostraca > Decapoda > Majidae > Chionoecetes > Chionoecetes opilio. The sequence continues at coordinate 145,484 of JACEEZ010000563.1, forward strand.
GTGCCCCTCGATATATGCCCCCAATGATTGATTGATTGTTCATCATGGCTACCGAGAGTTTACAATTGCTATATATCACTGGTTATTCAACCTAGAAAGGTGGTTTTGATTTCTAACTCTAGGTTGTTGTAGGGGTCAAGGAAGGTAACATATATAATTAATTGTCATTGTTTGATTATGTGGCACCGGGAGCAGAACAAAAAGAAAAAAACATATAATCCTTAATTCGACTGTAATGGAATTTCAGAGATCTCCAGCTGTTACCCTCAGGAAAAAGAGCTTAGAGCTCTTAGAGATCATCTTTAGGTACAGATGGGATCTCACAAACCCCATCCCCTTGCTCAAGGGGATCAGTAACTACCCGCTTTTGTCATTGAAAAAATCCTTTAGCGGAGATTGAACGCAGGACCACAGAGTAGCGCAACAACACTCTTATCAGTGTGTAGGGCAGCAGTACAGTAGCAGTAGAAGCAGTAGTAGTAGTAGTAATAGAAGTAGTAGTAAGATAAGTAGTTGTAGTAGTAGTAGTAGTGGTGGTGGGGGTAATAGAACTATAGCATAAGTAGTAGTAGTAGTAGTGGTGGTGGGGGTAGTAGAACTATAGTATTATTATTAGTAGTAGTAGTATCAGCAGTAATGTAGTAGTAGTAGTACTAAAAGTAGTAGTAGTAGTAGTAGTAATAGTAGTAGTAGTAGTAGTAGTAATAGTAGTTGTAAAAGAAGTAGTAGTAGTAGTAGTAGTAGTAGTAGTAGTAGTAGTAGTAGTAGTAGTAGTAGTAGTAGTAGTAGTAGTAGTAGTAGTAGTAGTAGTGATAATAGTAATGGTGGTGGCTGTAGTAGTAATATCGGCAGCAAAGTGTTATCAAAGTCATGGTCGATCCTCGAAAAGTAGTGGCCGAGAGTCCTCCCGATGCTTACACAATATTTTCAAGACAAACCTGCAGTTTGCTATTGGCTTCAGTTTTTCTCTTCTTGCACCAAACATTGAGAATCGATGTAATGGAATCCCCATACGTCTGCGTGTTTGCAACAGTTTTTTTCCTAACTCGGAAAGTTTTTCAGTGCTCTCTTTGATATTAGAAAAAAGACTAAGCTGAACTGTACTAGTTATACAGTAAACAAAATCACAGACTTTATTATGGTGTGAGTGCTCACCTTAATGCAGTTATACAGGTGTTCTATTGGTACTGCCCAATCTGCAAATACATGAACCATTTAAGACTTTAATTCAGGAATAAGTATTTCTTTAGTCACACCATAAGAAGAAATAGAACGTTCGGATAAGTGGATGCAACACGAACACGAGGCTTGGGGGTATGAACGCTCGCTAGCAGAGCCGGCTGCCTACTGAAGGCCGACAGCGTCATCCCAGGATGGGCCGACCTGCAGTGTTTCGGCGAAAAATGACGTGTTGTATATATACATACCAGTACCAAAAGCAGCCTTTAAACCTGGTGCTACTTGAAGCATGAATAATTGACTATGAAACACGATCTTATATCATAGTAGTTATAGTGAATATTTAATCTTGAATTATGTCTATATGATATAATGTACATAGCTCGGCTACCTAGTTCAAAAGGCCTCGAATTCGGATCGCCTGCATTGTTACCTTCGCCAAGGTGGTTATGTGATAGATTCAGTTTGCTTGTATGTTTGTTTGTTTGTTTGTTAGAATAATTACGCAAAATGCTACGAACGGATTTCTATGAACATTTATGCAGATGTGGGCCTTGATCTAATCAGAAGTTAGTAGCTATTGGAGTCGATCCGGATCCAGATATTGATCCAGGAATATATTTAATTAAGGATATTTCGGGGGCTTGGCGTCCACTGCCCTCAAAGTGGAGCCCAACACCATTTGGAATTTGGGCGTCTCTACGCATTCTCTTTTTTAACTCTGAGCTTCCTCATCCTCTTTCACCTCCCCACACCCTGGGGGTTCCAAGTTCATTCCTCAGACAAATCTCTAGTTTCCAGTGTTTATACTTACTCTCTGCATCCAACCTCCCCCAGCCCTTCTCTTCTCACCAGCGCAGATTACATATTATGATAATGTCAAAAAAAGACAAAAAAACATTCAGAGGATAATACACGTATGAAAATCGGTAAGAAGAAACAATTCTCTGTAATGATTTTGATTGATCTTGCGTTAAGATAGTTTTCCAAATTCGTCTCTAAAAATATGTCAACAGTGCTAGGAAGAGAAAACACACATTAGGAACCAAAACATATAGTATCAATCTTCCACAATCTAAGGCAAGAAGTGCAGTTTTAAAAAGAAAGTAGAGGGCCGAATGCATGAAATTTTCAACATGTAGATTAACTTTTGGAGGTGTAAGAGTATCAGGTATGGTAGTATTATTTTGTTTATTAGAAATCGTATTTAGATTAATTTGTTCAGCCTTGGTAGAGGTATGACCTCTTGTAGCGTTCTTGTATATTGATAAATATATTATTATATGGCTACAGAAGATACTATAATGTGCACTGGACCCCGAATATATTTCCACAACTAATAAAATGAATAACTGGCTAGCCGCTAAGTAACAGGAATCACTGCACTGCACTGTAACTGCAACACTAACAATAGTGATATCAGAGCAGGGGTATGTCACCATAACAACTCCCTGTGCCGCTGCCTGGAGAGAGGAGAACTGCGGCAGAAATCTGCATCACCGTAGTTATCACTTTTAGACAGCGGGGAGTGTTGAATGGTGTCAGTATAGTGAAGGGCCGTCTAGAAGAGCGCCCAAGTCTTCAGAAGTGCCTTCAAGGGATGAGAACAGCAGCTTTTGGTGGGATGTGTTGTCGTGTTGAGAGCGACGGGTTGTCTGCTTAACTCACGGCAGCGAGGCTCAGTCATCACCGTGGTTAGACTACCCCTTTACCACTGGATACGTGGGTGGGAGAGTGGACATGCCCGGCCAAAAAGCACTTGACAATCGAAGCATTGAGTGGTGCCTTTGAAACTTCGGTACCCAGCAGAATTCGCAGACAGGTTTCGGGGAGTTGGTTACGCGACTATTGCTGAAAATCTTACATCATTCAACGAGCTCGGCTGCTTGCCAGTGAACATCAAGCTGAGTCGTCTGGACGATGGAGATGGAGTTCAGCAGACATTGTTGCGGAGGAAAGCAAAATGCCACAAAAGTTGCGGTCTGAAACTCAGCAGAAATTAACTTCAACGTGCAAGTAAACGAAAGAGACTCCTCGACGATGAGAGTACATCTGGTACAAAGGAACACGCCCAAAAAATTATGGAGCTAAAACTGATGTTGCCAAATGTTTTCTTTGTGATAGCCTGCAAGCACTGCTAGACCTCTCCATGAAGTCCTGCAAGCACTGTTAGACCCCTCCATGAAGTTCTGCAAGTACTGCTAGACCCCTCCATGAAGTCCAAACGTTTGACCTTGAAGCCCGTGTGCAGCAGCGCGCTACTGATCTACAAGATGACAGACTACTGATGAAGCTTAGTGCAGGAGATTTAATCGCTACAGAGGCTCAGTATCACACTCATTGCCTAGTGTCGTTGTATAACAGAAATCGTGATAGAAGAATGACATCAGAAGATGAATGTGAAACAAACAATGCATAGTACAGCATTTGCTGAACTTATTACATGCATACAATGTTCTCTTGAGGATGAAGGAGTTTCCCCTGTTTTCAAACTATCTGCATAAAAAAACCCACTTTATAGCGATATAGTTGCTGAGTTAGGAGGCCATTCATCGGATTTTCACTCCACTAGTTTGCAATACATAATTCTTATATATTTCCCTGGTATGCAAGCGTGCAGTGAACGTCGAGAGGTATTACACATATTGAATAAAAATTTAGGAAAATCTAACAAAACATTGTGCGAACTCTAGAATGACAATGAAGCGGTGTTAATATTCCGTGTTGCAAATATCATTCGCCGTGACATTCGTAAGAGTAAATGCTTGCCTTTCAGTAGCTCATTCACACAAGATTGCCAATAGAATTATGTGCCTCACTCGCTGTGTATGCTGCTCGCAATGATCATGAATGGAACAAATTAAAGAACAAGCAATATATTTGTCATAGACAGTGTTATCATTATCACAATTGATAAAATATAAACGCTCTACTTAACGTCATCAAGAAGGTACGTCAGTAACCAGGCATGGTGGAGAACGATAAACGCCACTACCACTTTTTGTTGGTGCATTATTGCACTTTATGACTAGGTCAAGAGACTTAGTTGAAACATTGCATTGGCTTGGATTAATTACCAGTCACATATGATCGTGTACTTGGCATGTCTACCGATCTAGGTAACTCAGTCATCAACCATTTTGAGAGTATTGAAACTGCATGCCCACTTACACTCAACACTGGTGTGTTCACGACGTCAGCAGTCGACAACATTGACCACGACCCATCAGCAACTACTGCACATAGATCCTTCCACGGGATTGGCATCTCATTGTTTCAACACCCTGACGCTGGCGATTGCGGGAATAAGCAAACGTACATAGCTGTCACCAAGTCTGGTAAGAAGGTCAATAGGCTGCCGGAGAACTACACACTTGTACCGGCAGTTACAGCAGCAGTAAACAAACACCCTCCTGTTCCAGAAGTATGTAACCTAGTTCAGTCGAACTGTAGTCGGCTGCTAGAGGAAGTGGCTAAAAAGTACAAATGCTGTGATCATGCCAGCAGTTTTATTGACGACAAGAACACCATTAAGTCAGCTATAGTAGGGATGCCAGATGGACTTCCCATGCACCCCCCGGACTCATTAATGACACCTATTTTTTTAAATGCAGAAATGTATCAGATAACATACTTTAGATGTTCCCAATTCGAAATTTTGTCCCATGGGCTTTTCGTGGCCCATTTTCAAAATGGCCGCCGCCGAGATTGGTCAATTTTAGAAAAAAAATAAAATAAATAATAATGTCTGTCCTAATCACATATGATATGTTAATTAGCATCAATTATAAGAGAATAAAACATGATATAGCAATTTAAGGGAAAATAATGACCATAGATAACCCGTTTTTCAACAAAAACCCAAAATGGCCACCATATTTTATGCATTTTCAATGTAATGCGGATAAGTTTGAAACCAATCAACGTTGAAACATGATTTTGGTGTCAAAACCTAGGTTTATCTGTCTGATGAATCCGATGGAACATAATTCAGAAGGATTCAACAAATCTTAGTGGTGTATATACCAAGGCTCATTGCAAAATAATGACTGTGTATGTGTCATTTTACGAAAACCGCCCCAATTTGAAATGATGATCAAAATTAAATGGAACCTGTAAACATTTCCATACTGTAAGAAACATTTAACTTGCAGATTATGGTTGAAGGGAAGCCCACACCTCTTTACCTAACATTATATGTGCTTTGTTGTGTGGTAACTAATATATACCATTCTATTTCAGGATATGTATGAAGAACATCTACACCTCATTGTAATACATGTACCTTAGATTATATGTGCTTTGCTGTGTGACAACTAATCAATGCTATTCTATTTCCAAGTAACAGCCGACGGAAAAGCCTAGATATGGTGTAGGTGATATTACGTAGTCGTAGATATGAACTTATACGTAGTTTACGTAGTTTAACGAGTCTGTGGTGGAGGGTGTGAAAATCAAACACTAGCAATCATGAACAAGCAACGGAAATGTATCGAGCCTCCTGTGCCATCGAAGAAAGTGAAGCTCCCAGAGTGTATATTGCATATTAGTGGAATTGATCAAGGCAAGTTCACTTCTTTTAGAGATATCAAAGTTGAACCTGCAGAAAAACTATCCTTCTTGCACCAGATTCGTGATAAGAGACTAGCAGAACCGGTTGATTCGTTTTGCCGTATGGAACATGTGTGTAGCTTGATACCTGAGACGCTTGCAGGTGTTGATCTTGATACTATTGGCTATCACAGACCGTGCCCGGACAGATGGCCGACGGACATTTGGCCGACGGACATTTCACCGACGGACATTTAGCCGAACGGACATTTGGCCGACAGACATTTGGCCGAACGGACATTTGGCCGAACGGACACTTGGCAGAACATACACGTAGAGAAGCCTCGACTAAAAACTTCGAATCCCCAAACAAGCTCTGACGTTACTTATTCGCTGGTTCGTCCTGAGTAGCAATTACACCACCCCCTATTTTCACTCCTTTCGAAGCCTCTACTCAAAGCTTCGAAACCCCGAACAAGCTCTAACGTTACTTACTCGCTGGTTCGCCACCAGTAACACCTTCCAGTATCGGCAAGAGACAAGCCAGAGGCAGACAGAGAGAGGCTTCCTAAAGGGTACTATCAACGTGACCTTCCTTCCGTTCTATCAACCCAGTATATATATATATATATATATATATATATATATATATATATATATATATATATATATATATATATATATATATATATATAAAATCCTTTTCAGACCATGGAATTCATACCAACGACAAGAGGAGGAAGAAAACTTTTGCTTGAAGGCTACGCCTACATCGTTGATAAACAAAAAGACAGTATAACATACTGGCGATGTGAACGTAAAGGAAGGTGTGGAGGGCGACTAAAAACAGAAGACGAAGTTATTCAAGGAGAAACAAGTAAGCATTCACATCCGCCTGATGCCAGCCGTAATCTGTCTTTGAAAACAGTACAGAAAATTAAAGAAAGATCCAAGCAGTCAGAGGAAGTGACATCGATTATAATACAAAACAGCACTAGTGAGTACCCACTTGATGCTACAGGTGCTCTTCCTAAAAAAGAAACACTGGCAAGAATGGTGCGTAGACAACGGAAGGCACCAGACGGAGAAATTTTAACTGACGATTTACGGAAATCAATTAGAGGAGAAGAATTTATTATTTATGAAAGTGACAACCTGCTAATTCTAGCAACGCCTCGAAATTTACAGCTTCCTGCTTTGAAAGACAACTGGCTGTGTGATGGAACTTTTGATTCTGCGCCATTAGGCTTTCAGCTGTATACAATACATGTTATGGTGGATGAGAGCCATACTGTTCCCTTAGTATACTGTATCGCCAGGCACAAAAACCAAGCAACTTATGACTTGATTTTTAACACTCTCAAACTAGTAAGACCAGGTCTTAATCCCTTGTCAATCACCATTGATTATGAAAAAGCGACTCTTAATGGCATCTCTGCTTGTTTCCCAAACACAAACATATATGGATGTTTTTTTCACTTTGGGCAGTGTTTGTGGAGAAAAATACAAGAATTAGGATTACAGGCTTGGTATAATGACCCAACAAATGCACTGACTGTTAAGTCTTTGCAAGCTTTAGCATTTGTACCGGTTAGTGATGTTGTTGAAAGCTTCAATGAAATTGTCTCATCTCTAGATGATGAAACTGATGAACTTCTCTCTGATTTTCTTGGCTACTTTGAAGCCACATGGATTGGTGTTATACAACGTGGAAGACGGCGAAGACCAGCGTTTGCACTCAGTATGTGGAACACAACAGAGAGAACCATAAACGGCATTCCACGGACAACAAACTCTTTAGAAAGATGAAACTGGATGGCACAGAGCATTTGAGCAGAGAATGACAATTACCCACCCAACTCTTTGCCGTCTGGTTTCAAAACTAAGAAAAGAGCAGTCAGATTGGGAGTTGACAATTGAGCAGGTAAAATCAGGAGTAGAGTTAAGAAAGCCAAAAAAGAAATACCAGTCATTAAACTCAAGACTGAAGTCTATCACTGAAAAGTATAATGAATATCAGAGAATTGATTTCTTGAGAGCAATTGCCAACAATTTTTAAATATTTATGATCTATAGTACATGTTTTTAATAGTACATGATTTTATAGTACATGTTTTTAAATAAATTTCTTACAATTAATAACCTTTAAACTTTTGTCACGTACAATAAAGATTTCTTTTGCTTCTTTTGCTTATTTTTTATTCTTGTTTAGCTCTTCGGCCATAATGTCTAGTCCTTTCGGCCAAATGTCCGTCCGTTCGGCCAAATGTCTGTCGGCCAAATATCCGTTCGGCCAAATGTCCGTCGGTGAAATGTCCGTCGGCCAAATGTCCGTCGGCCATCGGTCCGGGAGCCATCACAGACAATGCTACCAGCAATTCACAAAGAATCAAGATAGGCTGACGCAACTGAACAGTCCCGAGTCATCAACGTCAACGTCACACTATTCTCCTCGCAAAAGGTCAGCGTCTACAGAAGCTAGAACTCTATTTCCCCCCGAGTGCATCTACTGTGATACGATTGAGATCAAAACTGCTGGCAAAACCGAGAGACCGACCAAGTTCACTCTGGCAAGTTCATGGGAACCCATTGAATCACAGGCCGAGAAGTTGGGGAAGACAAACCTTGCCCGTAAAGTGAGGGGCTTTGATCTCTGCTCTGTTGAGGCGAAACATCATGCATCATGTCACCGGGGTTTCAAAACAGAACACAAGAGCTTCATCCGCACACAGGAGAGAATGAATACCAGCAGAACTGATACAGAGCAGGCCCTTATCACTGCAGCTCACAATGAAGCATTCAACTCAGCTCTTCAATTTGTCCAAGAGCACATCATCCAGGACAGCAAAGTTATACAACTATCGTTGGCCATTTTGGATTTTTGTTGAAAAACGGGTTATCTATGGTCATTATTTTGACTTAAATTGCTATATCATGTTTTATTCTCTTATAATTGATGCTAATTAACATATCATATGTGATTAGGACAGACATTATTATTATTATTTTTTTTTCTTCTAAAATTGACCAATCTCGGCGGCGGCCATTTTGAAAATGGGCCACGAAAAGCCCATGGGACAAAATTTCGAATTGGAAACATCTAAAATATGTTATCTGATACCTTTCTGCATTAAAAAAAAATAGGCGTCATTAATGAGTCCGGGCGGTGCATGGGAAGTCCATCTGGCATCCCTACTAATAAGGATGTGCTAACATCATGGGCAGCATACCACGCCAAAAATTCATACTCAGTCTTGAGTGATGATCACGGCCCAACGACCGTCAGTGCGCTACTCCCACTATTCCCTGATGAGTCAAAGTCAGTGGCAATGATTCGGTACTCCATGGATCTAGTGAAGAAAACTGTAGGATCCATGAATCCTGAACAAACTCCTGTCATTGCATTCGATCAGCCGTTGTTCATGATAGCAAAGCAAATACAGTGGATGTGGCCAAAACGATACGGCGAAGGCTCATTCGTGGTCATACTGAGTGGTCTACATATCAAGATGACATTGCTTAAGGTGCTCGGTGATCGTTTGGATCGAAGCAGCTGGACATCAGCACTCGTGGAAACTAACATACACATCAGGAACTGCGGAGACCCTTCTGAAAGCAGCGAATATCAAAAGAACCGCCCGTGCCCATCAAGTGAGCGCATGTGCATTGTACAAACTTCGTCAGGAAGCGTATACTGACTACCAAATATGTCCACACGTAGGTCCTGTTGTTTCATTCGAAGAGTGGTGCAGGATCAGAGCAGCACAAAACCCACAGTTTCATTTCTGGCAGTTTGTTCTAAGAATACAGTAGGAAGTACTCACCTGGGATAGATCTGTACATGATGACAACTTCATTTTTGTCCAAGCTCGCTTCGCTCGCTTGGACACCTATTTCAGCCGAAATCAGGTGTCATATAGGCTTGTAAAATGTTTCCACGAATTCTTCTTCTTCTTCTTGTGACTACTTTTGTGGGCAACGGGTATACAGGCGTAAAGGAAGAAATTTGGCACAAAAGGTTATATTTCGTCTCTTAACTCATTTATGCAGGAATTATTCACTATATGAGAGACAAATAAGAGTTAATGTATGTCTAATGTATTTTTATTTACAGATTACACTGGGGAACAAATTTTTGTTGAGTTAGGTCTGACACTTGTTATTAAGTAATTTTTGGGTGCTGAATCCAAAACTGATCTCAGTTTTTCTCTATCACGTCAAGTTTTTGAACTGTAGGATTTTCGTTTTCATAAAAAATATGAAAAATACTGTACATAACAGTAACAGTGCTTATTTTATAAAAAGTTGCAAATGTTAACATACAATGAAAAATGAAAGAAATAGGCATGAATAGAATGTTTATTTAACATTATCATTTTTTTAGAAAGGATAAGGCTATAATTGTGTGCAGGTTAAGGTAAAAATTTACGTTTGTAGCTTTGTCTGGAGTGTTCAACTTGAGGACTATCGCGTTTGATGCTCCAACAATAGTCAGCCATCATATGCACATCCCATCTACCCTGGTAACGTTCTTCCATAACCTTCAAATCTTGGTGAAATTGTTCACCTTGCTCGTCGCTAGCAGCACCAAGATTTTTCGGAAAGTTGGCAAGATGGCTATGCAAAAAATGGACTTTAATACTCATGTTGCAACCAAGCGCTTTGTAGCTCTCCAATAGTTTCTGAACAATTTCTGTGTAATTACTTGCACGTGTATTTCCAAGAAAGTTCTTGACGACGTCTTTGAATGATAGCCAAGCATTCTTTTCAAGGTCTGACATAGTACCGTTGAAATGTTCATCTTTGATGAGCTGTCGAATTTGTGGACCATCAAACACACCGGCCTTGATTTTTTCAATTGACAGTCCAGGAAATGCCAAGATGATGTACTTCAAACAGTCGCCATCAGTTGACAATGCTTTTACAAATTGTTTCATGAGACCTAGTTTTATGTGCAGAGGTGGGAATATTATTTTCTTCCTGTCAACAAGTGGCTCATGTACAATGTTAGGATCTCCAGGTTTAAGATCAGATCTCGGAGGCCAATTCGTCTGAATCCAATGCTTCTCTCGAGCTCTGCTATCCCACATACAGAGAAAGCAGGGATACTTTGTGTATCCACGTTGTTGACCAAGAAGGAAGGACACCATTTTAAGGTCAACACAGATGATCCAATTGTGTTTGTCATATTGCAATAACTCAATGACTCTCTTTACATCTCTATATTCTTCACGAAGACAGACCGAATGCCCAATAGGGACTGCGCCAAACAAATTGCCATTGTGTAGAAGGACACACTTCAAGCTCCGCTTTGAGCTATCAATAAACAATCGCCATTCATTTGGATTGTAGATTGAAAGCCCTAATTCCTTCAGTAAACCAGGAATGTTATGGCAAAACACAAAACCGCTGGCACTTCGAAAGTACTGCAGAAATGTACTTTCTCTGGTTCGAAAGTATGATACCTTCACTCCTTGTTCAAGTATGTTTTTCTCGTTCAGTCTTGATGCTAGTATTTCTGAAGCTTTTTTGGATAGGCCCAAATCACGTGCTAAATCATTCAACTCGTGCTGATCAAATCCCCTACGAACTGAATCCTCGTGAATGTCAAAATCTGCATCACTGCTGTCACTGCGTTCTTCAACATCACTCAGATCTTCTAGAGGAGGTAGTTGTTCAAAAACTGGCACTGGAATTTCAGCTGAATGAGGCATTGGTCTTATAGCTGACGGTAGATTAGGATATTCTATTTTACTTTTATTTTTCTTGTTAAATCCTGATGTTTTCACTAAACAAAAGTAACAGTCTGTGGAATGATCTTTTTGCTCTCGCCAAACCATGGGGATACCAAATGCCACCTTTTCACGTGCTCCTTTGGTCCACATCCGTAATCTCTCGACACACTGCTTGCACACTTTGTGAGGGGCCCATATCTTGCCTTGATCACCGAGTTTCACTTTAAAATATGCGAAATATGCTTGTTTGACAAATACGCTGATGCTTGCCCTCTGACTTGGAATGGTGAAACTACCACATATATAGCAGAAGGAGTCAGGGTTGTTTAGGCATTTACGACGAGACGTAGCAGGAGCAGACATGATCTGAAACAAAAGAAATATATACCTATGTAAATAAAACACTAAGCTGGAATAGTTACAAGCTTTGAAAACAAAAAAAAACAGCATAAAACGAAATAGAAATTACAATGGTATGTTGTTACAAGGTTAAGAGAAAAGCCATAACAAATCCTCCTAATTCCTACTATCCTAGCTTTCTGTTTGCAGATATTGATAGTACTGACCTATTGGGAGCTGCACACACCTCTCACCGCACTGTCTCAATTGTAACTGCACAAACAAGTTGCCACATAGCTCTCGATGAGTCAAATCGTAATCAGCTGGCAAGTATTACTACAGCTCACAAGTGGAATTTTGCTTATCTGGAGGGTAAGCTGTGGAGAAAAAACTTGACGTGCTAGAAAAAAACTGACTACAGATTTGGAATCAGCATGCCAATTTTAGTCTAAATAAGCTCAAAAATCTAACTCAACAATTTTTTTTTCTTCAAATTGTTCCCCAGTGTTATACGCGTAAAACTGTTTGTTTTAGGCTGTGAACTGTGCAGGCCATAAAAGTGTTGCCAAGTCAAAAGTTGCAGTTTGACGAAATAGTTTTGGCTTCGAAAGGAAAAGAAAAAGGCATAAATGGGGAAAAAAAGAAACGATTGAGTTCATGTTAAATATGTTTATGTGCGTGTGCGTGTGTGTGACAGGAAATATGAGTCAAAAGGGGATTTTAAATTTCCAAATAAGGCTATTTTTATCAGGGTGATCTGGCAACTGTGTGAGTTTGAGTGTGGGTTTTGTGGTTGGGTGTTATTAGCCTTGCCTTGGCTTCTCAGAGGCTCAATAGTGTTAGGATATTAGTGTGATAGTGTTGTCTACGAGTCCTACACAATCCTCCCGGCGTCCCAGAGTCCTACAGTGCCAGGATACGAGGTGGGAAGGTTATTAGGATACCCGCGTAGGATTCTGGTGTAGGATGTTTTGACGTTTTGTTTTGAAATTGTTGTGGGGGTCTTTAAGGTGTTTTAGGGTGTGTGGGGGTGTTTTAGGGTTTGTAAGGGTGTTCTAGGGTGTGTGGGGGTGTAAGGGTGTGGGAATCTGTGTGTGGGGGTATGTAAGGGTGAATCAGGGTGTCAGGGTTGTGTGGGAATATGTTAGGGTGTGTGTATGTGTCAGGTTGTGTGTGGGGTTGTGATAGCGTGTGTGGGGTTGTGGGTGGGTGTGTAATGTTGTAAGGGTTTGTGTGTGTGTTGGTTGTGTTTTAGGATGTGTAAGGTTGTGTAGGGGTGTGTTAGGGTATCCGTTGATTCGGGCCGCCAGTTGAAACAGGCGATTACAGGAAGTTTCGACGGAATACACTTTCGACGGTAGAAAATGGAGGTTTCGACGGTACTGTCGAACTCCGTCGAAACTTCCAATATGTCTATACGTATGTCTATCATAGAGTAAAACCTAAAATATACTTTGTCATTGAGAGGATTAATATAAAATACAAAGTTACTAGATCATTGCCAACCAAAATTAGAGTGAAAAGCATATACAGCCAAGATCCCCCTATATCTTTCGTTGTTTTCCACCCTAACGTGGTAACACCTATCAAACTCAGCTTGCCTATCATTAATATTGTATTTAATAAAATCAATTAGCGATAAAGACTAATAAACAATGTACTGTTTGTGCAGCTTCATCCTCAGGCTAAAACAGTTCCCTCCTGATGTTCACAGTAAATTAGACTACAGAATCAAATCAGACTCAGCACCCTCGGTCATTATCCTTATGTTCCTATGTATATAGTACTCCTGCTGATAATACATAATATCCTGCCTATACATTAACATCAATTTTATAATTTTATAAGTGTTAAATGTTAAATATTGTTTAAAATACGTATTTTCATTTATATCAACGATATGTTAAATTGCGCATGATGAAAGATATTAAGAGGAAATGAAAAGATGAAATATTATGAAGGGAATGAATGAGAAGGTTCGACGGCAATGACTTGGAAGGTTCGACGATGGACTATGTTGGAGGTTTCGACGGTGTCGTCGAAAACGCATTCCGTCGAACCTTCCTGTTACCAAACAGGCCGCCTATAGTAGCATGCATACCCAGCAGACAGTATACTTTGTGGTTAAGGTTAGGTTAGGTTAGGTTAGGTATACTTTGTGGTTAAGGTTAGGTTAGGTTAGGTATACTTTGTGGTTAAGGTTAGGTTAGGTATACTTTGTGGTTAAGGTTAGGTTAGCTTAGGTATACTTTGTGGTTAAGGTTAGGTTAGGTTTCATTAAAACCTATAAGGTTATGCATAAATGCATGCTTGGTATGCATTTAATATAGGCGGCCTGATTCAACTGGCGGTCCGAATCAACTGTATCCGTGTGTTAGGATATAGGGTGTGTGTGGGGCTGTATTTTAGGGTGTGTGTATGTGTCAGGATGTGTGTAGGGTTGTGATAGTGTGTGTGAGTTTGTGGGTGGGTGTTAGGATGGGTAACAGGAAGGTTCGACGGAATACGTTTTCGACGACACCTTCGAAACTTCCAAGTCATTTATTTACGGGGATACACGGCCGACAGGTGTGTTGCGAGGCCGTACAGGTGTGTAGTGACAGGTGTGGTGTATGTGTTAAAGCGAGAGAGGTTAAGAGTGAGGTGTTAGCCCCCCAGTGTGTGTGTCTGACCTAAAGAGCGAACGCGCAGTTCTCGTCCACTATAACGGCGTCAGCCCCGTACCGCCGCGGCCACGGGTACGGCGCGGGCCACAGTGGTCCATAGAAGCTAATCTCTGGGAAGCGGGACTCGAACCTAGGATCAGCGCATCAAGGTATACCCTCGGTACGTCTCTGTAGTATTCAGCGGGAGACACTTAGCGAAAACACGTCAAAATATTCCATTTACCGGCATTAAACTATGATGTCATATATTTCAGGGAGAATATTACGCTGAAAAGCTAATATGGCGGCAATGTATTATCGTCCACCCTATATTTATCAATAGCGATACTCCTATTGTCACTAATAATTGTCACAGAAATAAGGTATTTAAGGGTAAATCTCGCCTTATTTCCCATTAAATAAGTATATATGGAAGTGAGCTAATTCTAATTTTCTCTACGTGTTAAACCACTCTCTATCTAAAAATTACATTGGAAGTGAGCTAGCTTTAATTTTCTCTACGTGTTAGAGTTTCTCTAAGGGAAAATCTCAGCTTATTGTCCAAGCAAGCGAAGCTCGCTTGGACACCCATTTCAACCGAAATCAGGTGTCATATAGGCTTGTAAAATGTTTCCACGAATTCTTCTTCTGCTTCTTCTTGTAACTACTTTTGTAGGCAACGGGTATACAGGCGTAAAGGAAGAAATTTGGCACAAAAGGTTATATTTCGTCTCTTAACTCATTGTCCAAGCGAGCGAAGCGAGTTTTTAGCATTTATGCTAAAATTCGTAATATATTGTGCCTGGCGACATTAGTGCAGTGGCGAAAGTAGTGCATTAGTGTAGTGGAAATAAAATGTTTTCGACTCGTAGGCCTCACAATAACAGTGTATGGACTTTGAATATAAAGATGTTTAACTAATGGCTGCAAGTGGAGCGCATCGTCGATCAGCTGATTGTGCGCAGAGCTTTATTTTCTAGAGCAGCGTGTCCGGCTTCCTGCAGTCGCTTCCAATATTCCATAGATTTAGTCTAGTCTCTTAGTCTTAATTGACACCGTTGGGGGATGTGCGGTGCCAAAACAAATGGATAAGAAAAAGTATAAACCATCAGGAGCCCAGTTTAGGAAAATATGAAAATAAGAGGAGGAGAAACGTGGAAGAGATAAAGGTATGCAGCGTCTATGTCATCTCTCAGTATGTTATGTGATGCATGTAGTAAATTAGGCTAGTATAACGTAATGGTTCGTTAGCCTGTGTTGTTATGCTATTACACATAGGGCGAAATTAATCCAATTAGCAACTAACATGGCATAATTCAAACAGTAATAGCATGTATCATTGCAATTTACAAGTGTGTGTAACTTGCAACAAAACCATTACAACTTAACTAACCCATTACTGATTTGGTAAGTGACATCATTATGGTTTCCTTACCTCGTATTGACTATCCTAGGTTCTGAACCCAATAAGGGAAATGTCCAATGTTGTAGATTGAATTAACAGACTTCTAAATCAGGGGCGCACCCAGGATTTTTTTTGAGGTGGGGGGGGACTTCTTCTTTTTCGCCAGCAGTATAGTAAACCCGCCAGATTTCTCACTAACCTCTGGATGGCAAATTTGCCCCACCATCAGCTTGATTCCCTTTTCAGGCCTAATTTCTTATTTCAGCTACTGAAACAATAGTTTTCGTAGTGCATTACGTTAATCATTAGTGCGACCAAAGAAAGGTAGGTGTTCACTGGCAGGTGACGCGGTCACGTCGCTAGAACCTGTAATCATTTTTTTGGATCACATGAAGATCCGCCACCCCAATTGTACAACCTGAAGATCCGCCACCCCAGTCTTGCCAACCTTTTATCCATTTATTGACATATGACACAATACTCCATATTGACCAATACTATCAGAACCTAACTGGGGGGTACCCCCCCTGACCCCCCCCTAGTGAACTAACCTAACCTGGACATTGGTTACGTAAACTAATCGAACTGGGTTATTAAACCACTCTCACCCACATGAAGATCAGTCACTCCAAGTGTAGTTGGGTTGATGGATCTTCATGTGATCCATTTTTTTTAACCGACTGTTAGTATATTCTGATTTCTTACAAGGAGGAAAATTTCGGGGGGGGCATGGCCCCCGTGGCAAAGGGGGCTATGGGTGACTCACCTGGGTGCGCCCCTGGTCTATATTATGCAAAGTTGTTGTATTATTTGTGAGTCTTGTGGGAAACCATGCCTTCAATTAGCCAAATATGCTGCATGGTTTCCTTCCTATTCTGAGAGTTAATTAAGATATTGTGCAATTGTGTGAATTTATTGTGCAACAAATATATTCAGTCAAACTAATATAATTATTTCATTGTAAATTCAGGGGCACTTCTGAAATATTTTGGAGCACCCTCTAGCATTAGTTAGGATGAGGAGCTTTCTACAATTGCCTTTTCTTACAATTGTTATAATTCTCATCTATAGTAATTTGCTTCTCTATTTTATTTGTATGTATAAACAACAATTTTCTCTATTATTTTTTGTTTTTGTTTTTATGCTTGTACGTATATAACTTAAGTTTAATTTTTATTATTTTGGTATTTATGTTGTACTAGCCGCAAAGCCGCCCTCCGGGCGGACTTTTTGGCTAGCTCCTGCGGAGGGCTATTGGTGGGCCTTCGGCCCACCAAACACAGACTCTCCAGATAGCCCCTTCTAACTTTCCTGAAATCATGGATGTAGAAATGTATGTATTAACGCCAATCCATTCACATCACCCCCAACCCATTCACATCACCCCCAACCCATTCACTCACCCATTACCCATCACCCCCACCCATTCACTCACCCATTACCCATCACCCCCCACCCATTCACTCACCCATTACCCATCACCACACACCCATTCACTCACCCATTACCCATCAGCCCCCATCTATTCCCTCACCCATCACCCATCACCCCCCACCCATTCACTCACCCATCACCCCACACCCATTACCCATCACCCCACCCATTCACTCACCCATTACCCATCACCCTACATCAAGGCTTCCTCAATTCTTGAAACCCACTTTTTGTTCACAATTATCGCTAATAGGCTGCTAAAAGAGAAGAAGAAAAAAAGTGATCGGATCATCTCATAAGTGGGCTTAAAACCTTCCCCTGGTCAACCTGGTTCCAAAAATGTGGTATATGATGGGATTCCGCCACGGGGGGCGGAACCTATACCACACACACACACACACACACACACACACACACACACACACACACACACACACACACACACACACACACTTTCGCTTATATAATTATTTATGTTGTATATTTATGGTTCTATATATATTATTTAAAATTGTTGCATTTTTTGAAATGCTGTGGATTACTTTTTTTGGTTTCTAGTATCTTGATGAAAAACATATTTAGTGTTGAATTTTGACTTTTTTACGGGAGAAGGTGGGGGGGAAGCGCCGAAGTTAGGGTTCGCCCAGGGCGCCACACAAGCCAGAACCGCCACTGTGGACACGTCTGGAGGTATAAAGATACTTCTGTATAAAGAATCACACCTACCGAGCCCCGCAGATTTTAGGTGAACTCGAAAACATGACTTGACCGGTGTCGTGTGAGCAGCAGTCTGTTTACGAGGTGCAGTCCGTTTACTAACAAAGACTTGTTGATCAACAAAGCCGGATCGCTTGTCAGACGGTACTGTGAGTACATCTTGTCGCTTGTGACTGAATGTCCGTTCAAGTAGAGGAGGGCATACTGTTTTATTCTTGCATAAGAAAAAAATAAATAAAAAAAAAAAAATATATATATATATATATATATATATATATATATAATATATATATATATATATATATATATATATATATATATATATATATATATATATATATATATATATATATATATATATATATATATATATATATATATATATCATTTTTGTTTTTTAACACTGAATTGCTATACACTCATGAACGGGACACACTCATTGTCTTGGGCGACTTCAATGCTACTACTGGCACTGTGAGAGATGGCTTTGAGTTATGTGTTGGTCCCCGTGACTCCGGTACCAGAGACTTTTGATTTAACAGTTATCTCCTTCTGAATTTTGCGAGGTCCAGAAGGTTGATAATTGCAGGTTCTTGGTATCAGAGACCAGAGCTGCGCCGCTGGACATGGTAGAATAATGTCGGAGGGGTAGCTAAGGAAATCGACCACAGCCTCGTTAGTACTCGTTGGAGGATCCTCCAGAACTGCAGGGTTTACGGAAATGCTGAGTTCTTTTTAGCTAATCACAGACTCTTTGTTGCTACACTTAAGCTTCATATTAAGTCCAGAAGAATCTCACGAGGTATCCATACTGTGTTTCATCTTGAGAAGCTGAAGGAATTGACATGTGCCCATGAGTACGCGGTGGCAGTCTCAAATCGGTTTGATGTGCTCGGTGCCTTCGAGGACCCTGTAGAACTGTGGGATACCTTCAAACGTGAAACTCTCCAGGCTGCCAAGGAGTGTATTGGGAAGCGCCCGAGGTCAAGACGTGTTTTTTGTCTTGTTGGAAACGCTGGAGAATATCGAGGAGAGTCGCGCTGCCAGGCTTGCTGGGAACCAGGACCTGCACAAGGCTCTGTCACGCAGGACTAGAACCCTAATGGGGAGAGACAAGGAGTGGTATGTCAGGAATCTCGCTGAGGATGTCGAGGGCCATTTGAACGCTAATGACCTCCGACCCGCCTACCGAGCCCTGAAGAAGCTCCGTTCCAAGTCTCCATCTCGGGCGAGTGCTATCTGAATAGCAGATGGGCGCCTCGTGTCGGACATGGAAGAGCAGATGGGTCGTTGGGCTGAGTACTTTGGGTAGTTGTTCACGGTGGACCCTCCAATTGAGCAGCTTAACACCACTGGATTACGGGCAGTGGATGCCGATCCTCCCATTGATGAAACCGCACCCTCTCCTGACGAAGTCAGAGAGGCTGTAGGAAAGTTGAGAGGTGGAAAGGCAGCTGGTGTTTGTAATATCAGTGCGGAGCTTCTCAAAGCTGGGGGTGAGGCCATGGTCCGCGGGTTGCATGCTGTCCTGACTGACGTGTGGCAATCATATACCATTCCTCCTGACTGGAAAAGGGGGCTGGTCGTCCCTATCTCGAAAGGAAAAGGAAACCATCAGGACTGCAACAAATACCGCGGTATTACATTGCTCAGCGTGCCAGGCAAGGTGCTTGCCCATCTATTGCTGACACGGATCCGCAGCCATCTACTGAAGCATCAGAGACCTCAGCAGTCTGGGTTCACGCCTGGTAAGTCAACAACAAACCGTATCCTAGTGCTTCGTGTCCTGATGGAGCGCCGACGTGAGTATCGACAAGGGATGTTTGCAGCCTATGTTGATCTCAAGAAAACGTTTAAATCCGTGCATTGTGAGTCACTCTGGGATCTTTTGCGTGCGACCTCAAGGGATTCCTGTAAGGACTATTGGTTTGATTACTGGTCTGTATTCTGGGACAGAGAGTGCTGTGAAGTGTAGGGGAGGTGTTTCCATCTTCTTTCCTGTTAATACAGGAGCGAGGCAGGGGTGCGTCCTTGGCCTATTAGGATCCTGAATAGGTAGAGATTATATGTATATAACTAATTTATCAACCAAGCTACAGGATGTGTGTCGCCTGTCTGTCTGAGGCAACGACACCTTTTGATGAGGTTATGTTGACGAAATATCCACGCCATGGCATATAAGAATGACGTGGACAGTAAGCCTGGTGTCTTGAGGCAACACGTAAACACCTCGCTCCTTGCTCCAGAATATACACTCAAGTTGTGTGTATCATATCAGCGCAGTGATCATAGATGCAGACGCTGACAGAGCACCACAGGCCTGGGAGACATGGACGCCGGAACCTGTGAAGTTCCGGCCAAACCTCCATATATGCTGCAACTGGCCGGACAGAAGGACAGAAGACAGCGGACCGTGTCACAGAGCTGTTCCGGCCATACGAAAGACTTAAGCTCCTTGGCCGTCGGAACACGTGACTTGTCATTCACCCTCACAGTGTATATATATATATATATATATATATATATATATGTATATATATGTATATATATATATATATATATATATATATATATATATATATATATATATATATATATATATATATATATATATATATATATATATGTATATATATATATATATATATATATATATATACATTATATATATATATATATATATATATATATATATATATATATATATATATGTTGACATTTCAGGGTGACAAAGACACTCGTCATTCTTGGGGTCGTTTATGCGCGTGCAACGCTTCGCCAAAAGACACTTGGCATCATCAGGCTAAAATAGTTTAAAAATTAATATACAATACTGCTAAAAAGCGAACATCTAAAAGATTTTTTTTTAAACAATAAAATAATCCTATATTATGTAAAAAATTAAAACACAACATATACTTAGCAAACCTTGGTGTGTATGTTGTCTAGGTTGGCAGAGGACTGAATGAACAATAGTTTACAGGTAGCATTTCGGCTGGTATGTGGCGATCGAAACGAGAGTCGGACAATCGAAACAGTGTGATAATCATTTGAGTATATGTAATTGGTATGAAGTGACTTGGTTATTAAGATCAGGGGATAAGTGATTGATGTGTATGGATTCTAATAATTTAGCGTCACTAGAGAAGTTTGCCTTTGATAGGATACTAAAGTCATTCATAGAAA
Organism: Chionoecetes opilio; assembly: GCA_016584305.1. Taxonomy (NCBI): domain Eukaryota; kingdom Metazoa; phylum Arthropoda; class Malacostraca; order Decapoda; family Majidae; genus Chionoecetes; species Chionoecetes opilio. The sequence continues at coordinate 166,675 of JACEEZ010000563.1, forward strand.
AAGGGTGATCTAGATCATGTGAGTGTGAGCGGATTGCAGATTGCGAAGGTGAAGAGATGGGTCGACCAGTACGTGCAGAGACACCTTTATGTTCAGAGAACCTAAGGGTTAAATTCCTTGCCGTCTCGCCGATGTATCTAGCGTTACAGCTAGAACATTTGAATTCGTAAATTATATTAGAGATAAGAGCTTTAGGTATAGGGTCTTTATATTTGAAATGTGTTCTTAAGGTAAATGGATTAGTAAAAATATATTTAAATTTTGAGTTAGGAAGGTGTAACTTAAGTAAATCATTGAGTTTTTTACGAATGATATAACTGAGATGGCCATAAAATGGAAGTTTAATATAATGTGTGTCTAATGTAGGTTCGGGTTGGTTCGACTTGGGGTTGAACTTTTCATTTAGGAATTTAGAGATAGTTGTTTCAATCAATTTGAGGGGGTAGCCATTATTTTGAAAAAAATTAGTAAGGAATTTGATTTCATTATCGAAGGCAAACCAATTGGAAGAGAAACTATAGCATCTGTGTAGTAAGGTCTTAATAGTATTGATTTTAAAAAGGTTAGGGATGAATGAAACATATTGAGTTCCTAACCTGTGAAAGTAGGTTTTCTATAGACTGAGGTGATAAGATAATTATTTTTACTTGTAATTAGGATATCCAAAAATGGTAGTGATAATTGGTTTTCAACTTAATATGTGAACTTAATATTTGGGTGCTTAGAGTTAAGGTAGTTCAAAACTAAGGGAATATGTTCGGTATTTTTAAAGAGTAAAAAAGTGTCGTCTACATAGCGTTTATAATAAAAAGGTTTAAAAAGCTTAGGACAGTCAGACAGCCAAATTTGTTCATGGTGACATAAAAAGTCCCAACTAAGAATCTTCCCAGCAGCCCAGGGAGGGCAGGTATACACAGATCGTCACGTGAGCTACACTCTCACCATGCCTAGCCCAGGGAGGGCAGGTATACACAGATCGTCACGTGAGCTACACTCTCACCAAAAAAGTCACCATGCCTAGGTTAGCAGTGATATCCTGGGTATTATTATTTATCCTCAAAATTAGATTCCCCACTAATGTCCCCTTTATTGATGTCCTAAAACGTAGGTATGGTAATGCTTCTCTATCTCAATACCGTAAACTAGAGAAGACTGATTACAAAGTAAAAAAGATTAGACTAGATATAGAATTTTTGCAAACCTGTAAAACTTATGGAATAATCCCTAACTTCCTTCAATTTAAATTATATAAACCCATGCTATACAATATATCTACATATAAGTCATTTCAATTTAAATTACTAAACTTAGAATTAAAAGAGAAAAACAGACTACTTAAAAATCACACAGAGGACTTTAATCAAACTAAATCTGATCTGAAAAACACCTTGTCATGGCTTGATTTTAATTGTCTTTTTAATAGATTAGTACGCAGTAATGACTCTAAATTCAAAACTGCTAAAGCTTCTCATAGGAAAAAACTGTGCTCTCTAGGCATTCCTCTGGAACACTGTCAATAAGGATAAAGTCGTAATTAATCTTTCTAATCGTTCGCTAACTCCTGCTGAAAAAGATTTACTTGCACTCGGATTACCTTTTGCCTCACCAAAATTTAATATTAACTATGTCAATCATTACTTTACATTTGAGAAACTTATTAATACACTTAAATATAAAGCTAAAAAAACATTTATTACGGAGTGGGATTACTTAGTTCAAGGCATCTCTACTATTGCTCATTCATCATATCGCGAATTTAATTAATTCAAACATTCGTTCCCAAAACTCCCACAAATTCAGTTTGATGCCTTAAATGACCTTAAATCTGATGATACTATCTTAATCACTAGACCCGATAAAGGACGCGGTACAGTAATTTTAGATAAAACTGAGTATATTAACAAAGCTGAATCCATCCTTGGTGATAAAACTAAATTTAAAGTCCTCGCTGACAATATATTTTCTTTCATCACTAAAATGGAGGACAGACTTATCCGTCACCTTAGAGCATTACTTAAATTAAAAGTTATTACTAAAGACGTTTTCAATTATATATTTCCTAGTGGCTCCTCTCCTGGCGTCCTCTATGGATTACCAAAAACTCATAAAAAAGGTAACCCCTTACGTCCTATTCTTAGTACTATAGGCACCTTTAACTATAACCTAGCTAAATACTTCGTCCCGATAATTGACCCGCTAACTAGTAATGAATACACAATTAAGAACTCTTTTGATTTTGCACATGAATTAAAAACAATTAACATAAACAATGCGGTAATGGCTAGTTTTGACATCCAATCACTATTTACAAATATTCCATTAGATGAGACTATTGAAATAATCACTGATCATTTATTTCATAATGCCACCACTTTTCTTAACTACACAAAAAAACAATTCTCTGATTTATTAACTCTAGCTATAAAAGACTCTCCATTCATATTTAACAAAAAACTTTATATCCAAACTGATGGTGTTTCCATGGGGTCATATCTAGGTCCTTCATTTGCTAATGCCTTTTTATGTCACCATGAACAAATTTGGCTGTCTGACTGTCCTAAGCTTTTTAAACCTTTTTATTATAAACGCTATGTAGACGACACTTTTTTACTCTTTAAAAATACCGAACATATTCCCTTATTTTTGAACTACCTTAACTCTAAGCACCCAAATATTAAGTTCACAAATGAAGTTGAAAACCAATTATCACTACCATTTTTGGATATCCTGATTACCCGTAAAAATAATTATCATATCACCTCAGTCTATAGAAAACCTACTTTCACAGGTTAGGAACTCAATATGTTTCATTCATCCCTAACCTTTTTAAAATCAATACTATTAAGACCTTACTGCACAGATGCTATAGTTTCTCTTCCAATTGGTTTGCCTTCGATAATGAAATCAAAATCCTTACTATTTTTTTTCAAAATAATGGCTACCCCCTCAAATTGATTTAAACAACTATCTCTAAATTCCTAAATGAAAAGTTCAACCCCAAGTCGAACCAACCCGAACCTACATTAGACACACATTATATTAAACTTCCATTTTATGGCCATCTCAGTTATATCATTCGTAAAAAACTCAATGATTTACTTAAATTACACCTTCCTAACTCAAAATTTAAATATATTTTTACTAATCCAAGAAGACATTTCAAATATAAAGACCCTATACCTAAAGCTCTTATCTCTAATATAATTTACGAATTCAAATGTTCTAGCTGTAACGCTAGATACATCGGCGAGACGGCAAGGAATTTAACCCTTAGGTTCTCTGAACATAAAGGTGTCTCTGCACGTACTGGTCGACCCATCTCTTCACCTTCGCAATCTGCAATCCGCTCACACTCACATGATCTAGATCACCCTTTTTCTATGAATGACTTTAGTATCCTATCAAAGGCAAACTTCTCTAGTGACACTAAATTATTAGAATCCATACACAACAAGCACTTGTCCCCTGATCTTAATAACCAAGTCACTTCATACCAATTACATATACTCAAATGATTATCACACTGTTTCGATTGTCCGACTCTCGTTTCGATCGCCACATACGAGCCGAAATGCTACCTGTAAACTATTGTTCATTCAGTCCTCTGCCAACCTAGACAACATACACACCAAGGTTTGCTAAGTATAAATTGTGTTTTTATTTTTTAGATAATATAGCATTATTTTATTGTTTAAAAAAAAAATCTTTTAGATGTTCGCTTTTTAGCAGTATCGTATATTAACTTTTAAACTATTTTAGTCTGATGATGCCAAGTGTCTTTTGGCGAAACGTTGCACGCGCATAAACAACCCCAAGAATGACGAGTGTCTGTCACCCTGAAATATCAACATGTATCGACCTAAGAATACCAACTATATATATATATATATATATATATATATATATATATATATATATATATATATATTAATTATTGTTCTGGTACTTAAATATTAACAAGCCTTAAAAACCGCTCGACCACTTTTATTTAACCACCATTGGAAGTGTCTGGCTAGGACAGTGAAGATACTCCTAGTAAGTATTCTTACTTGGTTTGACCCCTGTTACCTGTAATAACAACACAGAAAAGGGTAACAGCCCCATCCCTTTTCAAAACTTGTATGGACTGGGTATTGGGTAAAGTTGTAGATCAAAGTGATTGTGGAGCATCCCTCGGCAACACCAAGATCACTGATCTTATTTTTTGCCGATGATGCAGTAATCTTTGCTGAGTCGCTGGAGGTCCTGGTGATGGCTCTCGAGGCGCTGCACGAGGAGGCAAAGCCTTTGGGACTTGAGGTCTCCTGGCTCAAGACCAAGGTCCAGGTGTTTGGAGGCTTACTAGATAAAACAGTACAGTCTGTTCATGCGTGCGGCAAGGACATTAAGATTTTGGAAAGTTTTACATACCTTGGTAGCGCAGTCCATAATGACGGCGGGTCACGTCAAGAAGTCTTACGGCGGATTGGCATACCCCATGGTGTTATGGACTCGCTCATCAGGAGTATTTGGCGTTGTCGGTACCTGTGCAGGAGGACAAAGATCCGGATCTTCAAGTCGCTTGTGATCCCAGTCTTACTCTATGGTTGTGAGACATGGACACTAAATAGCGACTTGAAGAGACGAATCGATGCCTTTGGTAATAAGTGTCTTTGCAGAATCATGGGATATTGCTAGGATGATTACTTGTAAAATCAGCGATTGTACCGTCAGACTGAATCGAGGCCTATTACCTGCATAGTCCGTCAGCGCCAACTTCGGCTATATGGGCTTGTGGCATGCTACCCTGAAACCGATCCTTCTCATCGGGTTGTATCTGTAGGAAACACTCCGGCGTGGAGGAGGCCAAGGGGGCTCCCACAAGGCTCGTGGCTGGGTGAAGTTGATGTTTTTTGTAGAGAGCTGCTTGGTATGGAAAAGGAGCTTGCATGGGGTTCCCGCGTGGTGACCCACGGGAGTGGCGTCGTCGGGCTGGCGAGGCGACGCGCTCCCCGGCGTGTGCCCCCAATCATTGATTGATTGATTGTAGATGGGTGCGTGTTTGCTTTTCTTCGTTCTTGTAAGTGCGTGAGTGTTTGCTTTTCTTCTTTCTTGTAGTTGCGTGCGTGCTTGTTTTTCTTCTTTCTTGTAGGTACATGTGTGTTTGCTTTTCTTCTTTCTTGTAACTGCATGCGTGCTCACTTGTCTTCTTTCTTCTTTCTGTTTGTCTCTTGTAAGTGCGTGCTTGCTTGCTTTTCTTCTTTCTTGTAAGTGCGTGCTTGCTTGCTTTTCTTCTTTCTTGTAAGTACGTGCGTGCTTGTCTTCTTTCTTATTTCTTGTAAGTGCGTGCGTGCTTGTCTTCTTTCTTTTTTCTTGTAAGTGTGTGCGTATTTGCTTGTTTCCTTTCTTATTTCTTGTACTAAATGCCTGCAGGACTGCTTTTCTTCTTTCTTGTAAGTGCGTGCCTGCCTGCTTGTCTTCTTTCTTATAAGTGCGTGCGTGCTTGCTTGTCTTCTCTTTAGTAAGTGCGTGCGTGCCTGCTTGTTTACTCTCTACTGACCTACTGTAACCCCATATGGTGCACAACATATTGCACCTATCTAATTCCTTTAAAATTACAACTCAAATTTTTTTTAGGGATAATAACTAACAGCAATTACAGTACTTAGAACATACTAGTTCACTCTTTAGACAAACCAAAATTATAAAATTAGATGATATATCCAAACTTGCAATTGCCACCTTCATGTATACACATAAGAACGATCTACAGTATACAACCTCCTTCCATCCCATGGCTATAACACCCGCCACCGTGATAATCTATGCCTTCCTTCTCACCGCCTTACAAAATTTCAGCACTCAATCACTTACTTAGGCCCTGTCGTCTGGAACTCTACTCCTTCCCAAATTCACGACGCACCCTCCCTGAGTATATATAAAATCAAATTAAAAAGACACATTCTAACCAATTATTAACTAATTCACTCTTTCGTCCTACTATATTACTACTGTATTTCCGACCCACTCTGACCCAAATGAATGATACTATGTATTTTTATTATTTAAACTATGTTATTATAATTTTTACTGTATGTCCAATTTATCACTTGTTTGCTATTAATTACGCTTCCGCCACATCAAACTGGTTCATCATATAGGTTATTAACAAAATTTGTACACCATGATTCTACCTCCTTTTATATTTTTAGGTATGTAATCTGACGTATACAGGGTGGCAACTGTCAACGTAGAGACCATCTTTCCTAGAACGTAAACACATCCTTACAATTGGTGCCACCTACCTTTTCATTTTCCTTTTTCTTAAAAGGATTGTAATTTTTCTAATCTCCATCTTGCCCTACCACAAGACTTGAATTTCTTCGTTGTCGGTTCCCTCCCTCTGTTTACCCTTCTATTTTTTTTTTATTAAATATTATTATCATTATTATTATTATTATTATTACAATTATTACTATTATTATTATTATTATAATTTTCATTAATACTATTATTATTATTATTTTATCATTACTATTATATTTAATATTATTATTATTAACAAATTAACAAATAATTTAACTTTGCCTGAAAAGCTTAGCTTCATAAAGGCATGCTGCAGCTGTACAACATAATTTGTAAAAACTTTGTCTATCGTAAACAACTGTAAGCTATGAATAAATGTTTCAAATGTTTCAAAATGTTTGTCTTCTTTCTTGTAAGTGCGTGCGTGCCTGCTTGTCTTCTTTCTTGTAAGTGCGTGCGTGCTTGCCTTCTTTCTTGTAAGTGCGTGCGTGCGTGCTTGTCTTCTTTCTTGTAAGTGCGTGCGTGCCTGCTTGTCTTCTTTCTTGTGAGTGCGTGCGTGCTTGCTTGTCTTCTTTCTTGTAAGTGCGTGCGTGCGTGCTTGTCTTCTTTCTTGTAAGTGCGTGCGTGCGTGCTTGCCTTCTTTCTTGTAAGTGCGTGCGTGCGTGCTTGTCTTCTTTCTTGTAAGTGCGTGCGTGCTTGCTTGTCTTCTTTCTTGTAAGTGCGTGCGTGCCTGCTTGCCTTCTTTCTTGTAAGTGCGTGCGTGCCTGCTTGTCTTCTTTCTTGTAAGTGCGTGCGTGCTTGCTTGCCTTCTTTCTTGTAAGTGCGTGCGTGCTTGCTTGCCTTCTTTCTTGTAAGTGCGTGCGTGCCTGCTTGTCTTCTTTCTTGTAAGTGCGTGCGTGCTTGCTTGCCTTCTTTCTTGTAAGTGCGTGCGTGCCTGCTTGTCTTCTTTCTTGTAAGTGCGTGCGTGCCTGCTTGTCTTCTTTCTTGTAAGTGCGTGCGTGCCTGCTTGTCTTCTTTCTTGTAAGTGCGTGCGTGCTTGTCTTCTTTCTTGTAAGTGCGTGCGTGCCTGCTTGTCTTCTTTCTTGTAAGTGCGTGCTTGCTTGTCTTCTCTTTTGTAAGTGCGTGCGTGCTTGTCTTTTTTCTTGTAGTTGCGTGCGTGCCTGCTTGTCTTCTCTTTTGTAAGTGCGTGCGTGCTTGTCTTCTTTCTTGTAAGTGCGTGCGTGCCTGCTTGTCTTCTTTCTTGTAAGTGCGTGCGTGCCTGCTTGTCTTCTTTCTTGTAAGTGCGTGCGTGCCTGCTTGTCTTCTTTCTTGTAAGTGCGTGCAAGCTTGCTTGTCTTCTTTCTTGTAAGTGCGTGCGTGCCTGTTTGTCTTCTTTCTTGTAAGTGCGTGCGTGCCTGCTTGTCTTCTTTCTTGTGAGTGCGTGCGTGCTTGCTTGTCTTCTTTCTTGTAAATGCGTGCGTGCGTGCGTGCTTGTCTTCTCTTTTGTAAGTGCGTGCGTGCTTGTCTTCTTTCTTGTAAGTGCGTGCGTGCCTGCTTGTCTTCTCTTTTGTAAGTGCGTGCGTGCTTGTCTTCCTTCTTGTAAGTGCGTGCCTGCTTGTCTTCTTTCTTGTAAGTGCGTGCGTGCCTGCTTGTCTTCTTTCTTGTAAGTGCGTGCGTGCTTGCTTGTCTTCTTTCTTGTAAGTGCGTGCGTGCCTGCTTGTCTTCTTTCTTGTAAGTGCGTGCGTGCTTGCTTGTCTTCTTTCTTATAAGTGCGTGCGTGCCTGCTTGTCTTCTTTCTTGTAAGTGCGTGCATGCCTGCTTGTCTTCTTTCTTGTAAGTGCGTGCATGCTTGCTTGCCTTCTTTCTTGTAAGTGCGTGCGTGCTTGCTTGCCTTCTTTCTTGTAAGTGCGTGCGTGCTTGCTTGTCTTCTTTCTTGTAAGTGCGTGCGTGCCTGCTTCTCTTCTTTCTTGTAAGTGCGTGCGTGCTTGTCTTCTTTCTTGTAAGTGCGTGCGTGCTTGCTTGTCTTCTTTCTTGTAAGTGCGTGCCTGCTTGTCTTCTTTCTTGTAAGTGCGTGCGTGCCTGCTTGTCTTCTTTCTTGTAAGTGCGTGCGTGCTTGCTTGCCTTCTTTCTTATAAGTGCGTGCGTGCTTGCTTGCCTTCTTTCTTATAAGTGCGTGCATGCTTGCTTGCCTTCTTTCTTGTAAGTGCGTGCGTGCCTGCTTGTCTTCTTTCTTGTAAGTGCGTGCGTGCTTGCTTGCCTTCTTTCTTGTAAGTGCGTGCGTGCCTGCTTGTCTTCTTTCTTGTAAGTGCGTGCATGCTTGCTTGCCTTCTTTCTTGTAAGTGCGTGCGTGCTTGCTTGCCTTCTTTCTTGTAAGTGCGTGCGTGCTTGCTTGTCTTCTTTCTTGTAAGTGCGTGCGTGCCTGCTTCTCTTCTTTCTTGTAAGTGCGTGCGTGCCTGCTTGTCTTCTTTCTTGTAAGTGCGTGCGTGCCTGCTTGTCTTCTTTCTTGTGAGTGCGTGCGTGCTTGCTTGCCTTCTTTCTTGTAAGTGCGTGCGTGCTTGCTTGCCTTCTTTCTTGTAAGTGCGTGCGTGCTTGCTTGCCTTCTTTCTTGTAAGTGCGTGCGTGCTTGCTTGCCTTCTTTCTTGTAAGTGCGTGCGTGCTTGCTTGCCTTCTTTCTTGTAAGTGCGTGCGTGCTTGCATGCCTTCTTTCTTCCTATGTGCGCGCGTGCTTGGTTGTATTCGTTTTTTTTCTTGTATGTGCGTGCATGCTTGGTTGTCTTCTTCTTTCTTGTAAGTCCGTGCGTTGCGTGTCTTTCTTCTTGAAGGAACATGCGTTGTTCACTTTTCTTCTTTCGTTCTTCTTTCATGTAGGAGCGTGCGTGGTTTCTTTTCTTTCTTGTTTTCTTGTAGGAGCGTGCGTTGCTTATTTTTATTCTTGATTTGTTGCTTGTAGAAGCGTGGGAGCATGTATTTTTTTTCAAAAACCGTGAGTAGCTTGTATTCTTTCTTATTAATGGTATGTCGGGTAGTGGGTAGGTATGTACCTGTTTCGGTCTTGAGTGGGGCGGTAATGTTTGTGTTGTGAATAGTAGCGCCTGCCCCTGGCTTGGCTGTGCGGTGTGGTATGTATGTATCGTCGCGACTGTGTGGCTTAAGCGGCTTTGTCACAGAAGAGTTGATACACTGGCTTCTTCTCTGGCGTATGTAAGTAATGTCGTTGTTGCACTTTTCTACACGTCACCAATTCTCTTCAGAGTAATTCGATCTCGTAATGCTGCTACCACTTTAATCTCTGGGTATTAGTTTCTTATACTTTCCATGTATTTGCTGCTTGATAGAGATGCTTTGGTAGGTGACTGAGATTATGTACTCTTTCCATGTAAACAAACGTATTTCAGGATAATGAACTTAAGAGTTCTTTCTGGACATATTTATAAAAGTATACACCTTAATATATAACAGTTCAGTGTATAACGAATGTACAAGTTGGTAACTCAGGTCAGCTCGCGAGACACTCAAAACTCATTCCCTGCAGTGTATACTTGATTACACTGTTTGGGTGCTCCTATTCAACTGAAGCTTATAATTTCCTTCCTACCTTGCGAAGGTGGTCAGGAGGTGGAGTGTATTGGACTTCTAGAAGGTACTTCAGACACTAACTAATTACATACTGTTAAGTACATGACGTATTTTATCTACAACCGATCAGGTGCTATTAATCTATGCTGAGTCAATCATCATGTTTCTGGAATGTTTGTAAACGTTTACACTATTTCTTACTACATCAGCTTCCATTTCCGACTGCGAGGCAACTGCTTGCAATACATTTCAACACCACTTCCTCATGAGTCCGTAAACAAATTATGAAGCACTCATAAATCATATCGCTCAATAGGCCTTTAGACGCAGAGGCCAGAGGTCCCATGTACTGATATGTTTACATTTTTTCCGTTTTCCCGTGCGGGCAACATGGGTGACTATTCATTTTTTCGTAAATAGTTTTTTTCGTTTACTCCACATAAGAGCCCCTCTCAGTAATGAAGTTACTTTCATAGTATCATGAATTACTCACATACATATCACATACACTTCAATCTCCATGTTAATCACAATCTTCGTATATATGAATGAATATCTGTAGTACTTGTATATGTCTTATACATGATTAACATGAACGTGATAAATATGAGGTACATCAGTATTGTTGTTCAAGTGAAGTATGACTGTAAGAAAGTTACGGATCCAAGTGGCATAGCATATGTATATAGAAATCTTCGAAAACTGTTTCAGGAAGATACGCTGCCAGACGTACAAACGCACGGGAGGCTGACAAGGGAGGGAGGGGGTAAGATAAGGTGAAGATGGGAGCATACGCTAAGCTGCGCGTGGCATGCGGTGCTCATCTCCGTGGCATTAGCCCTTAGAGCCTGTGGTGGGTGAGAACCCGTTACCCCGGGACACAAGGCTAGTGTGACTCCCGGGTTACCACAGTTACCTTCCCCAGGTTACCCCAGTTACCCATTTATCAACCCCGAAAGGAAGGAAGAACAGCTGGGTAGGCTGGACACCGACTTGCCCTGGCCCGGGATCGAACCAGAGCCCGCAGATTCGTAGCCAGGCACGCTAGCCACTGCACCACGGAGGCGACAGGGAGGGGGTGCTTGGGATTAAACCCACGTGTGGTAGTCGATAGAAAGTGTCGTACCTCAGGCATCAACACACTGCTGTACACATGAATGTTTCTTATATAGTTTGTTGGTATTCGTCAGTTGCATTTATATATATGTATACATCAAGAAAGTTCTCTCTGTGTAGGAAAAGTTGTATATATCTGGCCCTTCATACTATAATAATAGGAATAGTGGGCGCGCAGTGAATAATTTGACAAATGCTTATTCGACGATTAATATGTCCCATTTTCATTAAAGCATGCGAGAAAATTATCTACATATATTAATGTAACGAAACAGCAACAGAAAAGGCCTTATAGTAAAGCCCGCAATAGTACTTTTTTCCCATGAAAAAATAGAAATACTGGCGTTGTGTAGCAACCCCAGCTTTCAATGTCTATTCACCTATAGCATCCTTACAAACTGTACAAATCTGTACAAATATGTGTTTGTATTACAATGCTGTGTTCATCACCGACAGAAGTAATGTTGGACTTAGATTTCGATTAGATATCGGATTAGAAGTTAAGTACAAATCGAATCTAAGTTCTACCTAATCTAGACCCACCTAAGTGGAGGTGCTTCTGGCATTTGAACTCAGCTAAGTGGGAGGTCCTAAAGCAGTACTACTCTGATTTTCAATGGAATTATTATTGATAAGGCGTCAGAAACCATCTCTTTGTGCAGATCGCATTACTGAGGTCAATGTGTCTAGCATGAAGGCATACATTCCACACTCTTTCTCTAATCTTAAAGCTTGTCAACCTTTGTTTAACTATGCTAGTTCTCATGCTGTCCAAGATAGAGGCTAAAGAGGCCAAGGCTCACAGACGGTAACGTAACCATCCATCTCCTGAAACTCATGCCCTTTATATTTCTGCCCGTAATCATGCCGAATCTTTTCTTCAACTTACCAAAAACTCATTCACCAATAGAAAATGTCAAAATCTTTCTGAATCAAATTTATCTCGTACCTTTCGGCATCTAGCCGAAAACATCTCTAACAATTTTGTTTCTTCATTTTTCCCTTCTATGCTTCACCCAGATAGCCACATCTGTCTCATATATTTCTAAAACTGAACACATTGCTCAAACCCTTGCTAAAAATTCTACTCTGGTTGATGAGGGGCTTGTTTCTCCTTCTCCTCCACCCTCCGTATGCTATACATGTTAATAAGATCCTTCGTAATGATGTTTTCTTTGCCTTTTTTGGTGCCTTTTGATCCTCGGAAGGCTTAAGGTCCTGACGGAGTCCCTCCTATTGTTCTCAAAACTGTGCTTCTTTGCTTGCACCTTACCCGGTCAAACTTTTCAGTCTTTGTCTATCTACTTCCACCTTACCTTCTTGCTGGAAGTTTGCACACATTCAACCTGCTCATAAAAAGGGTGACCGTTCTAATCCTTCAAACTACCGTCGTGAAGCTTTGACTTCCGACCCGACTACCAATCTACCCTGGGCTGCTTCCACATCTCCTTGCAGTCTTCATCACAGCATACTACAACTACACACCATTATCTACCGTTACAATATATTTATATATATATATATATATATATATATATATATATATATATATAAAATATATATATATATATATATTTATATATATATATATATACATATATATATATATATATATATATATATATATATATATATTTATTTATTTATTTATTAGTGATGGATCGAGTGGTTGGTTTTTCACAACCGCGGTTGTGGTTGTGTTTGCGGTTGTCGAATTTTCTACAACCGAGGTTGCGGTTGCGGTTGCGGTTGCGGTTGCGGTTATCACTTAGGACAACCGCAGTTGCGGTTGTGGCTATCATATACTAGGAAAAATGCGATTTAGACACACTTGGTACATAATATATACTACCTAAATACTATATGTTGAACACAAGTTTTGCAACACACAAATAGCGGTAAATTATATGTACTGTCAATAATGAAGTATATTCTAAACTTATATAGCTATTATGAAAGATTAGGTCAAATACATTAAAACTATATTATGCACAAAGTGTGTTACCATAAATGTATTTGGTAGGGGATAAATTACTATGGAGTAAATTTTTTCCCCGGTGTCGTGTGGGCAAGTGTCTGTTTATGAGGGAATGTCTATTTATTAACAAAGGCAAAGAAAACGGGCGTTGAGGGGAATAATTACTAATATTGACTTCATCAACAAAGGCATGTCCAGGCGTACTAGGACAACAAACCTGTCTTTATTTATCATTAAAGGGGGAGGGGGAGGGGGGGAGCACGAAGTGGAACACTTGCCGACGTCGGCGAGAATTCCTATCGGCGACAGTTATAGGTATGGTTTTGAGCATATATGATATAAGAGGCATTCAATTTCGTACAGAAATGTCCTCTGAGCAGGAGATGGGGGTATATATGGGTGGTTAAGACATTTCTGTACGAAATTGAATGCCTCATATATCATATATGCTCAAAACCATACCTATAACTATCGCCGATAGGAATTCAAGGAAGTGTTCCACTTCGTGCCCCCCCCCCCCTCACCCTTTAATGATAAATAAAGACGGGTTTGTTGTCGTAGGACGCCAGGACATGCCTTTGTTGATCAATTCAATTTTAGTAATTATTCCCCTCAACGCCCGTTTTCTTTGCCTTTGTTAGTAGATAGACATTCCCTCATAAACAGACACTTGCCCACACGACACCGGGTTCCTTGGCCAGCCTTACGGCCAGAGTCGCTTTGTTATTGTTTATCACTTGATCATGACGTCACGTGCATACTATCTATACTAAGCTTTCACAACCGCAACCGCACTTATGGAACGGCGGTTGCGGTTCCGGTTGTGGTTGTAAAGACTTCTAGAAATACGGTTGCAGTTGCGGTTATGAATTTTTGTGCGGTTATAGTGCGGTTGCGGTTGCTGTTATTCGATCCAACACAAATATATATATATATATATATATATACATATATATAATATATATATAGTATATATATATATATATATATATATATATATTATATATATATATATATATATATATATATATATATATATATATATATATATATATATCTCAAACTAATTTCCAATAATAATTTTCAATTTCCATAAATTTCTACATGAAATTGAAATGCAATATGATCATCGGTTAAACTGTCAGGCAGCCTTTTTAATGAGATTGTTATCAAAACTTCATTACTGGCCATACAGTGAGTGTCACAGAAGTAGACAGGAAATTTGACAGTCGATCGACTTCAAGGTTCAGCACAAAACAACTTCATGTTCAGTAAGGCATAGCGAGAGGCCGGTTTGATAACATTGGCTATGCAGCCAAAACAAAGCCACTTTGTATACTAAACACAATTATGAGAAAGAATCGTATTGGTTGGAGATTAGGGTGTTTTTATCTCGTCACAAATACGTCACATGACGTCATCTACAGGGAGTCATTTAATTGGTAATACCATACCCAGAGACTGGTACTTGCTATAGGCTGTCATCAGTTCAGTTGTAAGGCGGCACTAATAATCGTTAGAAGTGAGCTTTGTTTGCGGCGTAGATTATCGAGTGACAATGGCTGACATTTTGTGCTGTCAAACCAGATATACAAAGAGAGTGCGTATGTTAGTTGAATTGTTGTCGCAGTATAGTTTTATCTTCAGAAATAAAGAAAAGAACCAAATATAAATCAAATCCTCCTCTAGTAAGGGTTTGAGTGACATTGACAAGGAAAGAAAGTACTCTTCAACAACCCGAGTGGACTGACAACACCGCCTACACAAATCCATGATTCACACACATTTAAGACTGAGGATATTACAACAGCTTCAAAAATGGTAAATACAGTTTCAGCCAATACTCCCAATCACCTTTTTATCTTTCCCTCTTGGCATCAAGCTTGATGGACCTGGAGGGAAATCGGGATATTTTGATGGGGGAGGCTATTACAACTGATTTATGGACAAAATTAGCTAGATTTTCGGGGAATTCATGGGATGGAGTGAATACAAGAGATGTGTATTCAAATACGACTACGAATACTTCAAATTCCTAAGAATACTAATACAAATACAATACACTGAAATACTGTTCATTCGAATACAAATACGAATATTTCAAGAATGCATTCATGAATGCATTCATAAATACCTTAAGTTTCGACAACTCAGTCGTCGTCCACTGGCAAATAGCAACTGAGTCAAAATTCAGACGTTGACCTGCCGGCTGCCACAGCCTGCGATCCTGTACTATACACATCCACTCAGGAAACTAGATTTATAAGGAACAACGACTCTGTTATTTATGATGATAAATTTTGAATTATTCGTCAGATTATAATTCAAAGCATACGAATACTTGTCCCAAGTATTCGACCCAAGTATTCGAATGCGCATTAGAATATTTTGAGTTCTAATAACAATTATTCGATTACGAATACACCCAAATACTATAGTCGAGTATATTCGAATTAGTGTTGGATCGAATAACCGCAACCGCAACCGCACTACAACCGCACAAAAATTCACAGCCGCAACCGCATTTCTTGAAGTCTTCACAACCACAACCGCAACCGCAACCGCCGTTCCATAAGTGCGGTTGAGGTTGTGAAAGCTTAGTATAGATAGTATGCACGTGACGTCATGATCAAGTGATAAACAATAACAAAGCGACTCTGGCCGTAAGGCTGGCCGAGGAACCCGTTGAAAAAATTTACTCCATAGTAATTTATCCCCTACCAAATACATTTATGGTAACACACTTTGTGCATAATATAGTTTTAATTAATTTGACCTAATCTTTCATAATAGCTATATAAGTTTAGAATATACTTCATTATTGACAGTACATATAATTTACCGCTATTTGTGTGTTGCAAAACTTGTGTTCAACATATAGTATTTAGGTAGTATAATATTATGTACCAAGTGTGGGTAAATTGCACTTTAACGTAATATTCCAGTTAATAATTACGCATTTTTCCTAGTATATGATAACCACAACCGCAACCACAACTGCGGATGTAGAAAAGTCGACAACCGCAAACACAACGGCAACCGTGGTTGTGAAAAACCGACCACTCGATCCATCACTAATTCGAATACACATACCGAATACGAATAATCCATCCCTGCAATGATATTCCTTAAACTAGGGATTTTTCTAAAACACCTTGATTAGTTAATTTCTCTAAAATCCTTAATTTGTGGACGTTTGGTGAGGCCAAAAATTCGTTTCTTAGGACCCCAGTTTCTTGCCAGGCCCCTAAGCTTGTTGGCTAGAGAGAGAAAAAAAAATTACTTAGGAATATTCTCTACAACTGCATATTTTTAATACATAATACCTTCTCTTTGCATGCATGAAAGTAATATTTACCCATACAACCGCCTTGAAGCATTCATCTACAGTATTTTGTAGAATGTTGTAGGACTTCTGTGGTCGAATGTTTCTATTTGCCAACAATCCTCACAATAACGCCATGAATAATGTAAAACTCGTATATTTTCATTCTGCATAAAACTATGTTGACCATGGCAACACTAAATTGTAGCTGGTTTGGTAGGGAGTAATGGAAATTAAGTCTAGCCTGACACCGCTAGACCCGACGTCCTGGAGCTGACGGGAGGCTCCCAGATGGCCACCAGATGTCAGGTCAGTTCACTGTTATAGTCAATTACGAACTCAGCGGTAGGGTTGCCAGCCAACGCCACGAGAGATATATATATTGTATATCTGATATATATCTGATATATATATATATATATATAATATATTATATATATATTATCTATATATAGATATATATACATATATATATTACATAATATATATATAATACGATACAGTATACATATATAAATTATATATATACAGATAGTATACATATATATATATACATAATATATATATATATATATTACATATTATATATATACATATATAATATATATATATATACATATGAGATATATATATATATAATACTATAGTATGATATATATATATATAATATATATATATAAATATATATTATATATATACTATATCATATATATATTATAGATATATATAATATATATATATATATATATAAATATATATATAGAATATATATATATACAATCATATTATATATCATATATATATATATTATACATATATATATGTACATATATATATATATACATATATCTGATATATACATATATATATATATTATATAATATATATATATATCTATATATATATTATATACTATATATATATATATTATGATATATATATATATATATAAATATATATATATCTATATTATTATATATATATATATATTATACATTATATATATATATCGATAATATATATATTATAATATCATTAATATACATATATATATATATATTATACTATACATATATATATATATATACATATAATATATATATATATATATATATAATACATATTATATATACTATATACATATTATATATACCATATATATATATATATAGATATATATATTAATATATATATATATAGTATATATCATATTTGGATATACCGTCCCTGGCAGTTTATTAGACGCACCTTCCTTTTTCATATAATGTAAGGTTGGCGATGAGAAATCCCTACGAATGTAAGGTTCACAGCCTAAAAAGTCAAATACTAATGAATTTGACAAATGTGAATAAATAAATACAAAGAAACTGGTAGAATCAGACATATATTTTATCGACATATATCAATTTGGACAAATATATTGTCAGTCAGAAAATTACCACCAATTTTCAATATTAGTCGTCCGCCCTTGGCGGCTTATAAAGCTTCGATACCGGCATTGGCATATATGAATGCATTCCCCATGTACTGTCTCCTGCAGCTTTGGGTTATGATCCAGACACAATAAGCTTCTCCATCAGCTGGGGTTTTTGTGTAATCAACCTCCTTTGCCATTTCTCTCCTCACAGCTCCCACAACATTTCTATTCAGGGTTCATATCGGCGAATTGCCCCTCGACCAGGACAAACTAGAGGTACATTTCGTTCATGCAAAAAGGCTTTTACGAACGAGAAGTGTAGCAGGGAGCGCCATCTGCATGAAAACGAAGGATTCTCCTATAGACAGCCAGACAGACGACACACTTGCGCTTATATATATATATCTATTCCTTTTTTATATTATTATATATATATATATATATTAATATAGATATATATATAATATATATATTATATATATATATATATCTTGACATAATTTCAGGATGACAAAGACACTCGTCATTCTTTGGGTTGTTTTTTTCTTTTTTTTTCTCTTTTTTTTCTTTTTTTTTTTTTTTTTTTTTTTTATTGATTTCTTTTCTTTTTCTATTATGCGCAACGTTGCCGCCAAAAGACACTTGGCATCAATCAGGCTAAAAATAGTTAAAAACATTTAATATACTATCAATGCTAAAAAGCGAAATCTGAAAGATTTGTGTTTTAAAAAAGCCTAAAGTAATCCTACTCACATATCTAAAATACTACCTAATAAATAAAATAAATTCTGTACTTGTAACGACTTGGTGTGTATGCTGTATGAGTGGTAGAGGGGACTGGAGATGAACAATAGTTTGTGGGAAACATTTCGGCTCGTTGTGTGCGCATACCGAAACGAGAGTTGGACAATCGAAAACAGTGTGATAATCATTTGAGTATATGTAGTTGGTGTGAAATGACCTGGGTTATTTAAGATCAGGGGACAGATGCTTGAGTGTGTAGGGATTCTAATCAATTTAGTGTCACTAGGGTAGTGTGCTTGGATAGGATACGTAAAGTTCAGTCATAAGAAAAGGGTGAGTCTAAATCATGTGAGTGTGAGCGGATTGCAGATAGCAGATTGAAAGGTGAAGAATGGGTCGACCAGACAGTGCAGAGACACCTTTATGCTCAGAAGACTAAGGGTTAGATTTTTGTCGTCTGCCGACCGTATCTAGGATACAGCTAGAAAATTTGATTCGAAATTATGTTAGAAATAAGGGCTTTAGGTTATATAGTCTTTATATTGGAAATCGTGTTGCTTTAAGGTAAATGAATTTAGTAAAACAAATAAATTAAATTTTGAGTTAGGAAGATGTAACTTAAGTAGATGTCATGAGTTATTTTCGGAAGGTGTAACTGACGATGGCCGTAAAATGGCAGTTTAACAATAGTGTGTGTTAATATGGGTTCGGGTTACGTTCGACTTGGGGTTGAGTAGACTTTAATCTAGAAATGGAGATGGTTGGCATCAATTAATTGAGGGGGTAGCCATTATTTTGAAAAAAATTTAGTAAGGAATTTCGATGCTCATTATCAAAGGAAAAACCAATGAAGAGAAAACTATAAGCATCTGTGTAGTAAGGTCTTAATAGTATTGATTTAAAAAGGTTAGGAGATGATGAAAACATATTGGATTCCCACAGCCAGTGAAAGTAGGTTGTCTATAGGGACTGAGGGTGGTAAGATAATTATTTTACGAGTACCTAGGATATCCAAAAAATGGTAGTGATAATTGTTTTTCAACTTCATGTATGTGAACTAATGTTGGGTGCGAGAGATTAAGGTAGTTCAAAAAATAAGGGAATATGCTCGGTATTTTTAAAGAGTAATAAAGGTTGTGTCTACCATAGCGTTTATAACAAAAGGTTGAAATGCTAAGGGACCGTTAGACAACCACCATGGTTCATAGGACATAGAAAGGCATTAGCAAATGAAGGACCTAGGCACGATTCCATGGAACACCATCAGTTTGGAAAAAGTTTTTTGTAAATTATAAATGGAGAGCTTCTTAGAGCTAAAGTTAATATATGTCAGAGAATAGTTTTGTGTGTAATTAAGAAAAATGGGATGCCAGCTATGCAAATAAATATCAGTGCTTATTTCAATAGTCTCATCTAATGGAACTATTGTAAATAGTGATTGGATGTCAAAAAACTATCCATACCACGTTGTTACGTTAATGTTTTAATTCTGTGCAAATTCAAAAAAGTGTTCTTAATTGTGTGTTCATTACATAGCTAGCGGTCAATTATCGGGACGAATTATTAGCTAGGGTTATGTTAAAGGTGCCTATAGTACTAAGAATAGAACGTAAGGGGGTTACCTATTTTGTGTGTTTTTGGTAATCCATAGAGCGACGCCGGAGAGAGGCAACTAGGAAATTATGTATGGAAAACATCTTTAGTTAAGACTTTTAATTTAAGTAATGTTATAAAGGTGACGGATAAGTCATCCTTCATTTTACGTGATGAAAGAAAATGTGTTGTACGCGAGGATGTAAATTTAGTTTTATCACCAAGGATGGATTCAGTTTTGTTAATGTACTCAGTTTTATCTCAATATTACTGTACAAGCGTCCCTTTATCGGTCTAGTGATAGGACTAGTATCATAAGAATTTAAGGGTAGCTTAGGGCATCAAAACTGAATTTGTGGGAGTTTTGGGAATGAATCTTTGAATTCATTGAATTCCCCCCGCGATAGGATGAATGGGCAATAGTAGAGATGCCTTGACTAAGTAATCCCACTCCGTAATAAGTGTTTTTTTAGCTTTATATTTACGTGTATTATAAGTTCTCAACATGTGTAAAGTAGTGATTAACACAGAGCTTAATATAAATTTATTGGTAAGGCAAAAGGTTATCCGGAAGGGCAAGAAATCGTTTTTGAGCAGGAGTTAACAACGGTTAGAAAGATTAATCTTTATCTTATTAACAGAGTGTCAGAGGGAATGCCTAGAGAGCCACAGTTTTTCCTATGACAAGCTTGGCTGTTTTGAATTAGAGTATTACTACGTATAATCTATTAAAACAGACAATTATAACATCCAAGCATGACTAAGGTTGTTTTTCAGATCAGATTTTAGGTTTGATTATATAGTCCTCTGTGC